>CM076579.1:734014357-734251857 GCA_034641835.2 Pinus albicaulis
ACAATATGGTGGAGAACCTAGGTATTAGATACCACATAGTCCACAAAACTGCAACCAAGCCCATGAATACAAGTCATCTGGCCATAGGAAGACCACCTATTGATCCCATTACAAATGATCAAGTCTTGGGAACTGTAAAGCTTAATTAGATTAGTTCCAAAAAGGTTCTTGTAAATGTCTTCAGAATTTATTTGGAATCAACTAGTCAGAACACAATCCTCATCAAGCCATAAGGGGTTAGGGTTATAAGTATTAATTAATAGAGTGGCTTGGTTATTGGAATTATGGGAGTTAAATTCCCCAAGAAAGAGAATGTTTCCCTCATTCATTAGGTTGTGAATATAACGTTCTAAGTTAATGAAGGGACGATCCTGATTTAGGTTGTTCTTCTTATAGGAAGTAGAATTAAAGGGTGAAAAGTAGCAAGTTGCAAGGGAAATTCTATTGGTATTAGAGTCAGAGATGTCAATCCAAACATACTGATTAAGGGGGTCAATATTGTGAAGCCGTACATGGGAAGAAATATTATTTTTGATATAACAGGCTATACCACCAACCCCTCGGGGAGAAGATATATTGTTCTATGTAGAAAAAAGAGTGAACCCATCAATGTGGGGAACCCTAGATTCGTCATGCTCTCAGGTTTCGACTAAGAGAATATTATTAGTATCCATCAGGATACAACTTAACATAAAACCTTTGCACCATGGAAAAACACAACATTTCTAGAAGAGGATCCTGGGTGTTCTTAATTCCTATTTATCACTTTTATTCTTGAATCCATCTCTAATAATAACTTTTCTATTTCTAATGATTGTCCATTTTCCTTCCTTTCTTGCCTCCTTTACCTTTTGGAGCCCTTTCCTTAGTTAAAATTGGTATTCTGGAATAATATCCTCATTTATAAAGGTTCCTCACCCTTTTATAATGGGATATTTTCTAAGTATATCTAATTTGCAGTCATTTAAACTTACCTTAATGCAGATTAATCGATGCTTATGCTCAAGAATATTTCCTACCCTTTGTGCTTCTACTAGATATGTTGTATGAATTTGTGAGTGGGTTTTCAATTATTCCTTTACTATTGCTAATGTGTCCTCATATTCTTGCTCTTTTATCCTAGCAATGATAAGGTTAGGGCTCTTTTATGTCATTCATGATCCAATTCGATTAATTTGTTCATTTATTCTTTATGAGTTTGATATCAAGTTGATTCGTTGTGCTGCTTAGGGCTAAGTTGTCCTCTAGTTTTGCTTGTAGAGCTTTAATATCCTCTCTCAAGGTGAAATTTTCTTTGGCCACTAATTTTTTTCATGTTCTAAATATTGCATCTATCTTTCATTTTTTGAATTTCAGTCTGGAATGTTGTAATTTTATCTTCTAATGATTTGTAGTTATTTGTAAGCATTGTGGATAATTCATATTTATGTTTCGTAATCCTTTTGGATAATTCTTGTTTATATTTCTTTTCTCTTTCTTCCCTTGGTTTTTCTAAAGACTCAATGTGCTCATAGAGACTCTCTAAAGTAATTTTGCTTGGCCTCCCTCTACTAGAGGAAGGCTTGGAAATATGGGGAGAAGTACCATATTTTACCAAATATAATTTAATTAAAGGAAGAGAGAGAGAAACTGATGCACCTGGAATATCTGAGGAGACCACCTGTCTTACACCGTACGAAGCTGCAGAAAAAAATCTCACCAAAATCCATAAAGAGGTTGTTTCATATATGCAAGAACTGAGAGAAACCAACGAGATATATTGTAGACCCTTCAATCAAAAGAACCACATAGTTTAGATTCATGCGAGGTATATTTTAGACCTGAAACCACCATGTGAGAACATGAGAGATATATTGGATATTCATGTGAGCCCCACAACGTCAAGATAATCCAATCTTAGAGATTATATTACGATGTGAGATATATTGTAGACCATCCACTCAAATGAACCACACAGTTTAGATTCAAGTTAGATATGTTGCAGACCAGAAAAAACCATGTGAGAACAGTCACCGGCAACCTTCGCCAAGGAATATCATGCGACCCAATTGATCGATAACGAGTAAGCCACAAAAGAGTCACACCGTAGAGTTAATGTGCTTGGTTATGTATTCACCATATAGTTTGATCGAGCCACAAAAGATTCCTACCATAGATGAGCAATCTCTGAAATGTGAGATGGGTATAGGAGTGGAGTGAAGCTTATGTCTGATTTTAGGCAGTTAGGCATGTGAAGAAACAACCGAGGAGATAGGCTTATATGGAGCGACAAAAATGCTGAGGGAGGGTCGAAGGTACAAGAAATATATTTGATGTATATCACTACTAAATTAGAAAATGGAGCCGACTGTTGGTTAAATTCTGTGTGGCAGGTAAAATGTCAAATTAAAATGATCATATTCTTTTGGTTAGTACGGAGGGACAAAAACCTTACCTGGAAGAATTTACAAAGGAAGGGCTGGCAGGGCCCTAGTTTATGCTGTTTATGTGATGAAGATTCGGAAGATAACTCACATCTGTTTTATTTGTGTTTCTTTGCAAGAAAACTCTTGAACTACTTTGTGATTTCTAGAAATTTTTTAATCCAGAATACTTGAATCCTGAGGAATGTTTTAGATGGTGGCATAATAAAGGTAAAAGTTTCAGGGCTATCCCCATCTTATTCCACTGGTTTATTTGGATCAATAGAAATAGGAAAATATTCGAAGGGAAACCATGTTCCCCAGCAAGGACGACACAACAGATTCATACTCACTTGGTGAAGATTAAATAGGAACAAAAACAGCCTCTGGATCTCTCCAGGAGACTGAGACCATATGAATTCCATTTTCCTGTTAGATACTTTGATGGGGCTGCACAAAATTCTATCTGTGGTTGTGAAATATGGCTTATGATCACTCCCACATGCCATTACAAATTCCACTGGAATGGAGGCTTTGGTTCGAACATGAGGGCGGAATGCATGGCACTTTGGGGACTACTCTGGGTGGCTACACATCTTTATGTGGACAGTTTATGGGTGCTTGGGGATTCAAAAACTCTTATTGATCACATGAATCTGAACTCTAATCTAAATCATGGGCTGGTCACACATTGGATAGAAAGAATACATGTTCTCAAGAAAAATTTCTCCTCTATCTCCTTCAGACATGTATATAGGGAGAAAAATGTGGAAGCCGACTGCTTATCCAAAAGGGGTTTGGAAGGAATTTTTGGTTATATGAGCTATGAACTCATAAATTCTAATGGACCAAGTGCTACAGGTACGATTCACCTAGTATAAGGAGTCGGATATCTTGGCTTTTTTGGAGATGGTTAACTTTTCCAATGGCTTCATAGGGATATATGCAGTATTAGCATTGAACTTTGACTTTTTGTTTGCCTATTGTTAATGTCAAAGGAATGGTAGTTTTCCCAGTTTCTGAGCGGACTGTATCTTGTAAGGAGCTTGTTTAGTGACCAATTAAAATTTGAATCATCTTTTTTTTTGTAAAATAACAGTGACAAACATCTCTTTTTGTAAAAGAACAGTGACAGGCATGGCTGACTGCTTTGCCTTTGGATATACAGTTTTGTAAAAGTTTTTACATAGATATGATCTAGTACATAATATAAACCAGAGTATTTTCATGCTGAAAAAAAATGGGAATAACACCACAGAGTCTAAGCAAGCCATAAAAGAGTCGCACTGCAAACGAGAATCAAATCATGGATTAACCACATACAAGAATCAAATCATGGGCTGCCGAGGTGAGTCTAAACAAGCCACATAATCAAATCATGGATTAACATCTACGAGAATCAAATCACAGACCACAAAGGCGAGTCTGAGCGAGCCACAAAATCAAATCATGGATAAAATATTGTTTATGTTGGAGTTTAAATCATAACACTAATATAAATAATTAATAATAAAATTTATTTGGAAATTCAGTAATAATTTATTTATTATATAATTTATAAATTAATAAAAGTTTTAAAAAATATTTAATATATTATGTATTAATTTATATAAATAAGTTTAAATCATTTTTTTAAATAATTGTTAAAGATTAAAATTTAATTTTAATTGTGATACTCTTAACAAGTTTATTTAAAAACCAACATGTTTACAAGTTCAATATTAAAAGTGTATTAATGTAATATAAGGTCATGATATACAACATGTCATATTTTTTTTGAAATTTGTAATTAAATTTCCTTAAAACTATTTATGGATATTTTATTTTTTCATACAGATCACTATGAGATACATTGTAAATATGGTTATGATACACAAGTGGGGTTAGGGGTTTAAAGGATTTCTTTTAATTAGTCGTCTGTCCATATTATTTGATCATCTTTATTTTATTTAAGTTATGAATAGTGGATAAAACAAATTCCAGAGTTAAGCGATTACTTTTATACTTTAGTAAGGTTTCTCCTTTGTATCCTTGGAATAAGAAGAAGTAATGGGAACTCTTGGTTAGGGGTGATGCATGGAGAAATTTTGAATAGGAAGAAGGAAGCAAAGATAAATATAAGAAACAAATAGTTTTAAAGAAGATAAAGGAGAAATAAAAAACTATGAACATATAGATTAGATCAACCATGAAGATAGGGAGATATACGTGTGTAAAGAGCTATAAAATTAGGAAAATTTGCAAGAAGTTTTGTAACATCATCTAGAAATTTCTGTCTTCTCTAAGAAGCACAAGAAGAAGAGACTTCTAGGGGAATAAGAAACAAAAAAGGAAGAAATATTGTGTTGTGAGAGGTAGATAATATGGGTACCTATAGCTTTTAGGTCCCTTGAAAAACTTGGTAGAAAACGTTACACTGGTTGAATTATTTATAGACTGAACTCAAAACCATTGTTCCTATTTTGCACTATTTGTGTCACATCCTAGCCAGGAAGTAAAGTTTTGTGACAGAACTACTACGGTTTGAAAATAAATAGTGGCAACTATTAATCTTATTTTCTTTAACCTTTATGCTTTCTTGTGAATCTTAATTATATTCTTTGAGTTCTTTAGATAGATCTTATCATCAAAAAATATCAATAATAGTGAATGCAATAATAGAGGATGAAAATATAGAATCTCAGCCAGGGAAAAACTCCTCCAAGGGGAAAACCAAAAAAAATTTCTCTTCTTAGAATCTGCTTCAAATGAGATACAAATACCCAATCCCTAGACTGAGTCCTTCTCCTAGTACCAAGTCGAACCTTTCTCAATTATTTCCTTTAATATGAACCAAACTAATACATCCTGCAATTTCGACATGCAAATTAAAACACTGCTACTTGACCTACAACTTTGACCCTCCAATTTAGGATTTGCAACTCCTGAAGAAACCCTAAATAAATCTCTTCCTGGGACCTTCCAACAACAAGAAAACTATTCCTAAGGTCAATGAAGTCTAGAAATTGTTTCCTTCCTCCCAACTACATGATGTTTCACTTTGTCCTACTGCATCTCATTTATACACCCTAGGCCTCTTTCTGCAACTCAAAAACCTTAGAATTTCACATGTGTGAGAGAGATAGAGCCCAAAAACCAAGAAATTTCATCCTTCTTCCTTATGCACTTTTTTGGACATTCCTACTGGCAGGTTTCGTATATCAACACGTTGATCATTTGAGATTTTCATAATCTTCCAAAAAAGGGCAATAAAGTATATTTATAATAATATATGAAAACTAAATATAACAAAATCGATATTAATAAATTAATTCTTTGTAGTAATATATACATATAATTCTAGAAAATAATTTTATACAATTAGGAGTATTTCCTTTTGAATGATTCTTTTTTTGTTGTTGTATGCTTTTGCAATTGAAACTCTGACATGTCTCATTAACCATTTCTCTGGAAGCACTTCCTATAGTTTAGATATAATTTCATTCTTAAAATCATTGCATTGATTTTCGTATTGTAAGTGGAAAGTATGTCTATACATTTGTTCCACTAGATCCCTCATAGTTATGTAAAAAGTTCCCCCCTTTCATTAACCTCTAGCACCACTCCAAATGAGCTAAGGACCAATTCATCGTCATTTACATGTTCCATAATTTTTCTTTTATTCAAAAAAAATTGATCTTTTCCTTCATTGTTGCTCCCCGTAGAACATTAAATATATGAATTAATAATTTTTTTGAAACATGTTATCCAATATTCTTAAGTATTTTATTAATGAAAAAAAACTCATATTGAATAATATTTTTTCATTCTTCGGATTTATCATTCTGCAATTTTTCTATCAGGCTTTCACGTTGTTCTGCACTTAAATTATAAATAATATTATCGACCTTCTTCATTCTGTGGCTTTGCATGACACACACCAACTAATACATATAAGTTAAACTTACATATAGTTCAAACATATTAATTTTGTAAAGAATTTACAAACAACTTTCATTCTCTGATTTTTTGATGTTTTGTCATTGTGTTAATCAATATTTTTGTTACTTGAGACCTTCTAAGACATTTGTTATCAATATAAAACCTATACCATTCAATACAGAAACCATTAGATATATTTTACAAATAAATCAAATAATTTTTCAGCCAAAAAAAGCTCTAGTAACTGGTGCATTTATCTACCAGTGCATTTATAAGATTAAACACACTAGGATTTTAATTCTTCAACACTGTCATGGACAATTAATTTTAAATTAGGACAACATGATTTGTAAGGATAAACGCACAACATTGATTTAATGGTGATATTAGGAACAAATGCTCTGGTGTGTAATATTACATTGGGAGGAACGATGAACAGGCTGGACAAAATCGAAAATGTTATAATATACTGGCGCATTGAAGTACTCAGGTAGCCCTGGTGCATTGAAGCACTTAGGTAGCCTTGTTGCGTTGAAGTACTCAGGTAGTCCCGGTGCGTTATAATACAAAGGGTACACCGCGCAACATACATCCATTAAAAAAAAGAGAGGGAGAGGATTGACGGTGCAATTTGTAAGGTTAAATGCAGTGGATATTGAGAACAGACAGGCCAGTGCGTTATATTACACCAAAAGAAACGATGGAAATACTCGACAAAATCCAAAGTGTCATAATATACCGGTGCATTTTGTTATTTAGGTAGCCTCAGTGCGTTATGTTACATAGGGCACACCACAAAACATATGTAGGTTTTAACCGTGTACAGAAATTACCTGCAAACGAATTCTTAAAAATAGAAAAATAAACAATGGTTAGAACATAAAACAAATATACACAAATATTTTCCCCTGGATCCCAAAATTGGGATTACCAGATTGATTTTTCTTTATATTCCTTTCAATGTTACAATACATATATATACATGTCGAAGAATTCATAAACCCCAATCCATTAACCCTGAATTAGAATATAATCGTAGTTCCCTTGATAATATCTACAAAATACCATGGGAAGAAAACCATTGTGCCCAAAACCATGTGCAAAACCATGCACAAAACCATGGGTAGGTTTTTTCACCATATTTGGGTCTGCCTCCCATCCTTGGGTCCACCTAACTATTATTAGGTCCGCATAAAAAAAATTTCTTGGGGCACTGCCCCAAACCTCGTGCAGGGGAGCTAATGCCCCCCTGCAAACCCCCCAACAGTGGGGGATTCCATCCCCATTGCGCCCGAGACAACGTACAATGCATGCAACTAGTTGTGGAAAGAAAACAACACACAACCAACAACATATGCTGTTTTTTAAAAATTGGAGAGGGTAAACGATTGGATTTGTAAGGCTCAATGTACCACAATGATTTAATGGTGCTATTTGGAAAAAGCACGTCAGTGCATTATATTACACTATGAACAACGATGAACAAAAAAGACATAATCGAAAGTGTTATAATTTGACGATGTGTTTTATTACTCAAGTAGCACCAGTGTGTTATGTTATAGATAACACAATGTGCAACATATATCTATATAAAATAAACGAAGAGGGCTGACAAGGTTTGGATCTAATTCAATAAGTGATTCCCCTACTTTATATGTCAAACACCCTATATATAGTAAGTATACAAGTCCATTAAATATAAAATGCCTAAATTAAAAAACCGTAATTGTGAAGTGGTAGAGAAATTTAAACCCTAATGTGAAATTTTGCAAGAAGAAGGAAGGGTTTAGGGTAGGTATTAATTTTTTTTGTTTTTTTTTTTTTAAATTTTAATTAAATTTAAATAGGAAAAGAGATCGTAAAATTTTTTACTTGTGAATTTTATAGTAATTTTTTATTATATAGGGTTATTTATTTTTTTATTTTTTTATTTTTTTCGGAAATGTGAATAAATCTAACCGAAATTGTAAAATGTTTTAACAATAAAATTTAAGATTCTTGCTATTCAAGGTTTTGAGAGAATCACCATACCTTTCAACTTCTAATCTTTTCGCAGATCCAAAATATTTTGTAGCCCTGATCTGATCTTCTCTTGCAAATGATCTCTCTTTTAATTAAACTCTAGTATAAATTGTAATTTTTTTATTAGTAAAATAAAAAATAAAATTTAAAACTTACTATGTAGGTTTTTTAGTGAATCACCATACCTTTTAGCTTCTTATCTTCTAAATAGTTTTTCTACTCCAAAGAATTATGTTGTTGTTGGAGAATGCTTCTCATATATCTCTCTTACAAATCACTCCCTTGAAATTTTGGGTAAAATAATGAAATGATGAATAACATTTTACTATTTAAAAGGATTTATGAAATTATATTTCAAAAAATCAATTGCAACTCAATTTTTAAATTAGAAAAAAAAAGAAAAACAATGTGTTTTTTTTTTATTCAATTTCTCTGCACATCAGTGAGTTCGATAGGCAAGCACACCGATGCGTTTATATAAAAAATGCACCTACATTTACGATGCACCATATTTTTTTATTGCATTGACATGATTCATTTTTTTTCATTTTCGTAATCCCGAAATGGTGCTATTTTTTTTATTTTTTTTTAATGCAATAGTGCAGTCTATATTTAACAGAGCATCGATACGGTTGAATTTCTTTTTATTTCTAAATTCAGGAAACAATTGTGTACCCGTGTTGTTTCTTATTTAAATGTGCCAGTGAATTTTTGTGTGAAAGAGCATTGATATGATAACTTATTTTTTTATTTTTTTAGAATGTCAGAGAAACCGGTGTGGGCATTATTTAAATGCCCTAGTGCTCTTATTATGTAAACAAACCAATGCAGTGTATTCCGATTAGCGCACCGGTGGGGTTTATAATCTATATGAATTTTTATTTTCACATAAAATGACATATTAATATCAAATTATTCGTTAGAACTCATCCACATGAATTATAGTAGTTCATAGTATACATTTTCCGATTAAAGTTTTCTTGTTCTTCAAAAATAGTTTCAAAACTATATTGAAATTCAGATTGTGGTTATATTGTTCTTGAGATTAATTTTAGATATTCACATGAAATTTTATCTCTGATTTTTCTCAAATACAACGAAAAAATATCAATAATATCAAATGATCAATTCTTCAAATTCGAGCTCATTCCATATTGTTGATCAAATCCCTTCGTGAAGTTCTCCCTTTACATCTCAAGTGAGTTCAATTTTGATTTATATTTTGTATTATCTAACTAATTTTTTTTTTTTAATCTATGTCAATTTGAATAAAAATGTATGAAAATTATTTGCAGGATCCAGATTCAGAATCAAGTTCAAATGCAAAAAATATTACTCCATATTATTTTCAAAAACGTTGGAATCTCTTATCAGGAGTAGTATATGACAAACAGTTGGTAGATGAAAATTGACAACATCTTCTTCTTGCCAAATGGAACACGACATCTTCTAGCCACAATCCTGGATCAATGATGGTAATAAGTGTTTAGTATACTGAAACTTCAACAAACCAATTGCATTATCGTGTTTACTAATATTATTGATATTGTACTAATGACATTCAATATTTTTTTAAATTAGGATTCTAGTGATGATGAGCGACCCGTCTACCATCTTTCGGTGAACCCCACTAAAACGTGAAATGAAGATAAGGATGCATTAATGTTAACCTCACTCTCACATAAAATAATCAATAAGTCCAAAATATTCAAAATAATTAAAAATATAATACTTGGATTTATTCCTACCTACATTAGAGGAAATTTCAGCTTGAAATTGGCCTCCTAAGGAAAAATAATAAAATAATAGTTAAAATAATAAAATAAGAATTATGATTTTTGGAGGGAAAAGAAGAAAACTACTTTTTTTAATTGTATTTTTTGCTGATCTAATTATAGTTTTACTGAAATTACAAGTGTAGACACTCATTAGATGCAGAATTAAATTCCACATCCAACGAGTACCCATTATGCATACTTTTGAGAATACCCACATTGATAAAATTTGAGACGTTTTTTTAATGTATCTGCAATTTTTGTCAATGTGGTTCTTCTCAAAAGTATGCATAATGGGTACTCGTTGGATGTGGAATTTAATTCAACATCCATAGAGTGTCTACACTTGAAATTTGAGTAAATGTGTAAGGAGATAAACCAAAAATACAATTAAAAAAAGTAGTTTTTTTGTCTTTTCCCTCCAAAATATTTACATGTACCTCGTTTTAAATTTAATGGATTTTGATTGGTTTGCATATTATGACATGGAAATTACATGAAAAAATCATGGGCACTTTTAGGCTCAAATTTCCTCTAATGCCTATTCTAGAATGAGTCTGTTCCTCAAAATTGGGAGTTTGTTTAGGTCTAGTTGGTTGAGAGATTCTGTGCAACTAGTTAGGCTCCTAGATTAGTGTGTGGCTGATATATTCACTTAACTAAAGTGATTGTGTCCAAAATAGACACACTATCTTGTGACATATTCTTGATGTATTTATATATTGTATGATTATCATTATTGTGTGTAAAATACAATACATTAGGCTTTATTCATTTTCTGCCATGACTCTTGTTTCTCATGATTTCAGTTTTTTATTAGTGTTGGGTATGTGTTATATTCTTTCCACGACTAGTCATGTGTGGGGGGGTTACAGGGGGCGGTAGACCCCCCCCTGTTCGGGGTCCGAGGCAGCGCCCCAGGGAAAATTTTTTTGTCCTTATTTTTCGGTGGGCGGACCTGCTCATGGTTTTGTGCATGGGACTGCACATGGTTTTGGGGCATGATGGTTTTCAGCCCCTAGTATTTTGTAGATCTGGTCAAGGGAAATACGGTTATGTTCTAATCCAGGGTTAATGGATTGGGGTTTATGTATGCTTTGGCATGTATATACATGTGTTGTAACACTAAAAGGTATATAATGAAAAATCAAGCTGGTCGTCCCGATTTGGGATCCAGGGGAAAATCTCTGTGTTTATCTATTTTATGTTTTATTCTCTCACTATTGTTTATTTTATGTTTTAAAGATTTGTTTGTAGATTATTTCTATACAGGATTAAAACCTACAATTATTTTTTAATATGCTTTAATTGGTATCAGAGCATATGGTTTTCTCTTTGGGGTTATGAGATGAATATTTCTGCATAGAAATTGTTGGATCGACTTCCTTGGAGAAATACACATTGTTGCATTTTTTATTGATGAAGAAGATGCTATTGTTGAAATCGATCCTGGTTGTCTCTATTGTCGCTGACATTAGAAAGGGATTTGTTGTCGTGAAAGGGCGCTAATTTCTTCGACTGGCCGAGGGTATCCTTCAATAGACAAATTAGACGCCTCGTGGGGCTTGTGATACTGGGGCTCATACTCAAATTGGAGAGATTCACCAAAAGGAATAAGAGAAGACACGATTGAATTCCAAGTGCACTCTGTCACAGGAAAGTATTTTCATAATTTAATCACTTTATGTTTTTATTTTCTATGATTTCTCCAAGACAACTATGCATCAAGGATTCTGTTCTGGCCCTGTTGGTGGAATTATTTTTTCAGAAGTCAAGTTCTAGAGGTAGGGTTTCCATGGAAAGAGTGCTAAACCAATTTTATTTGTAAAATACCATGATATCTAATTTATAGAAGACCTTGCTACTTGCATAGAGAAATAAATTTAGATCGAGTTATTGTTTCAATGAAACACCACATAGAAATATATGACTATCATGGAAATGTTGTAAAGAGAAATGTATGAAGAGATCCTTATTGAGAGAAGAAGAGATCACTGCTGATAAGATACACTTGCAAAAATAAAAACATTAATATGGACATGTGGAAATATAAAGGAGAACCTGGCCCGATCTTCATCGAGCACGAAGTAACATGTTAAATTCAACGCAGATCTTGCATGGAGCAATGACATAGAACAATTTTTTATTTATTTATTTTATTTAGTCTCATGAGAATTGAAACCGACGTCGAGGAATTCACTTAGTATTCTATTGGGTGGCTTTTTTCATTCTAGCAAACAGTGGCCAGGGAAATCATGGAGTCGTACAGTTGGAAGCAAATCTGGTTGAATAGAATTGTGGAACAAATCGTATTAAATATTTACAAAGATGGAAGAGACAAGTTGTTAACTAAGGATAACTACGATGAATCTGCATTAAATATTTATGTAGTAGCCAAAAGCCACAATTGCGTAGTAGTCACAAGGAATATAACCAAGTACCCCTTCAGATAATGGCTGGAGCAGTGTAAAGGATTGTGTTGTGTTATATGCAAGAGAAACAATTGTGAGAAAACCGCTTAGAGAAGAGACTAAACAATGTGACCATTTTTGGGAAGTTTTGTGCTTTAATGGAGAAGAATTTGTGTAAAAGAAGATAACAAAATGGCATCACCAAAATTTCCATTTACATTGTGCCAGTTGATTTCTTATCCTATTCAAATTGGGATTTCCATACAAAATAAGATATGAAAATTATGTATTAATTTCTTGACTCCAAGTTTGATTTGTGGTCAATAGTTTGAAGAAGCGTTGACCCAATGAGTAGCTAGCGTGGAGGAGTCAAAATTTTGGATTGTGTGTTGAACCCAAGTATACCATGGAGAAGATTTTGAATTTATGGTACATATATTTTTATATGCTTAAAGCCGATGGTGAGTATACTTTTACATACATAAGTTGTAATGTTTAAAATTAAACATGACTTTAGGTAACTTCATAAAGTTTTAATAATTATTTTAATGGGAAATATGTAAAGGAACTTTTAAAGAGTGATCATAAAGATTTTTATGGAGCTTTTGGAGAGATAAGATGGGTTATGAAGGTATTTTTTGAAACGATTTGTAATATGTATAGTGATAAAGTTAATGACGAGATAAGGTGTGATTTTGAAATTTGGAGTGATAAGGTGTAAATAAGTTTTTTGTATTTTTGATATGATAACTTGAAGTATTTTATTTTAATTCGATGGGGGGTTTAAAAAGTTAACTAGCGATAGTCATAGAAGTCAAATTTCAAGAACATTGTAAAAATTATATCAAGTCAAAGTGAAGGTCAAGCTCAAAGTCATTGATTGTAATTGGGTGCATGATCGGTGGAGCCCGACACTCTAAATTGGTCATTAAGAAAAATTGACCGGGGTTGAGTTCTTAACAATCAAATAATAAGTCATTAATTTGGTTGCATTTTCGGTAGTACCCGACACCCTAAGGTGACATAATCAAGAAAGCGTTAAATTGAGAAAATCTTAAAAGCAAGCGAGTACAAGTGGGCATGTTAAAGACCAAAATGGGTAAAGGAGGATAACACCTTCAAAGTGTACAAATCAAAGAATTGCAAGAGTGCAATCATGAATTTCACAAAAAAATTGAAATACATGAGTAGAAGTTAAAACAAAATCAAAATGTAATCAATCAGATGACAAGAACATTAGAATCAACAAATGATCTTCAAAATGAACTAGATATGAAAGAACGACTCATTAATGTGTGCTCTAGATAAAATTAAGTGAAAAACAAGATCTACTTGATGCAATATGTACATAAAAGATAGATGCAGTGTGTGACACAAAAGACCTCATCCAAAAAAAAAATGCAATTTTTGAAACAAATGACCTCATTCGTCATGTTGATGAAAGTTATGACACAAATTGTATAATCCACCAGGTTGTTGTAAGTTGCGACACAAATTATATCATCAAGTTGTGCTACAAATGATTAAATGAGTGTCAGCAACAACAACAAGTATGAAGAACAAAAATTAAATGGTATTTCCAAGAAGGTAGTTAGACTTTGGGAATAAATTTATGTCAACAAAGATCGACATGGTTTGGGGTGCACCAAAGAAAAAAATTTGTATGTTCTAGATTTCTCAAAACAAGTTTAGTTTGTAAGTGGGGGTTTTCTAGAAAATACCCATAATCTTATTGAGTGTAACCATTGTAAGAGAAATGGTCATACAGAGAGTAAATGTTTTTATCTTCATCCATGACACCATTGTGGCAAATAAAATCACTCATTAGAAAGATGTTTCAAATGAAACCAACCACATAGATTGAAGATCAATTTTGCATGGATTGATACTTGGAACTGGTCATATACAGTTAAACAATTATCTATATTTTACTGCAAGATTCAATCTCACATGAAGACAAATATTGCATCCAATAGTGAACAAATGGTACTCTCATGCACCTAAAAGAGGGAGTACAACAATGAAAATATCCTACATCTGAAGGGGTGGGGGGGGGGGGTGAGTTAAGAAACAAATGAAGATGGTTATGGTCTCTCCTTTCAGCTGACAAAGGAGGGAGTTGATGGTTGTCATACTAAAATTTCGACTTCAACAAATTTTCCAGTGGGAAACATCAATTTTTTTTCATTGGAAAATAAATTGGGATGTTGATTGAGAGAAATTGTGGACATTATTTTGTTCACTTGGATGGTCACTGGACCAAGCAAAGGATATATGGATCCTTTTGCATTGAAACTTGGCATTTGATGAAGTTGTCAAGCAAATTTTAGGAATGTATCAGACTTGCAGCTGATTCATGTTTCTTGGTTTTCTCTCTTCATATTGGAGTTTTCAGCATCCAGTTTTGGTGGTTTTTCAGGCAGTTCTTGATTGAAGATCAACTCAGTAGTTTCAACACGAAGATGGTACGAGGTTCTTACTTTGGACTTATAATTGGGGGGGGAAGGGGGAGGGGGAGGGGGAGGCCACATAAAACAATCAATAATTACAAAATATTCAAAATAATTAAAATTATAAAACTTGGATTTATTCCTACCTGTCTATTCTAGAATGAGATTGTTCCTCAAACTTGGGAGTTTGTTTAGGTCTAGTTGGTTGAGAGATTCTCTCCAACTAGTTAGGATCCTAGATTAGTGTGTGGTTGAGATATTCTCTAAACCAACGTGATTGTGTCCAAGATAGACACACTATCTTGAAACATATTCTTGATGTATTTATATATTGTATGATTATCATTATTATGTGTGAAAGAAAATACATTGAGGCTTTATGCCTTTTCCACCATGGCTCATGTTTCTCATGATTTCATTTTATTATTTTTTTTTAATATCCTTTAATTAAGAGAAAGAGTCAGAGAGGAAGCATACAAAGAATGGTTGAATCAACCACTTATTCAATTCCCACTACGTCCAAATTCACCAATTAGGAATGAATACAACAATAGTAGTTCTTCATCAATTATTGGAAATGGAGGCAATCAAATGGAGGTTGGTATGGATGATTAATTATAGGATAGAACTGCCATGGAGGAAATGTTGTTAGATGCATTCTAGAATAATGAGCTAGGGGATGATGCTCTTATCTCTGATATCTTATTCAAAATCTCGAAATATGCTTCCACCACCCCTCTCTTTGGACCTAACAGAAAGTCAAAGTCTAATTAGTTGGGGACATTGATTTTGTTGTAAAATGTGAAAGAAAAGTTTGGCATGTCAAATGCATGTTTCTATGAAATATTTAGGTAATTTACTTGCATGATCGATCAAGTTCCTTATAATTTTTCACACAATCAAATGTAAAAATGGTCGATTTTATGAATGTTAAATATTGACATTATACAATTATATTCCCTACCAACTACATGATATTCAAATATAAGGTTCTTTTGGGTGATAATTTCTTGTAGGGTAGTTGTGAAGAGGTAAAGAAATTGTTGAAAATGTTGGGTGTTGAGTACATATCATATCATGCATGCCCGAATGATTATATTCTATATAGAGGAGAATATGCAGACAAAGATATATGTGAAAAATGTGGGCATGATAGCTATCATAGTTAAAAAAAATGGGTAAATCACATGGTCCTCCTCATAAGATATTGAGGCACATGCCTATAATCCCAAGGATTCAAAGAATCTTTCATTGCAAATAATTAGCTATGTTGCAGGGATGGCATGCCTCACATAGAAGTGATTTAGGAGTTATGTGAATCCCAATAGATTTAATCTCCATGAAGCATATAGAGGATACATTGCCTAAAAAATTCAATAATGAAGTATGTAGTCTATGACTCAGCATAACCATGGATGGCGTCAACCCACATTCCCTCCAAAACACCGGCTATTCTTTTTGGCCTGTAATAGTGATCAATAACAATATCTCCCCATGGTTTTCTATGAAGAATGAACATATTATGTTGGATCTCATAGTCCCTCGTAGAAGATAAGTGAAGAATATGGATGTCTACTTGCAACCATTGTAGAGAAGGTCCTCTAAGAAAATGGTATCATGGTTGTAAATGTTGTGGACCTTCTCTAAAGGCTAGGTGGTCTAAACACCTACGAAAGCTTGTGTATGACTACTCCAGGCATTCCTCCCAGAAGAACACCCTTGCAGAAGAGAAATGTCTGGTTTCAATGGTAAACTAGAGAGAAGAAAAAGGCCTACAATAATGAGACCAATTGGATGGTTTAGATCATATGAGATAGAGAAGAAGAAGGTGTTTATAAAATTGTTCGATTCAAATGGGGAGCCTATGTTTAATGATCCAAATTTCTTCAGCACCTATGTTGAGAAATTTCCCAAATGGATGAAAAGGAAATCTATCTTTTATGAGATTCCATATTGGCGAATCTTAATATTTCCCACTTACTATATCCCATGCATATATTTAAAAATGTTTCTTCTTTATGGAGGAACATATCATTGAAAGAAAGTGACACATTGGTTGCTAGGAGAGATCTTATTTCTTCAAAAACTAAAAAGAAACATTGGCCAAGACAAGAAACTAGAGGATAGGTTGGCCACTTTTGGCCTTTCAAAGAAGGTGGCACCCCATGGATTTTAAATACAGATGATATTTCTTTTGAAAATGAAGTTATAATGAATGCGAGGGTGCCTTCTTTATATGGGTCTTCACTATGGTGATGCTTCACTGTGGATGAATGATTTAAGGGTTCAAATCATATGACTATTTGAACCTTCTAAGAGTATGTATGTCAAAAAATGATTTTTTATTTTTATGTAATGGGATATTTTATATATATATATATTTTTATAATATAGTATTTACTGTGTAGTTTCATTATCCTTTGCTTATGCATGGGTGTGTGAACCATGAATTCCCCCATGACCTATGACGTGCCATAAATAAATTATCTGCATTTGTACATTAAATCATATCAAAGGAGATTCATATGGATATCATTCCACAATGGCATCAAAATATAGATGCGATTTTTTATATGTTTGAGAAGGAATCGTTGACGAGTTTCAGGGTCTGTAGGTTCATCTTATAATCACCTAGTAGATGAGGTTGAATTTTTTGAGGTCATTTCTTATTGTTGGATGTTCTTCTTAGAGAGGTAAATGAAGAAATTGAAAGGTTTTATTTGACAAAGGGAAAAATCCGAGGGGTCTATGGCAGAGGCGTATATATCATATGAGTATTTCTATTATGCCAGTGCGTACATCAAGTAGATTGAAAACACACCAGGTGCAACGATTTGGGACGAGGAATGTGATGAATACAGAAGAGAAGGGGAGCTTCTTGAAATGAATGGAAAGAGGCACATGATAAATATTAAGTGCAATCTTGTCATTTGTCAAATTACTACACAATAACTATTCACACTGAACTTCATATTAATGCATAATTTGAACTCATACGTAATATATGGAAGAAACACAAACAAGGGTTGCATTGTAAGAAGAGAAGAGGAGGAAATGGGACAATGACAAGAAAGAATTTGAACGGTTGACTGGTAGAAGTGCGCCTTGTCTTGATACTTTAAAATAAAATATACCAATGACATGCCCTAACAGTTGGGTTGTTGATCAATTCAGAGAGAAATGTGGTGCATCTAGTAATTACCCGTGTGCTAAATAGGATGCGCTAAACATAAGGATTGGGCACAACAACTCAGTAATTATAATATCTTTCTGTATAATTTTAACTTCATATTTCACCTTTGAATTGTAACATCTATATATATTTTATATTTTTAATTATGTTCAGCTTATTAGACACATGACACTGTGATTTTTTTCACTTTTTTATAGGCTCATTTGTTCCCATCTATTTGGGAATATGGACCTCATTTTTGAACTGAGGATGTCGATGATGGATGGATGACATAAGACCATGGAGTGGAAGTCGAGTTCGACCAATATAGTCATGCTAGCCAACACGATCAAAACCTAATGCATTGGACATTAGGTTACATTGGAAAGATACAAGAGATCATTCAAGTGGACTTCTATTCATTCCAATGTGTTATTTTTAGGTGCAAGTGGTGGGAAACGTTTGATCAAAATAATGTAAAGGAAGATTGTGATAGTAGGTTGATATCTATCAACTCTAGAATATCTAGCATGAAGCTAGGGAGCTTATGTTTTACCAAAGCACTTCAACCAAATTGTTTTTACCTAAATGTGTTACATGTGGGTTGGTGGTGTTGTAACTTTAGGATACAACATTAGGCTGAGCAGAGGCTAGTGCTTAAGCCATCTATTCAAAAAGATAATAAACTTCATTTGTTGTCCCATTTTAATGATTCAGAAATATATTTTACAGGTAATATTAAATGCAATATTCTTGGGATATAACCACCCTTTAAAAGTGGCCTTATTGACAATGAATATGATTTTAAAGTTGTAATAGAGTGGTGAAAAAGATGATGAAAGTCTGGAACTAGAGGCCAATTTAATGCAGAATATATTGCTTCAAACTTTAGCAGAAATATGGAAGACAAAGAATTGAAAACACAGAAAAGAGGAGCACACATTAAGGTTAATTAATTTCATTTTACAGGCACTGTGGAGCCGGTCAAATATTGCATTAAAAACTAGCAGCTTCATTATTCTTTCCTATTGAAGACAAACATACAAATTTTCACACAGAGAGAACACATATCATATTGAAAGATTTGTTCGCAATGACCTTTAAATAGATTTTTTAAAATACTCCAAGGATATTAAAAAAGCATTACACAGAGTCTTTTCCTTTTGAATGCCAAAATTTTGGAACCCCTTCTCATTCCTCTCAGTTTATTTTATTCCATGATTACAAAAGTGACAGTTGAGAAAAAGAGTTATCTGTTAAAACTACTTAACTACTTCAAAAACATTTTTTTCCTATTCAATCCTACAAAGGAATTTGTTTAAAATAAAACTTAGAATAACATGGAATTATTATTAAAAATGTAAACTTTTGAGAAATTCCACGAAAATGATAGATGACCTCTTCTCATTAAGTGATTTTGTATTCCCATGAAGGCTTGCTTGTAGAGGGCCCAACTTCTGTTGTTTCTATTGTGGGAGACATCCAATCCCTACCTTTCTTCAACACTGACAAATCCAAACTTATACACTTTACAAATTTGGTGTGATACATTCTAAAATTAGTGATTATGCTGGAAGTTGGCTTCTTAGTGAAAAGAGTCTTAATCAACCATAACAACTAAAAATATTTGTGAATATAATTAACAATTGTTTCTCCTTTCAGAACTGTTGTATTATTAGGAAAATTACCAATTTTAATTCTAGCCTCCATCAACAAATTTTCATATGTTTCCCAAAGAAGTAGATTTCCCTGTTGATCCCAACATGAGGGTGATCCTTCTCTTGCTCTTTTATCAAATTTGGTGTTAAAATTTAGAAAAACTTCCTTTATTTCTCCAAGTTTTGTTTGAGTAGCATTCCTGTACAAATTTTAAACACCATTTTATTTATCTCAAGCACTAATTCTTTTCTATCTTCAATTTTCATTTCTCTTAATTCCTATTAGGACTTGGAATTAAGAAAGTCGATTATTTTCTTGGCTAGTTGTGATCATAGTTGGATCTTCTGTTTTTTGGAAGCAATGATACCCTCCAAATCTCCGATGATGGTCTCATTAGGGTAATTTTGAGGTATAAAATAGGCATCATAAGGAAATTATAAAATAATAGTGGAAATAATAAAATAAGATTATATTACATCATCAAATTTTAAAGGGAAAAAAGAAAAAAACTATTTTTTCAACTTGTATTTTCAACATATCTCCTTATGGGTTTACTCAAATTTCAAGTGGAAATACTTGTTGGATGCAAAATTTGATTCCTCATCCAAGGAGTACCCATGTTGCATACTCTCAATGGAACCTGCAACATAAAAAATGAGAAAAACATGAAAAACATGATTCCAATCACGCTTTTTCATGTATTTCTCATTTTTCATGTAGCAGGGTCCATCAAAAGTATGCAACATGGGTACTCCTTGGATGATGAATCAAATTTTGCATCCAATGAGTACTCCTAGTCGAAATTTGAGTAAAAACATAGGGAGATAAGTTGAAAATATGAGTTGAAAAAGTCGTTTTATTATTTTATTGTTTTTTAATATTTTTACTTTTTTACTCTAAAAATGGTGAATCACCCCCCATGGTTGACACCATCATCTTGGATCCTATTGGTTTTTATAAATGTTATTTTGGTTGTACATTTTTCTTAGGAGACCCATTTTAAACCTCAAAATTCCCCTAATGTTTCTTCTGCAAAAATTAACATAAAATCCAAAATATTCTTCATTGTATGAATAATATCCTTCCAAATAATTTTCCTGATATGAATAAAAGACAAATTACCTTTTAACTTTTCCTTCAATGCCTTAGTCTCATTGCAAGAAGTTTGGTGATCATTGTGATAAATTGATGCAGTATCCTTAGCCATGGTCAATTCTTTCTCCTTTAACTTTAAGAGCTCTTTTGTATCATCCGAGTTTCATTGCATAATTTTAATCTCATCCTTAGTTATATTCAACTCGGTCATTACTATAGTCAATTTTTCAGCTGGGTCATCAGAATATGGTTGTACTGAAATAGTACATATATGTGTAACTATTTTCTAGTGTAGGTTGGAATTCACTTCCGTCAGGGAAACCACTTCATTATTTCTTTGCAAAAGCTCATTTGTGAGAATTTATTTCTCTTTTTCCACTCTTCTATTAGAAATTATATGATGTGGGTCATATAACCATTTCTCATCTGGTTGCAACTGCATGCTCTTGAGGACATTTTCCACTTATTCCTTGGCCTGTTTGTTATTTACAATGAAAGGCCCAACTATTTTTGGCATCTTGAACAAATTCCCTTTCTGAGCTAGTACAAAGTGAATCTGATCAAAATTCAAGCTCTGCCTGATAAATTCCAGAGAAACCAGTCTCATGGGCACAAATTTAGGAAGCCTATAAGGGGAACCTCTACTCCATACAACCTAATCTCAACATAGTCTTCAAATAAAAACCAATCACCTACTTTGACATCCTGACTTAGCTGAAGAAGGAATTAGGCTTTTGGAAAAATACAAGGTGGGGCAGAGCTATTTATGATTGAATATGAAACATACATAAAAGAAAAAGTAAAATAGGTGAAGCCCTCATAAGTGTACTATCTTCTTAAAATGTATATCTAGTCCACTACTAATTTCTTCCTCTTATGTACATCCAGGATATTCAAACCCAAATGCATGAAACTCTCTACATGAACATAAAGGAATACACAAGTTATCAATGAAGGGAATCTGAAACATCCAATGAGATTTAAGTTTTATAGATGGGAATTGACCACTTGCTCCCAATAAGGTGGTATATCCAAAATAGTTTTAGGTTGTATCATTACATTAAACATCCCCAAAATATCCCGGTCTATGACAACGGTATCTTCCCCTCCAAAAATCCTAGAAATTATCTGTAGAATTGGTATCACATCTTCAAAAAAAGTATCAAGAGGAAATTGGGTTTGTTCTAAATGAAAGTGTTTTCCTGTAGGAATTAAATAAAAGTACATTTGGGCATCATCCTTCCTAGACAGGTTATGAAAGGAAGCCAACATGGTTTCCTCTGAAATTAGGGTGTAGAGGTTTGAAGATGGAAAAATCAAAGCTTGTTGAATTAAAGGAGCAGATACTTGTAAAATGTTTTCACCAAGAGCATTCATAAATTTTTTTTTTCTGGGGATACATATAAGATACCCACCAATGGATAAATTCAGGAAAAACATAGGTTTGTGTAATTATGGCTGCAAATAATCCAAACCTTATGACAACAACATATATTGGGGACTTTTTTTGGTTGACTAAAATGTGCAAACAAAATTCCATTAGATTTAAGGAGTAAATAGGATAAAAAACATCCCCCTCAGTATCCATGAGAGGAATGTGAGTGGAAGAACCAGACAAGGAGATATTTCTAGACAGTTTGAAGCTTTTAAATGGGAAAATTGCAACGTATAAATGCTTGGTAACTGTGGCTGGCTTTGAAAATTTTAATTTTTACAGAATAATGGCAGGAATGGTGCTACAGAGACTGAAAAAATAGTTGAAAATGTGAAAAATGGGAATGAAAACGAGATTTATGGATGAAACGGGAAAAACGAAGAAAAACAAGCTTTATGGAGGAAACAGGAAAAACGAGGGAAAACAGATTTTAATAGTGATGTTATGTATACAATATGGGAGATGTGACAAGATGATGTGGAGGTGTTAGGAGGTGACATGGGGAGGAGGTGACGTGGAATGATCTCGTTGAATCATGCTCACTTGTTGTTCTGTTACGGGAGCACAATGGCTACAATGCAAACCTGCTAGTGGTGAACTCGTATTGAATATGTATCGTTGATCTGTAGTAAACTCTATCGGTGTTGACTGGTTTACATAGGCACAAGGGTGGATAATTCTCATTTTCTTTGTGTTTTCGGGCGTCCTCTATTGGGTGGCCTCGACATACCTGAAAAACATAGCTCGACAAGTTTCCCGTTGTTTAACTCTTTGTCTGAATTTACTCCGATATGGCCCACCAATATAATTAAACCATAGGCTGCACTTTCTCTTAAATCAAAGTTAATCCACCATTAGTAATTCAAAATCCTAAGACAATAATATATGTATTTATATATTTTTTCTATTTTTTAATTATATATATATATTCTTTTCTTTTTTCAACAAATAAAGATAGTATGAAAAACTAGCTACACCAAGTGGTTCGTATTAGGACACGACCCTAAATAAAAACATGTTTTTGAGAACCACGGTGTTATCATGCCAAGCGTTGAGGAAGATAATCAAGGTGATGAAAATGGAGAGTGATATGTACTTGTGTTATTTCATCATTTATAATATTGTTGTATGTTTTCGTTTTCATTATTTTGCTAAGTATTTCCAATTGTTGTTGCTCCCTCTACTGATGTCTTTGTTATATGATTGACATATAAAATACATTATCCTCATACATAAAGTATAAATTTTTTTATTATATGAAAAATGTATTTAACAATAAGGAAACATAACTTTCAATTAAAAAAAAAACATTATTGGTGCGCTAAAAACATAGTCATGCACCCGCTTCGGTGCTCTCTAAAACACAACCGCACTGTATACGGTGCACACATATCTATGACACACCGTTGTAAACTAAAATGACTTATTATGCATGTATAAAATGTTGATTACATATTTTTATGGAACATAAGAGAAACAAATGGGTTTACATGGATGCATGAGAGGTTTTAATTTTTTCTTCATGTATAATGGAACAATTTTGAATTCTCTTTTCAATTGTAATTATAAATAAAAATTGAATTAATAAATATGTTATAGCTAAGAATTAAATGATAAATAATGTGATAGTGATTAAGAGGATTTTTAAAAAAAAAATTCAAATAGACTTGGTGATATGTTTTTCTTTCCTATTTAGATTATGTAAAATAAATATCTATATTTATGTATTTATAAGTAAATTATTTAAATTGGACATGTTTATAAGTTCGGTAATAATAAGTGATAAGGCTACATAATAAGGTGTTGTGTGTGAAATATTATTAAAATATATCCTGCCCAAAACGATCATTGAAGGTCACGAGCCCAAGCCATATACATCATGTCATTGAAAGTCACGAGCCTAAGCCATGTACATCACATCGTCAGTTTGAAGGACATCAATTGTACGATACGACAGTGGCATGAAAGGAACACCTGCAAGTTTTCATGGTGTTTGGTGTGTGACTGATAAGACCCCTGGAACCCTAATATTATATCTTTTCTCCATACCATTGCCTTCTAATTTCACTCTTATTTTACCCGTTGAACCGACAACATATAACAAAGTATAAAATTTTCACAGTTCCATTTCTGAAATCCATGGCACCATGGCGGTTTGTAGTAGGTACCTCTATGATCTAGGTAAGACACCTGAAGTGTGCATTGTAGGACAAAAATTGTGTGTTCTCCCTCTCTCTTGCCTCCCATGGTTAGACTATATTGTATGGGTTTTCCTTTGCTCCTGCTCTTGCTACTACTCCCTCTGCTAACGTCTCTGCTACATTATTGGCATATAAAATACATCACCCTCATACATAAATTACCTTTTTTTTTAAATGAAAAATGCATTTATTAATATGGAAACATAGCTTTCAATTAAAAATAAACAAATCATCGGTGCACCAAAAACACAGTCATGCAATGGCTCCGTTGAACTATCAAACACAACCACACCATAGACGATGCACACATGACTATGATGCACTGTTGTTGGTTCATAGATTTAAATTTTCGTGACGGTGCGTCACACTTATGCACTAGTGCATATGTAATACATTTTTGCTTCGGGACAAAACATTCACATTATCTATTGCATCGGTTTATATAGCTATATTTTTAAATATTATTTAGGTGGGTGTTGGGTAAATATGATAGCATCAGTGCGACAGAATATACCAAGCACACCACATTTGTGATGGTGATTAAGAGGTATTTGTTTGAGTTTCAAATAGACTTGGTGATACATTTTTTTTCCTATTTAGATTATGTAAAATAATATCTATTTTTATGTATTTGTAACTAAATTATTTAAAGTAGACATGTCTTTATCATTGTGAACATGATGTTATATTAGCTAGGAGAAATGTGAAAAACATGAATTTTACTGAATATCTTGTGATAATTTTATCACTAAAAAGAATTAAATTTAAACTAGTACAATAACAAATAAAGAACCAAAATATCATCAAAATGTTGTATCTTTATTACTAGAAAACAGTTCACTTTCCTCTTTAAGGAAATAGAGAAAACCCCCGACTACAAGTAACTTGATCACACACCTTATTTTACATTTCTTTATCCTCATATTTATAGAGATTTTTTTTTTCCCCAAGGAAAAATCATAATTTTATTTATGATTGAAAAAATTACATGTTGTAGATGCTAATAGCATATGCAGTATTGAGCTCATCTTTAAAAGCAGGATTTATACATACTCATTATAGAGCAAAAAAGTATTCTTTCCTACCTTTATTTTTGTCCACTTTACACCAACCTCCATTGCTGGGTGTGGGTGTTACTATAGCCATCTGATTCTCGTATACATTAGTTGGGGGCTCTTTGTCAGAATCTGATCCTTCTGACACATGGGAGCGTTTGGATCCACTTATCTCTTTTTCAGGGGTATAATTTTCCTATTCCATCTGTGAAACTATAGGAATTGGAGCTAACACAACGTTATGCTCAATCATGTTTGGTTGTGGGTTGATTGTGTCATTCTTGGAATTGTCATTTGTATCATTTTCTGATGCTGTTTCTTCTTCCTCTTCAGATTCATTTAATGCTGCGAATTGAGGGTGTCTCTTCTTCCTGTTGTTGTCCTTTTTGGCCTGTGGGCACGTGCTTTGAAGATGTCCTTCTTGTAGACATATACGACATTGGAATGTCATGTTTTCATAATCAAGTATTTGTGACCATTGTTGATTTTTGTAGTTTAGGATAATGTGGTCATGTAATCCTTTACTGAGGTCAGCTTCAACACATATTATGGAAAATGTGAAGATGCCTTTGTGGGTTCGATCTATGTCAACCTTAAGAAATTCCCCACAGAGTTCCCTATACCTTCTAATAAATGGGGATGCCAAATATGGAGAGGTAGATTGTGTAATCTGATCCAGACCGACATTTTAGATACCACCATAGTGTTGGGGTCGAAATCAGGGAACCAGGGTGTCATAAAGAGTTCAACATTTCCCCAGAACTAGGGCCCCTCGTTTAATACATTTTGTTTGTCTTAGACTGATTCGAATCTAACAATAAAAAATCCTTTTGAGCATAAGTAAATATCATAGTGAGGAGTCCAATTTGTGAATATCCATTAATGGAGTGCCTCTGTTTTGGGCCAGAATTCATTAAATCTGCAGATGAGTGCTTTGGTGTTGAATTTTTCATATAGAATATTTACTTCATCCTCCGTAATATTTAACGCCGGGACCTGGGTTTTCTGCTCCACGATGTATGGCTCAGGGAGGGAGGGTGTAGTTTCTGGTGTAGTTTGAGGAATTCCCTGTCCTTTAACAACATCTTTGAAAGATTCAGGTCCTTTAGAACTAGTTCTAGAGGTTCCTCCAATAAGTCTCGAGGTGAGATAGATGGATGCGTCAGTCTGTACATTATATTCCTTCAATGTGTGGTCGTCTTGCATCAATTTTCTTATATATATCAAGTTTTTTAGATCTATTAGAATGTCGGTTTTCTTTTAGATCTTCTATTTGAGGGTTTGAATTGACACTCCTTACGAGATCTGAATGCATATGGAATTCCCGCTGAAGGCTTTAACAAATAATTGCATCGCTCCTTCATTGGAATTCTTCGAGTAGACTTGTAGATCCCAATATTTCCCTGGAGCGGAGATTTTCCAATTGTTGGAGTTTGATAGAGCTAGATTCGTGTTTTTACACTGTGGATCTGAGTGTAATGGAGCCCGTGATTTCATGCTCTTGGATGGTTCTAGTCTTAGGTCCAAAAAATAGACATATTGATAGATCAGGTCCGCAAGCAATGCAAAAGTATAAGATCCTGTAAGAAATCGTAGGTTAATCCATGGATATGAGTTTATGGGTACCGGATCTGTATTACCTGTGTTATACGCTCCAATTTCTGATTCTGAGTATGACCCGAATGTCTTCTTGTTGCAGATCCATGGATTTGCAGATAGGGTTGGAGGCGATGTTGAAGTTCCCTGTAGAGATTCCCAGATCCAAAGACTGGAGAAATTATTTACTGGGGGTCGATCTGATGAGTAGATCGAAGTGTGATCTCTTCAGGCGCTAGGGTTGTTGTCAGAAAAGTCCACCGGCATGAAGAATTGCATTCCCTGACTGAGATAATCTGCCGAAGGTCTGGTCCTCCGTATTGGCCGGTAGTGGGTGAGTTCGTCAGTTGGATCTTTTCCAGGCTCAATATCCATACTGTAAGAGTCCTCTGCAACGTAATAACCAGAGGCCCTAATATCCTTTCGCTCTCCATCGACATACTTCCTCACATTCTGTTCTCGAAGCCAAGAGGATTCATGAGAGCCTTTTCCCCAATCTCGCATGAGCAGCTCCTAGTGAAAGGTAACCTCACGGAGGTGGGAGGCAGTGTTGAGAAAGTTGCAGAGCGCCATCGATCCACCAGAGACAATTTTAATTTAAATTGGTAAGAGTTGCTATAAATTTAAATTGCTTGAAAAATCTCATAACTTTAGTAATAAAATAAATTTTATAAAAATATAATTTTTTTATTTGTATTAAATCTAAATTAATTGCATCGAGAGGTGCTCTACAACTAAATATGGGAGGGATGTAGTAAAATAATAATTGAAATTAATAAATTAAAAATAGTAACAAGAAAATAAATTAATGTCGACCATAATTACAACACTTCAATTTACACCTTAATCTTATATAACTTTATATAGAGATATAATGTAACCAGAAGTTAAAAAAATAAAATTAGCTTTTATTATGAGGAAGAAATGAGATGAGTAAAAAAACATAATTTAGTTTTAACTACAAGGGAAAAATGTAATTTTTTCACATGAAAAGAAATAGTATTATTGATATCACATTATGTAATTCATTCTATGTTCCATTTAAATGTGATATTTAAAACAAAAATACATTTATAACAAAAATTATTTTACCAACGACCATAAGTAAAATATTTCAATGTCCATATTAAATAACATAATTTTATAGATACTTTATATAGATAAAAATAAAGTAACTTAAATTGAAAACTATTCTTATATTTTAACTTTAGTGAGAAATATTGAGATAATTCTTATTCCATTATTAGTTTCTTTCTCATTCAATGTATGAGGGATATTTGTAAAATTTTCAATGTTTAATATGGATTTGATATGTAATATTAATAATACAATTAATTAAATGTATACATACAAGAAAAAATATGAGGGGGTAACATTTTAATACTGAAAATGTAAATTATAAATAAAATATTTCAATGCCAACGACATATATATGAATATACCAGTTTCTTAGATCCACCAAGTGCCTAGAGGGATCAAACATATTTTCACTCAAAAAGATGTTTGCATATTAAGAGATTTTATCCCTCTCAACACTTGGTAGATCAAGAGTTTAGATGGATCTAGGCTACAGGTTGTAAAAAAATTATGGCTTAAGTTTTTTTAATTTAACAATAGATTGAATTTTATAAACCAATATTGAATAAGTTAAATTTTGTTTTTTAATAATTTATTATTAAAAATATTTTATATTAAAAATTGAACAAGTTACATATTTTCATCTTTTTAAGAACTAACTAAATTATATTATCGTTGTGAGTATTGAAATATTTTACTAATTAATTTAGATTGAATATCAATGAACTATGTAAGCAATAGAAAAATATTTATGGTAATTTTACAATCATAGTTTCAACCATACTGAACTTTGTAATTTATAAAAGTATCTTTGCATTTTTTTTAAAGTAAGTCATTTTACATGCAATTTCCTATATAAAAGTTTGATATAAATTCACCAATACATAATCTATAATAAAAAAAATTTCATAAAAATAAATAGCATGATGATAATCATCTAACAAACATAAACAACATCTAAGATTCACATTTGAATTCACTACTATCATCTAATTATATACACTTTTAGTAGCACATATAAATGTCATTAGCTAGCACACAAATCTAATAATCTAATAAGGCATCATCATCATGATCACATCTAACAAACACAAAGATTGTAATCTAACATCATCACCACATACATCCTCATATTAATATAAGTCTCATATCAAATAACTGCTATCATGTACACATCTATCTGCAAGCACATTAAATGAAGATATCTAACATGAACTAACAATATACACATAAAAAACAACATAGAAAATAAGTACATAAACATGAATATATATATAAGTGCAATCAAATATCTGATACAACAGACATAGTAGTGTCTACAACTTGGTCTGTAGTAGAAGACGATGGATGGTCAACTACTGCCTGACCAAGTATGTCTGTCAAACTACGCTGAGGTGGATGACTAAGAGGTGGTTGCTCTACAACAGAAGGACGTGGCTGGCTTGTAGGAGAAGGTGGCTGAATTTCTCTATCAGGAGAAACATATGATATATCCTCTAGCTCTGGAACCTTGACATCATCAAGCGAATAACGAGCAAGTGTACTACCAGAACGATCACTGACACCCTGCTGACCATGATATGATGGGGTGGCACCAATAGAAGCATCATCATCACTATCCTCATCATCATGATCATGATCATCACCCTCATCATCATCATGACCACACTCATCATCTGATGGATGTGCTCCTTCATGATGCCTTGCAAACCTCATCAATTCCACTAACATACCAGCTTCGATGACATGCCACATAAGATACATCAAATTCAACGTATAGGTCCTGTAGATATCCATAAATTGGATCCATGCTGATATATCGAGGCCTCGTAGGGCTGACTCCCTTTTGAACCAAAAATTTGGCCAATATATCACATTAGTCCATCTGACATCGCGTAGCAAGCCTTTTCCCTCAGATGCCCACGCCCCCAGAGGATGTGCCTCACCCTCACCCTCTTGGCTTCACCCATCTCCTCATATCCTCCATCTGATGGTGGGGGAGGAGGCACGTCCCCATCATATGAGTCAATATATACAAAATAATTATATAATTTCATTAAAAAATTTAATAACTCAAGTTAAAGAATGTGCCATAATAAATTTTTATTCTAATTCATTAAAACAAGAAAATGAAACTATATTTATTTAAAGAAAACACTAATATTACCTCTATCATCTAGAGGCTCATCCGTTGTGAAGAAGATGTTGGGACACCCTCTCCAATCAATCCTCACGTACGGATACCCCAACATGACAAACACATGGTCATCCAGGCTAGCCAACAGCTCTAGTGCCTGGTCTGAAATCCTGGTCGGAAACTCCGTCATGCCTCTCTTGAGAATCAACTGCCCCCACATGTGCATACTATCCTCAATGTTCATCCTAGGAGGGAAACAATCAAATGTAGGCTTCATCTCCATAAACCTCTCAAAAAATAAACAAAAATTCTTGGAAGAAAAAGGGGAGGTCTCCCTCCCCTGTTTCGACAACACACAACATCTATCTAAAGCTGTGAAAAACTTCCTAAAAAAAAAATGGCAGACCATCTAATGCAATGTGGAACTTAAATCTATGAATAAACTTAATACAAAAGAAGGAAAATAATGTGCTTCCCATCACAACAAGAATGCAAAATGGTGTTGAATAATATTGAGAGGCACCTAGCATCCTTTGTAGAAAAAGGAGAAATCCGTAGTTTTCCACCACGAACCTAAAAATATTATGGAAACACTACATGAGATGTGCCATATATCAGAGTGTATGCAAGTTGGCTCTCAGTTACAACACCATAGGGGACATCAAGGAACTGGGGAAAATCCTCCCCTCTCCTCAACAAGCCAATGATAAAGTATATATCCTCCTCAGTGGGCCTATAACACAACTCAAGATTGACACAGAAAGCCCGATGCTGCACATTCCTTCGATGGATCAGATGTTCCAATAATCCTGAGTGCGCCTTCAACAATGTACCCTCGTCATAGCTCTTGATGAGGTCTAAATTCCTCAAGAGCACTCAGGTCGCCGCAGTAATAGGGTGAGGGTATAAATCCCTCTCCCTCTCTCTAGCTTATCATGATCGAACCATATTATATGGGTTTGCATCCTACTCCCTCTACTGGCATATCTGCTACATGATTGAAATATAAAATAAATCATCCTCATACATAAAATACATTTTTTTATAAAATGAAACATTTATTTATAACTATGGAAACATAAATTTTAATCCAAAAAAAAAATTATCGGTGCCCTCAAAACACAGTCATGCACTGCCAGTATGCTTTCAACTATAACCACATCGGTAACAATGCACACATAAGTATGATGCACTGCAGATGTTTCAAAAAATTATCTTTTCATAGCAGTATGAAGTACTTGTGCACCTGTGTGCACGTATAACATGTTGTCACTAGCACATTACGTCCAGGTTATCGAATGCACCAAGCTATAGAAAATTTTTAAGTATTTATTTTCGATGTGTTTGGTAAATATAAATGCATCGGTAGTGACACACTGACACAAAATATGTCGTATTTTTCTCATTTTTCCATATATTTAAAAAAATCACTGCCACCATGGTGGTGCGTTATGTTCATGCACCGAAACATGGTGCGCCTTGTAAATTTATATGGCACATCACTGCTAGTGAAAACCGAACATATCGAGCACACCGCGCGTCGATTTTTTTTTTTTGCAAAAAAAATGAAGAATTCAACCTAATTTTAAATTATAATCTATTAAAAACTTAAATTAGAAATAAACGTAGAGATTACCTGGACATTTGGTCATCGGGGAGGCATTGTGGAAACGTAATAGAAAAAAACAAATTTTCACACCAATTGAAAAAATTGGAAACTTAAACAATGAGCATAGTACTGAAAGGTGGTGAGAAAGAGAAGCACCAATGTTAGGGTTCTTGCATGTGGAAAGAGGCACCAGTGCTTCAAAACTCTCTCACACTGTATATGGTAAAAATGGAAATTACAGCCGAGAGGTTTTTTTATTTAACCCTCTTTCAGTGTGTTTCACAAAGCGCACTAGGGAGGGATATATCCAAAAGCACCATTTTTTTTTCTTAATTTATAATTATCGTGGTGCTTTATAGAGATGCACCAAGGCTTTACGTTACTAGTAAAGCACCAATGTTCTGTTTTTACAATAGCACCAATGTTTTTTTAGAAATTAGAAATCATCTATCAGCATGCTTTATAAGATGCCCCGATGTGTTGTTACATTTTTACTGCACTAGGACGTCAATATCGAATAACATCGGTACATTTTACTGTATGAATATGTCTGGTGCGAGCGAATATTCAAGCACTAATGCATTTGGCTACTTAGCGCACTAAATTTTTTTATTAAAAAAAAACAAATTTTACAATGTGTGATGTTGTATGCAGCCCCAATGCGTGTATGGATAAGAAAGCATTGGTGTTATTGATTAATTTAGATGCTCCATCAAAGAAACATCCGCTAAAACATCTACCTGCCCACCTCCGCTACAAATGTATTTTTGGGCTATTTTTATAGGGGCCTCTGCAAAAACCTTCACTAGAAGGCATTTTCCTTGTAGTGAGTAAGTCAAATGCTAAGCATCATGTATCCATATACCTAAGCATATATTATGACCAACTTTCTTTTACAAGATTCTATACACATGAATCTTATCCAAATTTTTATATCGAACATGCATTCCTATGCTCTCATTCGATCATCTAACTATTCATGCATCTCAAAAAGAGCCTACATTGTGACCCATCACATTCTTTCATCCCTTTACCAGTATTGATTCCACATTACATGGAATGTCTACTAAACTTTGTCATAGAGCTACTCCAAAGAACCTATAATAATGGTTCTTCCAGGATCATGATGACCCATATAAGAAATATGACTACCTATAACATAATGTTAGATAATGTTACAATGAATACCATGAAAAATGATCTATCTATCCAGATATCTAGATGATCTATACAAAGCAACTTAATCATTTAAATTCTAGATATGATACTATCATATGCTTCTTTCTATGATGCTATGCAAAAAATATTATTCTAAAGGAAATATTAATCTACTCATAGAATGTGACAATTAATGAACCTTCTTTAGTAGTAAATATCATTCACTTCTCCCTTATTTTCCTTCTTCTCAGGTACTCCCACTGCTTTGGCTACATGAGCTTCACTCCTTTCCTTTCTCTTATTGGTTTTGTTGTTTGGAAAATCCCTCTCAAAGTGTCAAAATTCTTTGCATCCAAATCATTGCACTTTGGACATGTCTTTCTTCTTGGACTTTTCCAAACCTTCCCTTCTTCAAATTCTTGACTTGGGCTAGAAAGGATTGAGATTCCTCATCTAATCCAATATCATCCTTGACCTTGATTCTTGATTCTTCCAATATGCATTTCACCCACAAGTCTTCAAATGGAGTTAAATCCTTCTCGGAGTAGATGCTTGTTGCAAATTTTCTCTATTCTGGTTGTAATGCATTTAGTACATAAACGGTTACTTGTGAATCAATAATAGGTTCCCCAAGTCCTTGCAGATGGTCTCTTAGTTGAGAGACTCTCATGAGGAAGGATGCCACATCCTCATCCTTTGACTTCTTCATTTTGTACAACTTGTTTCTTAATGACATTGTTTGACTTATTGTACTTACAGAATACAAATTCACTAGCTTATCATACATGGCCTTGGAAGTCTTCATATTTGCAATGAAAGGAACATGAGAATCTTTGATTGATTCAACTATCATCCTTTGATATCTTACTTCCCATTTTTTTTTATTTCTTGTGTCTTATCTTTCTCAGGTTCAGTAATTTATCTAGTAACATATTCCATTACTTCTTGTTATGTGAGTATCAAGTCAATTCTTTTCTTCCATGCTAGATATTTCTAAACCCCAACAAGATTATTGCTCTCCTTGCAAAAAGAACCCATATGACTTGAATATTCAGAAATAGTGTAATAATATGATATGTATTTGAGATTATGATTCTCCTTGATGATGTATTCAACCTTATTTATTCTTTTCAAGACCTTTGGAGAGTTCTTCATGATGTCCTTAAAATATGTTCCCTAGGATTCATCTGCCAACAACTTCCAAGATTGATCCTTGAAAATAGAATTAATTTTTGCGAGATCAACACCCTCCTTGTGAGATTGATGTAATATTGACCTTCTTAAATGTAGAAAACATAGATTAGAAGAATATTCTAACAAAAAACCTTTAACCATATCCCCTCAAGAAATAATTTTCTTTGCAGTCTTCTTCTTTCAGGCTTAAGAGTTTCATATCTTTTGATGAGTAATTTTTTCTAGTGTCCATTTGGCTGCATTCCTTATTCACCTTAGATCTGATACTATGTTAGAAATAAATAGTGGAAACTATTAATCTTATTTTCTTTAACATTGAGGATTGTTTGTGAATCTTAATTATCCTCTTTGAGTTCTTTAGATAGATCTTATCATCAAAAATATCAAGAACAATAAATGAAACAATAAAGGACATAGTTATAGGCTCTTAGCTAGGGAAAAACCCCAAAACTCCTCTTCTTATAATTTGCTTCAAATGAGATACAAAGACCCAATCTCTAGACCAAGTCCTTCTCCCAGTTAAAAGTCAACCCTTTCTCAAGGATTTCCTTTGAACTGCACCAAACTGATACATCCTATAATTTTGACTTGCCAGCTACAACACTGCTACTTGACCTAGAAATTCAACCGTGCAATTTCTACTTTGTATCTCTTGAAGAAACCCTAGATGAACTTCTTCCTAGTACCCTCCAAGAGTAAGACAACTCTTCCTAAGGTCAGCGAAGTATAGACATAGTTTCCTTCCTCCTCACTACAAGATGACGCACTTCATTTTATAGCAACTTGGTCCTGCACCTTCGACCTCTTTTTGCATCCCAAAAACCATATAATTTCACATGTGTGAGACAGATATAGCCCCAAAACCAAGAAATTTTGTCTTTCTTCCTCCTCCTTGACTTTCACTCTCCTTACTGCATCTACTTAGCTATAGATCAAACTCTTTCTTGTATATAGAACTTGTGAGTGAGTGTGTCTCAGTTGAAGTCAAAAGTCTCCTTTATATAACCTTCTCAAGGGGTCAAAATCCCTCCTTTAGGCTGACTTGAAGATCCTAGGGCTGAATTTTACTCTTGGTCGGGATTCCAAGACTTTATAGACTAAAAACCAATTCTTTTTACAATTACAAATTACCCTAAAGGCTCTTATAATCATGATGTTGACTTCATTAACTCATGACTATAAATCCTAAGACCTAACAAACCCTAGAAGCACAAAGAAAATTGTTTTACCTATAATACCGTCAATAATGAGCATGAAACCCATGCTTTAAAAATAATAATTTTCTTTCTTATTTCTTGTTTGTTACCTAAGATGCACATTGAAATGAGCACAACAATTATGAAGCCCAAAACTAGTTACATTTCTCAATGTTCATAAAGTTTCTATTAAAATATATTTCTATCTCTATCTTTGCTGATTATTAACATTATTCTACTTACAAATTCTAAATATGTTATATGTAAAAAAATGGAAATTTATTGTGTATTTTGAATTATTGAACCTATAAAATCTAATGAATTTTGTTAGAAGTATTGCATACTATATAAGTTTGTATTTCCTTCTATGTGTTATGCATGTGATTGAAGAAATATAGCCATGATTTTACTACGATTTTATAGGTTTCTTATATTTCATGATACTTCATTTATGGCATTTTCATTCTTGGTAGTTTTTAGTGATTTATGTCTTCATTTCTTGTGATATGAAGATAATAATTTATAGCTCATGAGTATTTGAAATCATCAGTTTCTTGGATATAGAGAATTCCTCATTACATAGCCAACTTCGTTAGAGTGAGAAATGATTTGTTAGTAGAAATAATTGATAGTCTAACACTTTGAAATTTAGGGATTTGAGGTTTTATCCAAAACCCCTAGTCACATGGAACAAGGTTAGTTGTGAATATGAGCTTAGCTAAAAGGGGATAATCCAATGGTGAGTGGATGTCTCGGATAGCCAAAATATCTAGATACATGGACAATTAGGTCCTTTAAAAGACTGGTAGAAATTTTTTCATTAAATATTGATAATTTACTCAACTAATGTAGAATTTAGATATTCAAAAGACCCATGATCTGGTAAATACAAAATTTTCATTATCTATTGGGATACTTCTGGTCTGTTAACAAAATTGGACATCTAGATAATCCATAACTTCTTAGTTTATCGAAATCCAAGAATCTGGAACTTAAATTAAATTGTGTTTTTATGGAAACCCAAATATGAATGCCCGTATGGCAGGGGACATGGTGAACATGTGGAGCCTTTTAAATCATAGAATGACATGGCATATGATGTGGTAGATAATATGGATACTAATGTGTCAATAATGTCATGGTAGCATGGACTAGATTTGGTGACATGGTATGTTGACGTGGAATCTAGGAGTTTAAAGGTTCGATGTTTTATTTGAATAAGTGTTACACAACATTTTGTCACAGTCCCTACAATCCCCATCCCACATATTGGAGGATCATTTCTGTGACTAATAAGAAGTGTCATGCCTTACAAAGATCATCATTGCATCCCTTTCCATGAGGACAACATTCCTTTTGTTGAAAATATCTGAGCAGACCATTAGAAGCACATGTTTTTGCATTGGCGCTGGTAGACCGTTATGCCCTCGCGCCAATGAGGAAGATTAACACTGGGCACCATGCCCATTGGAATTCTGTCCCAATTAGATACCCGTGCCAAGTTATTTTTGGAATTTTTTTTAAATATAGAGGCGAATTTTCCATGCTAACAAACTTCGAGGGCGAATCATCCTGAGTGGTTCAACTGAATAACCATGACCACCCTCCTTTGGCCTCTTGTTTCCACCTTTTGGGGAAACCTCCCAAAGGATAAGGCCTCCCTTCCACCATTGTAGGGATCCCAACCTCCTCTTCCCATCTATAAATAAAGCTATATCCCATTGATACACTAGCTAAACAATTATAGCTGAATGGCTAAAGAGAATTGCTAAACATTTTTCTAGAGAGATAGAACAGAGAAAGAGACCTTTGTCGAGAGAAAGCTTAGGCTTGTGTTCTCGCCTCGTCCCAATTCCCTAATGATCCTTTGAGACGCCCTTCAACTGAACCCGTTGAAGGAGGCTGCGACGTCAAGGCTCTGATTGTAATCTCTTTCTTCTATTTATATATAGGTGAATATTGTCTGGTTCCCATCTTGTGTTAATATGGTTTATTTTAGGCAATGTGTTTAGTCCTTCTTGACTGACTAGTTAGCTACAAATGCAATTATTGTCTTGTATTTGATCTTTGTGCAGGAATACGAGTACCATTGCTGAAGGACCGCGACCTGTCGGGACAGATATCAAGAGTCCGCCACTACTATAACTGTGCCAATCGCATTGGACTCTAGGTAGGACAATCTATCCCAACCTATTTCAGTTGTTAGCTAGGAACCTACACATTAGCTTGTTCCCTTGTTGCTAGACCCATTCTAGGGCTAGAGGGAACATCTCTTTCTACAGAGAGGATTGCCAACAAGTTGGCGACTCTACTGGGGATCATTGTGAGTTTTTCGTCTCGCTGCTCATTGGGAATTTTCTTTGTCGAGTCAACTTCGGTTGTTTGATTGCTTGTATGTCTTTTTTGGCTTGCTTGATTGTTTAGAATTCTCTTATTCAGCTCCAAAGTGTCAAGATTGACCTCTTCTCCCTGGTTTTTCCCTTTTCCTATAGTTATTCGGCTTGGCACGGGTTTTCTTTGAACAATCGCTCCAATTGGCACTTATTGCTTTTGTTGTAGTAGTGCCAACCCCAGTTTGGCGCGGATTACCGCCTCACAGTCCCGCTGGATCCTGTAGGATTTGGTTTGACCTTGTTGTTGAGTTTTTGGTTAGTTGTGGTTGACTATGGGTTGTTTCTTTGATTTTCAATTGGTCTTTTGGAGTTTTTTTGACTACTGTTGGCTTGGTATTCTCAATTGTTTGTTTATTCTCTCATCGGTGCAGTTTATAGACTTAGGGTTTCTAGGTGCCTTTACTCACTGAGCCTTCTGATTGAAGTTCAAGTCTTTGTGATTGTTGTCAGTTCCATTCCCATATCGATTGTGTTAGCCTTTTTTGATCCTTTGTGTTTTGTTTTTTTGAACGATTAATTTTGCTTTTATTTGACTCTCCATCTCGTCACTTCGAGCATCGAACACATTTCTCGTTTGGGTCATTTTGAAAGATTTTTATTTGTTTGAAAGAGTGCATCATCAGTTTGAGTGCGTTTTTAAGTTTGTATTGCTTCTGAATCATTCATTTTAGATATTTACATTCGCAGTGCTCAAAAATAGTGTTCGCTTTGATTTTTAATGTAATTAGTGCATCGTGTTCTTCATTCATTTAAAAAAAAAAAAATTGCATTCTTTCGTTTGCATCGAAAATGAAAAATTGTTTTGCATAACTAGCACTTGATGAACTAGGAAAGAGTTTTTCGTTTGGTTGTATTAGATGCATTAGTGGACTTCTTCGTCTGATTTCATTGTTTGCTACTTTTTGAAAGATCTCTATCCTTCTCTTAGTTAGCATTCATCGAATGGAAAATGGTGTTCTTTTGCATGTAGCATGCATTTAGGAAATTAGAGATCAAATTCGGTATGGCCTTGAAACTAAAACATTAATTCAAGATCAACTTTAAAATTTATTCAATCAATCTAAGGAAGCATTGGAACCTAACACAAACATTTTTAGAGGTATAGGCTAGTGACGTGTTTTGGCATCGTTAAACCTAGTAGCTGTCGTTCGCCACCTGGCTTTAGACAATACTAGTACGAACTTGTGCTCCCCGTACCATTGCGTATATAAAGGGAGACCCTCATAGGTTCAAATCCTTTATCCATAGGAAGACGAGTCTGCCGCCCTGTGACCGTGATACACTGAACACAACATTCAGGGACACTACTTGCACGTACGTTAAGTCCTTGGTCATTTCTCTTTCATTTGATCACCAAGGTGTATATGGCAGTTCACAGAAACTTGGTACACCCTCTTGCTTAGATTACCTGAGTAGTCATTTCGATCTTTTCGTGACTCCTTAAAAAGAGAAGAGATCATCGAGCACTTTTCATTTCATTCTCGTTTAAAATTGAAAGTGAGTAGAGTCATATTTTGTCTGTTTCTCGACTATTAAAACATGAAACATCAAAGTTCTGTTCCAATGTCATAAAAATAATTACCCACGATCACATGCCTGTTAAAAGTTTTATACTTGGCTTGTTTTTGTAATTCCTTAGAGTTTGGTCTTGAAGCCTTGAATAGTTATCTCGTTTTCCTTCCTATGTTGAAATATTGTCACAGTGGTGGAACCACCAGTTTCGTCATCTTCTTCACTGCCTCCTAGTGGTAGTTGTTTTCCTGACGTTTCTTTCGAAACCCCTCAGTCCACTAGGTCTGTCAAATTTTCGCAGCCTCTCCTCCCGACTGTCTTACCTCTTGCTACCATATCTCCTCCTGAAGAGTCGGTTCAGTTCAATTTGACTCCTTAGGGTGCTTGGTCTGGTTTTGGGAGCGAGGAATAATTCCCTCCTCTTACTTCGGGATCACCATTTATAGCCACTGCTTTACCTCCCAGTCCTCATCATCTTTTTGACGATCTTATGGCTTCATCAGACATGGATTCTTCAAGTCCTATCGACAGTGAAGAGCTGCCTGTTTCTACAAGGGAATATCAACTTTTCCCCAAAGATCTCCCACGTGTTTCTAGTCAACCTTCTCCTCAGTCGGTGTCACTTCCACCTAGTTACTGGACTTTGAGTCAGATTATTTCTGGTGTTGCGTCCATAGCACAATCCAATACATTGACTCCTCCAAGTAGTTCGGTCCTTCCGTAATTAGGACTATCGCCTTCGACACCTAGATCGTCGGTCACTATTACATCTGTCCCGGTCCAAACTACCATTTGTGTGGCTTCATCTGCACCGGTTGTTACGCATCAATCGTCAGGGTCTTTTCACACTCACAGATCGATATTTATTAATCCCATGTGGCATGTCAGACCCACCGTGAGTAGATCACAAGCTCGTGTTGTGGAAACCACGCCTGCTTCTAGTACAGTTACGAATTCTAATTCTATTCTTGGTGGCCTTACTTTTGATGAGTATCTGTTGGATGTTTAGTAACAGAACTCTCAGGGTTCTCAACAACCCCAAGCTCTTGTCAATCCTCCCCATCACTATGATGTCAATGGTAACCCCATTTATTTGCCTGATATTGATCCTAATCAGGCTGTTTATCTACCTCCGGCTGATCCCTATTAGACCGTTCCTCATCAAGGGCCATTGATACAGGGACAACCCTCAGGTCTACAAGGACAACCCCTACAGTGACAACCTTTGATCCATTAGGGACACCCTTATGGTCCACAAGGACAACCCTTACAGGGTCAGCCTTAAGTCCAGAAACCCTACGGTCCTTCCGGTCAACCTCCATTTCAACCAGGAGCGTCTTATGTTCCTGGGGGGAAAATGTATCCACCACAGGGACAACCTTTTGTGCAATTGGAACAAACTTACGTTCTGCAAGGCCAAGCTTATGTACAACAAGGAAAACCCTACGGTCCTGCTCCAGGTCAACCTGGTTGTCAGGGAAAACCTGGTCCATCACAACCATCGGGCCAACCTCTTCTGCAAGGGCAACCCGGTGGCCCTTAGTATCCAAGCAAACCTGCTCCGTAGGGCCAGCCTGCTCAGCCTCAGCAACCAGTTCAACTTGTTCAACCTACTCAGCAGCCGGTTCAACCTGTTCAACCTCCTTAGAAGCATGTTCAACCTGTTCAACCTGCTCAGTAGCCCGTTCAACCTGATCAACAGGTACCGCCTGCTCAACCTCAAGGCGCTACTTACCATCCTTAAGGTCAATCTCAGGTTGTATATAGTGCGCCCCAAGATTTCACTTATTACCCTCAAAATCAATCCTAGATGGTGTATAATCCACCTCAAGGAAATGCTTACATTTCGCAGAAAAATCCATATCTTGCTCAACAAGGACCTCAATGGTATGCTCAGAATCAGTATCCCGGTCCTCAACCCCAGTATGGGTAGACCTATCTGGCTTATAACCCCTATGGACAAAATCCTCTGGGACAAAACATATGGGGACATAATTTCTCCCAGCCTGGGTGGAATATTAACACTGGTCCTTATCAACGACCTCCAATGCCTTTTAATCCTCAATTGTCGTTTCTCGCTACATTGGAACTGCTTGATGTGTCAAAATTGACAAATGATCCAATTCTCCATAATCCGTATTGGCCTCCAGTTCCAACCAAAATTCCTGGCGATTGTCCTAAGTTTGAGGGCAAGTCTGGAGAAGACCCCCAAATGCATGTTATGACATACCATCTTTGGTGTTCCTCTAACTCTTGGGTTCACGATTCCATCCAAATCCATCTTTTCCAATGGACTCTTACTGGTGTCGCTGCAAAGTGGTACATTGAATTATCTCGTGGCATATTTCAAGATTTCAACTCTTTAGCCATGGCGTTTCTCATGCATTTTCAGTTACTGGTTCAGTATGAGACCAGGACACACCTCCTCACATCTTTGAAACAGGACCGAGCTACTCATATCTCAGATCATATTCATGAATGGAGGCGCCATCATCGCTTGATCAAGTATGATATTCTTGATCAGCTTCTAACTGACTTGTTCACTACCTCATTTGTCTACCAAATCACTAAAGACATAGCTATGGGGGCATGTGTAACCGAAGAAAATTCCATTGCTCATGCCCAGTACCTTGATCTTGTATACTCCTAGTCTGGCACGTTGTATGATATCTTGTCTGATGCTCCTCGACCTAGAACTTCCAAAGAACCACTGAAACCATCTGTCGACGGTATCATCGGTTTCGTGTCTCAGACTTGTCAGAAGTCTTCTCCTTCAAATTCTAGGAACCACAAATATAATCCTTCCAACGATACTGCTTCTCAGCTTACCCCAAATTCTGGTCAAACCGCAGAAGTCAATGCCATTCAGGCCAATCCAACAGATAAAAGTTTCAAGGGAAAAAATAAGGGTAAAGGTAAGGCCAAAGCCGATACCCCAAAACATGATTCTCAAAAATCTCGTGCTGATGATGGTTTATAGCATAAGCTGAAGTATCCTTGCTTGATTTGTGATGAAGAGCACTACACAAAGAACTGTCCTCGATGGGCTGAAGTGAGTAGATTGCTCAAAAGCACCCAAGGAACCACAACTGTTCTCAAAGTACCTTTTCGATCACAACAGACCCAGATGGTAGAGAAACCTCAGTCCTCTGTCCCATTTAGCTCTCAGGTCTTCATGATGAACGGTTCTGCATCCATTTCTATTGCTACCCGGTCGAAAGATTATAACTTATTGTTTCAGGCAGCAGGGAAAGAGATCGCTGATGGTCCTCCTCCTCCACATGCTTCTGGTCCGCTTTAGATTGAAAGGCCTAGTACTGAGCCCGTTGTATGGCCACCTTCCAAAGGTGTACTCCGTAAGTCTTCCTATAATCCCAATGCCTGTGCTGCTCAACATTACAATATTTTTGAGGATTTGGCTTAGGCGGCATCTGCAATGTTTGCATTGGAAGTACTTCAGAGTTGTCCTTCTCAATGAAAGGCTTTGTTATATGTAATCGACGGGGTTGATCCTGCTAATTCAAGCCTTATCACTTTCGACTTGGAGAATTACGCCCCATGTCTCCCGCACTAGCTTGCACTCATTATACAAGTTGGCATTAATGGACTGAATATCCATCGAGCGGTTGTGGAGGAGGGTGTGTCTACGTGCGTCATGTCATCTGCCTACTGGAAAGCCATTGGTTCTCCAGCCCTGAATTCATCGCCAAATCCTCTAGAAGCATTTGATGATAGGGAATCTAAACCCCTTAGTGTTCTCGCTAGCTTACCGATTACTCTAGAAGGGAATATAGTCAATGTCGAGGTTGAAGTAGTTGACGCCAATCTCAATTACAATCTTCTCCTCGATCACAGTTGGAATCACACCATGTTGTTTTTTCAATCCACTCTCTTTCGTGTTTTGAAATTTTCACATGAGGGAAAGATCGTTACTGTTGATCAGTTATCGTTCTTCACTTCTTCTTTCGAGAACAACGTTCTGTACATGGATCAAATTCCTACTCCCTACGAGAGCATAGGGTCAGTTCTCTTCAAAGATCTTTCCCTCATTGGTATTTTTCCTCTTCCTCCAGCCAACACTATTCAGATTAATATGATCTCTCGGTCTGACGACCCATGGATCATCCCTTCACATGAGCAGATCGATTCCTTTGGAGATTCTATGTCATTAAGTCCGATCAAGATCGACTATTGTGAACTTATTTCGGCTTCAGAGCCTCCACCTCTTGATCATGCTCCTTTGGGCATGTATCTTGACACTTATCCTCAATCCCCTTGGCTCGGCGATTCAGATTCGCCTAATCCCTTGAAAGAGGCCCTTCCCTTCGATGAAGCCATCGTGGAAACTATGTCTCTCTAGGATCCTCCGTGGGATGATAGCCATCATCGTTCCTCGTTCATGCCTGGTCTCGGGGCCATGTCTATGTGTCTTGAAAGGTTTCCATCTCAGGTTCCTTCTCCTCTGCTTGAAACACCTATTATAAAACACGAAATTTTTATGAAGGGTAACTTGAGTAATATCACATGAACGATGCCTATCGACATTTCCATGAAACCGAGAATTGTCGAGAACATCCATATCGGGGTCACCTGTTCTTCTAATGAAGTTCAGGCTTATACTAGACTTTTCTGCAAGTTCCATGATGTCTTTGCATGGTATTATGAAGAGATGCCCGACATCGATCCCACTATAGTGGTGCATGATATTCCTACCTACCCTAGTGTGAAGCTTGTTCACTAGAGTCTTCGTCCTGTGCACCCTAGAAAGGCTGCCGCCATTAAGAGTGAATTTGAAAAACTTCTCAAAGGTGGTTTTATCTATCTGATTCCCTTGACAGAATGGGTTTCCAATATTGTTGCTGTGGACAAGAAACAAGCTACCATTCAGGTCTATGTTGATTATCATGACATCAATCGTGCCTGTTCGAAGGATAATTATCCTACTCCCTTTATTGATCAAATCATTGATGGTTGTGCGGGGAGTGATATTTTTTCTCTTATGGACAGATTTTCTGGCTACAACTAGATTAATATTCTTCTGACAAATCAACATAAGACTGGCTTTATCTGTCCCTGGGGTAATTTCGCATATAAGAAGCTCCCTTTTGGCTTGAAAAATGTTGGGGCTACATTTTATCGAGAGATGTCATCTGCTTTTCACGATATTAAGCACATTATTTAGCCTTATCTGGATGAGCTTCCAGATCATTCAACTAAGCATAGAGACCACCCTGACCATCTCTGTCAGATGTTTCTTCACTGTCGATGCTATAACATTTGGCTAAATTTGCATAAGTGCGTCTTCTGCGTCGATTCCGTTAGACTCTTAGGGTTTATCATTTCCAAACACGAAATTTGCCTCGATCTGCTCAAAGTTGAGGCTATCGTTAATCTCCCCTCTCCATCCTCATTACATTAGCTGTAGAGTCTATAGGGGAAGGCTAACATTTTGCGCCGTTTTATACCTAACTATGCCAAAGTGGCTAAAGAATTTACACCATTACTAAAGTAGGGCATCTCGTTACTTTGGGATGAGATCGCCTAGGAGTCTTTTGATGTGCTGAAGACGTTGCTCGTCAACGCTCCTTTGTTGCGTCCTCGAAACTATCATCGTGATTTTTCCTTCTATTTAGCCGCCGCTTTCAGCATGATTGCCATGGTTTTGGTACAAGACGATGATGACGGTGACGAGCATGCACATGTTGAGAAGTTGGCATTGGCTGTAGTTCAAGCAGTTCAACATTTTCGTCATGGCATTCTGTTGCGTATGGTGACTGTGATTTCTGACTACAACCCTATGACCTATATTAATTATTGAAAATTGCTTGGGGAAAGTAATCGAAGTGGATTGTTATCCTCCAAGAGTTCGATTTGGAATTTTCTACTGCCAAGTCGAAGAAATCATTAGTATTTTCCGATCTCATCTGTTCCCTCCCCTCTGACTCCGCTTCGTCTAGTTCTGAGGAATGCATTCTGGATGATTCAATTTTTCCGATTAGCACCCTTGATCCTTGTTACAGTGATATCATCGTATATCTTCAGACTTCTACCTTCAGATCTGAGTTGAAGAAGGATGCTCGCCGATGCATCCTTCATCAATCTCAACCTTATTGTATAGTCAGAGATACACTCTACCGCATCGGAGTTTATTCCATTCTCCGCCAATGTTTGACTCTCGGGAGGCCGAGAAAGCCCTGAATGACTGTCACAGTGGCACCTATGGTGGTCACATGTCTGGTTATGATACTGCACAGAAAATTCTTCGTGCTGGGTATTTTTGGCCCACCATCTTCAAGGACTGCATTGTTGCTATTCGTAAATGTCATGAGTGCCAGATCTATCAGTGCAAGATGAACGCACCACCTTCACATCTCCACCCTGTCATTAACGTTGGTTCCTTTGCGAAGTGGGGCATCGATTTTATGATGTGTAACCCTCATTTGGCTTGGGGGCATGGTTACATTATCGTAGCTATTGACTACTTCACCAAATGGGCTGAAACAATGCCTACACTTATGGCTGACAGTAAGAAAACAACTCAGTTCATATTCAATCACATCATTTCTAGGTTTGGTGTCCCTCAAGCCATCGTTACCGATCATGGTTCTCATTTTCAGCATTATATGGTGGTAGAGTTGACTTCCAATTTGGGTCTGCATCACGACAGCTCAATGCCATACTATCCACAAGCCAATGGCTAGGTTGAAGCCGTGAATAAAGTTCTTGTCACCATGCTTCAACGTATGATTGGGATGCACAAATCAAACTAGAATCTCATGTTATTTTCAGCTCTTTGGACATACCAAACCTCAGTTAAGGATGCAACTGTATTCACTCCATTTCAGCTTGTTTACGGTCTGGAAGTTACCCTTCTGATTGAGTGTGAAATACCTTCGCTCAAGTTGGCTGTTGAATTACTGCCAAACAATTCACCAAAAGAAGAGAATTTTCTCTACTTAGAAAGGTTGGATGAAACTCGCTGCTTTGCTTCTTTGGTCATTGAAGCACAAAAGAAGCAGTTCAAAGCTCATTTTGGCTAGTCAGTTTCCCCTCACTCCTTCGTAGAAGGAGACCTCGTCCTCCTGTACGACTAAGCTCATAATAAGCTGGGGGCAGGAAAATTTCAACCCATGTGGCATGTGCCCCACATTATTAAATGTGTTTTGTGGAATGGGGCCTATGAACTCATTGATTATGAAGGTCATCCTCTGGATCAGTCTAGAAATGGGTTGTATCTTAAAAAATATTATGCATGAGTCATTCGTGCATGTTTTGTGTACATAGGTGTTCCTTTCATTTTTTTACATTTTTGGCTTGGTGTGCTTTGCGAGAATTTTCCTTCTTATTGGGTCGTTGCTTATTTTATAGATGTATATTACCCCTTATGTCGGTTTCGCGGATGGTGCTTCCCGCAGTACCTGAAACCTGTCTTCGGCAACCTGGGTGATTTATGATCCTGCTGGTGAGTTGATAGGCCTTCAAGGTATTTTTCTAGGGTGAACTACAAATAATGTCACTAAGTATAGTTCTGTTATTGAACTATAAACCGAGGCGATTACCCTCGAAATTCATGCATAGGTTGTAAATCTAGACTCACAACTTGTCGTTCTTGAACTTAATGGACATTATTCAGTTAGAAACCCTCACATCTTAAGGTTGTATTTACGTGTTCGTTTGATGGAAAGACATTTTGATTACATTACATATCAACATATTCCTAGGCAAATGAATGCATTGACTGAAACAGTGGCTAACATTATATTAGATATACATTTTCGTAATTTGTAAAAATCATCATCACATGAAAAAGATCCATATAGGAAAATATATGTATATATATATATATATATCGAATTTTTGCATTAGTGTGCATCATAAGTTCAAAAAAATGTGTGTTTCTATTACATCCTGAGACATCATGTCTCTCAAAAATATGCGGAAATAAAACCTAGGTGTCTACTCAGCGTGATGCTCATGATAGCATGTCATTGCCCGTACAAGCCGTCTCAGCAAGCAGTGAACTCGGTTTGACACCCCTACAGTGTGTCTCTGGTATGCACGAGGAAAATCGTTGAATCATGCATAGTCGGGGATCCCACGGGAGATTCCCTCCAATTTGCGTACGATTTCCTCCTCCTCGCCTCCCTCACCACGAGGGGCAATATCAGAGTCGCGAGGAACTCTCTGCACTATCGGGACATACCTGATGTTATCACTCAGGCCTTACTTGAAGTTGTAAGAAAAGGAAAGAAACCCGAGGTAACCACTAACCAACCTTCAGATACAAAATCTAGCCAATCTGTATCCAGAGAGGGCTCTCTCTTTAAAATTTAGTTTTGTTCCTAGAAAATATTAGGCTAGTTATAAGTCCAGGGGTTTGGTTTGAATTTGAATGGTGGAATTCGCCAACTGAGGGCAAGATTGAGTATTTTTAGGCCATTTGGCTATGGAGTCGAAAAGATGGCTTTATTGGATTAAGTGTCTACACACAAGATGGCTTTGCAGGGCAAGATAGCCAAACAGAGAACAATTTTAGATATTAAAGTGAATGGAATGGATTTTGAAGGGACGAAAGGCAATTAAGAATCTTTCAACATGTTCAAAGAAAGAAACTGAATGATTACAAATAAAGAGCAGTTAATAATTCTTTACTATAGTAATCAAAATGTTTAAACCAGCGAAACAAGAGCAATTAAGAATTCATTGTTTATAACCAGTTTAGAAGAAAACATTTAGAATAATCACAATTGAAATCAAAGTACACTTAAGAAATTTTTGATTTATTATTTTTTGTCAATTATTCAGAAATGGAACACAGTGATATTATAAACAGATATAAAACTTTTAAAACATGAGATAGAGAAGACTTATTGATCTTTAGTTAGACACATGAATCCTGCAAAAAGTCTTGAGCTTCAATTTATCATCTAGAAAGCCATAAAGAAATTTCTCAAAAGCACTTTATTCCAAAAAGTCAATGTTACAGCAAAGTAGAAGAATCCACCCAAAATACTTCCAAGAGTGAAGTATTTATACAAATTCTAAACTAAAATATCTTTGAGAAAATATCAAGATTGGTTCACAAATCTCTCCAACTATTTTACATAAATAGAACTTAAGTAAAGGACACTCAAAATAATGCATCTATTTGGAAATATTTTGTATGGATAGGTGATGACAAAGAGGATAATTCGAATTTGATCCAACTCTTAGTTGATGATGAGGCATCCAAGTCACTAACTGCTTCCTTTCTTTGTGCATTCTGCTCCAACAATTATGCAAATTTGGGGTCCAATGCGACCTTTTTATCTCTCAATCCGTAATAGATATGTAAAACATGAAAGAGGTTATTGTATATTAATATGTTGGTGAGATAAACCTCTTTTAGTTTCCAAAAATTCCTCTCCAGCTGTGCACAAAAGGCTCTTCCAAAATATGTGTAAAACAGAGTTTTACAGAGTCTGAAAAATAACCTGTAAGGATGTGCATGTATCTCTCATTCTGAAATCACTGTGCAAAAAGTGAGATAGGTTTTTGTAGATATGTATCTTAGGAACAAAAACCTCCTTCAGTTTTGTATGATGTATTTTTTATGTACCACAATATTCTCTGCAAAATGATGACTTAACTGGTATTTTCTGAAAAAAGTGCTTTCCATCATTGTTTAATATTTCCAAAACCATAATAGCTGTTAGAAACGTGAGAGAGGTTTTTGTAGATGGTCCTCTTAAAAACATAAAACTCCTTGAATTTTAGAAAATTAATCTTGGATTGATCACAATAGTTTCTGCAAAAAAATTACTAAAACATTAAATTTCTACAAAAATGTTCCTTCTTGTTGTGTTTTTCATCTTTTCACTTTTTTGTTCTTTTAACTGTTTTACTTTCACTTTAGATAAACTTCAATGTTGGTGAAAGTATTTTCATCTCTTTTTACCATTTTACTGCCTCTGTAATTACTTTTACTGTTTTACCTTTGACTACTCTGTAACTTCATTTTAACTTTCACTCTGACTTTTACCTGATACACTTTAACCACTGATACTCTTTAACTGTTCTTTACTGTGTCCTTTTACCTTCAATGTGTAGTTTAGGTTTTTACTGTCTATTTCAGTAGTAAATTGTTTAATATCCTATTTCCTTTTCTTGTCTTTCAACTGTATGTTTTATCTTCCATCTCTGTTTGAATAGATTTGATAACACTCTTAGAGTAAACAAGTCTTATTACTAGTATTAAGACAGTTTATCCAAGGATGTGGTCTTCTGATCACCTGTAAATCAAAACAAATTGTTAAGAAAGAATTGGTTTGCAGGGGAGGTTGAAAAGGTTTCATTTGATTTTGAGAGGTCTGTGGAGTGAATCTAGAATGATTTTTCGGAGGTAAACCATGCTCGAATTGGTTAACAGAGGCTTCAGGGTAAACGCGGTGGGTTACAAAGAGGGTTTCTTTTGCATGGGAGTACTGCAGTGGATTGAATGTACACGATGCCGTAAATGGTTTTGTTTTATTTTGTTTTATTTACAATTCAAGGTAGGCCAGGTTTTAATTAATGAAAGCGTCGGCATGTCGACAGAGGATGAGTCGCGGGAGGTGTGCTTAGGTTTTCCATACGCTTTTGAGGGAAGGCGGTATTGAGTGGATGGGCAGTGATTCCACAGAACGAATGACACGTGGCCATGGTACTGTTTTAAAACCGCTGGCATTTCACGTGTTAATGCTCGGATCGGGGATGGCCAGCGGAATTAATGACAGTTGTCGATCTTGGAGCGACCGATCGAATGGTGGACGAGACAGGGAGTTGATAGGGTTTTAATGGTGTGGGCCTGACGTGTTTATTTATCAATTAATTTCTTCGGGGGGAATGTGATTGGCGGATTAAGTTATTAATTAACCTGGAGGGTTAATTAATCCTTTTATACATCGGAGTTTATTTAGTTGGAAATTCAACCAATTAATTAAATTTTATATGGTTATTTTTCAACCAACGAGTGGGATATTATATTAATTGGGAATTATTAAATTAATACGGGAAAAGGTGAAAATTTATTTAGGAGTTATATACTATGTTTTAAAGTTAATATGATTATGAAATGAAAAGCGCCAAGTTAAAACATTTCATGTATATATTCAAACTTAGACTAAAGATGAAAAAGGGGTTTTTTAAGTGATGTTATGTATTTTCCTAAGTAAAGTAGGAATTTACACTTAGGAAATGAGTTTATGAAATAAAATGAGTGGTTTATGGATGATTCTAAGTACTTAGGCTCTTAAATCATTGGGCCGAGGGTCCGGTCCCTCCAAAAGTCAGAGAAATGCTCTGAGCCCCCTTAATTTTCAAAGACCTTAATACTTCAGGGGGAATTAGTGAAATCTTTAAGGAAAAATGAGAAGGGAAGTTAATAATTTTGACTTTGTCTTGATTGAACTACATCAAGTGAAATGTCTGTCTTATACTTGTGATAAAAGTAAAAGTTAACACATCTAAAGACATTATCCATCATAAGTAATTCTGCAACACCATCTACCTACCCTCCCTAATTTAACCTAGCATTTTTTCCTTCTTTATTTGGGTGCACTTAGACTGGCAAACCCTTATCAATATTCTTTTCTTTTAGATGGCAAGCCTACCTAAGTCTACACTTATTACATCCAAGGGCTCAGATTAAACTGTTGAGCTCCTTTTTATTTACTCTACCTATCTACTTATCTGCAAAGATTAAACAGTTTGGTCAGATTTTATTCTCTATTCTACAGCATGAAATTGAAAAATGAATGAGTCAAGTTTAAACAGTTTGACTCTTCATAAATTGTGGCAAAAGTTTGACAAACTGCACACAATTTTGTTTATTACATCAAAGAAAAAAGTAGTGGCATTTAGACTTGCACACTTTCCTTGGCCTTTGTTTTGGTGGGGTTCATTTTCTTTCACTTTTTTTGGCCAATTTTATTTTTTTCACCCTTTGATTTTCTTTTGGGTATACCCTCTTTACATTTTTTAAATTTTTTGATTTTTTGATTTTTAAGAATGTGGAACACCTTTGCAACAAGAAAAAGGTTTGAACATATTGCATAGTTCAACAAGTCGATCATGAAATATGACACCTATTGGTATAGGAGTCTAACACCTGCAGGTCCCTCTGGGCCGACATCTGTAATTACACGTGAATTTAATGTCAGAACATGCATAAAAAAAATATCATAATATTCATGAAAATAAAAAATGAGTCCTCTCCTTCATAATACTATGGGAGTGGGAGATCTGTATCACCAGTGAAATCTATGCCAAAGTAGGCCCAATCCTCCACAACAACCAGCTATCAGCAGAGCCAATCGAAGAACTCCGTTCTCTAGGACATCTGTTGACTTCCCCGTGACCTTGGCATCAGAGCTGCCCAAAGGGCCATCCATGGTTCCCGTGTCGGTGGTGTCTGAACTATCACTTCCTGTCGCTGAAAGATTGGTAGTCATTCTAGGATGAATGATACCAGGATAGACCCATAGCCAAACCGCTTCAGTTTTCCATTCTTGCACTTTGTCAGTTGAGGCTTCATGTTGATTTGTCACTGCCTCTACCCAGTTGTAGAGGATCAGTGTCAAGAAATCTACAGCAAGAAGTAGCTGTGTCTTTGTAGCTTTGTGCGGTGCTTGCGATCCTGTAGCTCATGTGATGGTGTGCAACACTAATTTTAGTGCTAAGTCTGGAATAGTTTGGATATCCACTTTTCCGCTTCCTGATCCTTTTTGTGCCCCGGGACATACCCTGTCAATCACCATACTCATATTCTCCATTGTGGGCTGAGTGCCAGTAAGGATTGGTACTTCTCCCCTCCACGGCAACCCTGTTATGAAATAAATGTCTAGAACTTCAATCTCCATTTCTTGGTTACGAAGAATGAATTTTTCCTTATCCTCATCCCAGATACTGATTAAGTATTGTAGCAGCTCCGGTTGAGCTGTGAGGCATGGTGTCATGAAGAATTTATTGAGCCCGCAATATCTAAGAGCTTCCATACATCTTCCATTTTCCATGGCATGTTCTTCTTCTTCACTGTGTTCTCATTCCTCCCATTCGATCACCATTTTTCCGCTTCACACCTGAAAACAAATTTATAGGGATGTAATTAGCCGAATTCAAAGCTTTTGATTTTTGAAATTGGGCATGTTTTCTTGCATTCTTAAGCTAAAATGGTTGCCGCGGTTGGCACGCTCTAGTCCAAAATATTTGGCGATTGGTGCGAGCCCGTGCCCGATACTCGCACCAACCGTCGTGCCCTATTTTTTGAAAATTCTACCATATATTTCAAAATTTAAAATTGTAAGTGATGGAAGTATAATAAAAATGTAGGGAAGGATGTCAGCTCTTACTTGGAACTAACGAATTCGAGATTGGTCTTCCATATTGCCCACTATCGCCGCCACAAAAATGGGCAACTATTGCTCCACAAGAGCTAAAAGTGAAAAGTAATTATTTTTTACCATTTTTAGAATTTTATAAGTTTTAAAAACCCTAATTAGGTTTTAAGACACATTTTTTGATTATTTCATTATGTTATTTCGAGAAATGGGTTTTACATGCGTCACTTGTGCAGTGACAGGTTTTTAATATAACAATGATGAGGTAACGAGTTGTATTTTATACTTTTTCGGACTCGGTAAAAACACGAAAAAGTCACTGATGGAGTCATCTTTCAACTCTTTTCTAACTCTCTAAAATTGAAAATATTTTTGAGACTCTTGTCGTTTTGAACTCGTTAAATGGCTGCGAAACGATATCTACTCAGTATATGTTTACCCCTTTTTTGCGCTGGGATAGATTATTTATGAAAAACAAATATCTTATCCTATAGCGACTAAGAGGCTCTCTTGGATATTTTTTTCTACCTTTTCAGATCTGAGGGAATATTTATGAAAAGGTACCTATTGGAGTTTTCTTTTCTGCTTCTTTTCAAACTCTCTAAACATGAAAAGATGTCGAGTTCTTCCTTTGTCAGACTCGTTAAATCCTGATGACATCGAAAATCGTCACCATGACGTACTCGAGTTCATCCTTTCTAGGGCTCGTAAAATGTACTAGGATGGATTTTTCCAAAGGAAAAAATTACATTACAAGCATATTCTATTCCCTTCAATATCGTTTTTCAAAAATAATTGGGGTACTCGCCAGAAATGGAGCGGGAAAATGGAACCAGTCTTCAGTTGTGTTGCCAGTATGTCGCTCTTGAACATGACACTCATCTGCATTCGTGTCGGGTTGGGGACATCTCATTTCGTCCTTTTTGCCTCCATGGGTTTTGGTGATCCGCTTTGACCTATCGTCTACTCTTTGCCACATCATCATGACGTTAGGTCCCTTGATGTCAAATACTACTAAATCCGGAGTCGTGTCACTGATATTTTCAAGGGAAGTTTGCCTTTGTAGTTTTCAACCTCCCTCTGTTCCTCTGTTTAGTCTTGATTCACTATCATCATGTTCCTCTGTCTCGTGTCGATGATGTGGGAAACATTATGGCCCTCCTTTGACCGGGTCACTTCCTGTCGACTCCAGCTCATATCTAGGAAGTTGATCTAGAGACTCCCTTCCGGTACCTTGGAGCTTGCATGCCTCAATGGAAAGTTATTTTCATTCAACGATAGGTCCACATCATTGGCCTTCGATCGAGTGATTCTACGGGTTTTTGACGCTAGATCATTGTTCACATTCTGTGGATTTTACCTATTGTACCTTGAGAGGCATTGTCACTATTGGTAGTTTCTTTCGTGCCTGTTAACAGCTTTCATCATTGGTCGGTAATCAGATGATTTTCTTGCATGTTCGACTTCAGCTCACATATTCTCATGCTTGAATTTGTACTAGTTCAGGTCGAGATGGAGCACAAGACCCTGGGTTTTGTTTGCTAAGATCCAAGCTGCGGGATATTGTGGTTTATCATAACTTATTGCATGACTCTTTTGATTGGATGGCTGCGACCATACTTGAGTCTGCTTTTGATCCTTACTACTGGATGGTTGCGTCCATACCTCGGATCTCAGTTTTTATGTACTCTATTATGGATGGTTGCCCCCATGCCACATGTTCATGTATCAGAGATATTATTTGTATTTGTACTTGCAGGTCTTCCGACAATGATGTTTTATTCAAACGTGTTCTCGTAAAGAATTTCACCCCTCCCTCTCTCTCAAACCTCATGTTTTAGGGAGCATCTGTTACATAGAATTTTGTCACCGTCCCTGCAATCCCCATCCCACATATTGGAGGATCATTTCTGTGACTAATAAGAAGTGTCATGCCTTGCAAAGACCATCATTTCATCCCTTTCCATGAGGAAAACCTTCCTTCTATTGATAATTTCCTGAGCAGACCATTAGAAGCACATGTTTTTTCATTGGCGTTGGTAGACCGTTATGCCCTTGCACCAATGAGGAAGATTAACACTAGGCCCCGCACTCGTTGGCGCTCTGTCCCAGTTAACCACCCATGCCAAGCTGTTTTTGGAATTATTTTTAAATATAGAAGCGAAGTTTCCATGCTAAAAAACTTCGTGGGCGAGTTAACCTGAGTGGTTCGACTGAATAACCATGACCACCCTCCTTTGGCCTCTTGTTTCCACCTTTTGGGGAAAGCTCCCAAAGGATAAGGCCTCTCTTCCACCATTGCAGGGATCCCAACCTCCTCCTCTCCCTCTATAAATAAAGCTATCTCCCATTGATACACCAGTTGAACAATTATAGCCGAATGGCTGAAGAGAATTGCTGAACATTTTGCTAGGGAGATAGAACAGAGAAAGAGACCCTTGTCAAGAGAGAGCTTAGGATTGTGTCCTCGCCTCGTCACAATTCCCCAACGATCCTTCGAGATGCACTTCAACTGAACCCGCTCAAGGAGGCTGCGATGTCAAGGTTCTAGTTGTAATCTATTTCTTCTATTTATATATATATATATATATATATGACTATTGTCTGGTTCCCATCTTGTGATAATATGGTTTATTTTACGCAATGTGTTTAGTCCTCCTTGACTGAATAGTTAGCTACGAATGAAATTATTGTCTTGTATATTTCTCTTATCTTTGATCTTTGTGTAAGAATACGAGTACCATTGCTGAAGGACCGCGACCTGTTGGGACAGAGATCAAGAGGTTGCCACTGCTACAACTGTGACAATCGCGTTGGACTCTAGGTAGGACAATATATCCCAACCTATTTCATTCGTTAGCTAGGAACCTACACATTATCTCGTTACCTTGTTGTTAGACCCACTCTAGGACTAGAGGGATCATCTCTTTCCACAGAGAGGATTGACCTCACCAACAATTAGTTTTTAGTAAAATTTTAGAAATATAAAAGGTTGAATATTTGACTTATTTAGATCTAGATGAATCTCAAAAAATAAAATAAAATAAAATAAAAATAAAATTGCATAGAAAAAGTATTGGATTCTGATATGACATGATCAATGAGGTGTCAAGTTGTGGCATAGTATGGTGGTGAAATGTGTCAAATTTCCATGTGCTAGCCACATGTTAGGATGACATGGAACTATGTAGTATTGATACACAGGGAAAGGAATACTAAGTGTCAATGATACATATTTGACATGGTGCTAAGGAGGTTAAAATGTTTTGATGGCCATAACTTTGTGTATAGAGCTTAGAATTGGATAAAAGTTATATTGTTGGAAAGCACTTGACAAGTAGAAATGATGGTAATCATAGAAAATAAGTTTAAGATGATTTCAAGAAGAGGATTTTTGATAACCCTATCTTCTTAAGGTAAACTAGAGTATTAGGAATTAAATATAAAAATGAGACCATACCAAAGTAATTATGTATCAAGTTATATATATTTTCATTCCTTATCTTAAATTTGGTTATATTTATAATTTTATAGTTTTTAATAAATGGGTTGTGTAACAAATTAATGTCAAAGCTATGGTTAAAACACTAGGACTAGATGACAAAAAATATAACAAGAGATGAAATTGGAGCAAGATAAAGAGCTTGTTGATTATATTTGGTAGCAATAATACTACCAAGATCTAACATTGGATAGATGTTTATGTTTCTTGTAATGGAACAACTATGTGGGAAAGAGTTCTTCCTTGGAAATGAGAGTCATGCTTTGGAAGTTGTGCCTTGAGAAAGGTTAATTAAAGGGGTGTGACTCATATGATTTGTGTTGATAATGAAATCAACAAGGGATAATAAAAGGATGAAAAAGTGACTCTTAGGTAGTAAGATGAATTGAAAATAGCCATGACATGAGGTATCATGTAATGTGTGAGATCCAAGGTTCAAATTCCTCTTGATTTACTCATAAGCCATATGTGAGGGCTTGTTTGGTTCACTTAGGGGTTATAGTGATCGTGGTTGGAATTGGCTCTATTTCATATGAGTACAATCTCAACCCAATTATTGATTCCTCTAGTAAAAACCGAAAAAGGGATGAAAAATTATAGTGAGCACACTAGCATACATGATAAACACATATGGACATGTGTGTATGTAATAATTTATATTTCATTGAAAGCAATACTAAAGTACATAGTTGGACATTATAATGCCATGAATTGAAGTAATGATTTATGATACTGATGAAATTGGTGGATGAGATATAATTGTGTATGAGTGGATTTAATTTGGGATGTTTATCTTCTTAGTTGAAGAAGTAGGAGTTATAGCTAGTAATAATCTTGAGAAATGTTGATATTGCCTAGTAACCTTGTTTTAAAGGTTATGGAATCATTAAAATAGTTAAATAATAACTCTCTATTAGAGGGTGTTTTTTCATTTCCCATACCTAAATATCGTTGAAATATTTCATCCTTGGATAGATGATATGGCTATACTAGATATTTCCTCAAGGATGAGAAATAATCCTTGCAGTGATTGTGCAAAAATGGTAGGGCGTGAGTTAGAAGGTCTTGGTTTTAGTTCTAGGAGAAGTGACTTGGATGACTAAGGAACGGTGGCTTGAATAAATAGGATAAGGGATGTTGTACAAAATTGAACATGAATAGAGTGGATGAATAAGTAATGTGCTTGTTTTTTATGATTGAATTACATGGGGATATATTCATATATTAGTTGACATAAAAATCAAAGCATAAGGTTTACTTGACTTTATTTAGGGAAGATTTAAAATTTCCTAGTTGTCTAAGTGGGAGGTTATGTGGCACATGGTGCTCACAGAAGCAAGGGTGTGAGAGAAGACTCTCTTGGTAAAATAAAGACATATTGTTGAATGGATGAGAAGGAATTTAATGTCTTGTCCATCACATTAACATGAAAAATTTACAAAATTACAAAAGTAATGGTGCTACAATCATTGGTAGGAACCTTGCTACCAAGCTCAACTGGTAGAGTCAAGGGTTTACATGCATTGGAAGACTACAAAATTTTTTAAAATGAAAAGTATAAACCTATACCTCATGAACCATCCAACCTCGTTCTAATTTATTTTAATCATGATGCATAAATATGGAGGGGGATAATCTCCATGATTATGGGAAAACTGACCAAAAGGGGGTAGTAATATATGATATCCTCAATAGGATGAGTGAAAAGGATCATGGGAAAAGTAATGCACATGGATATATATGTATGTGCACATGAAGGTATGTAGGGAATATATAAAGGTTCCCTTGAGTGTCTTCTATGATGAATGGAATGAATACATGGAATTGGTATGAATGTTGATGTGAACATGGAGTATTAGGAAGGCATACTACCATCAAGGTCAAGTTATGGAATGTTGACCTTGTTAAATACTTATACCTAATAAAGATGAGGACCTATTTGAATAAGATGATGTAATTTCTCACTTGGAAAGTGAGTGGGCTTGTTGTATGTATATAAAATTTTCATTATGGAAGAGGAAGGCCTCTTGGTAAGAGTGCCTATGTGAATTAACATTAGAATATTGGAAATACCTTAAATTTTCTTTGAAATTCAAAAATAAAACCATGACAAGGTTGTGAGAGTGATATAGATATTGGAATAACATGTTTATGTTGTCTATGATATGAGAAAGAACCTGATGTATTAGTGTAAAATGGGTTATTTCACATAAATGACCATGGATACCAATACAATAAGTGTTGGTAAGGAAATGGTTGAATGCTTTGATGTTGTGTGAGCGTCACATACCCAATTACTTAATTCTCGATTAAGGATATAAAGTATCCAAACCCCACCTACAAGGTTAATTTATGGAGAAGGGTTTTCCATATTTTATCTTCATTCAACCACCTTAAAACTCATATATGATACCACTATCATATTTTTCTCATCAAGAGATTTCCAACAATATAAATTTCATCCAAATCTGAGCTCTAGAAAAAAATGTGTGATTATTTAACAATATGTATTACAAGTGCCACATAAAAATCTATACCATTGCCATGTGGAAAACACATGGAAGTATTTTTTCCCATGTTCCACCATCATACAACACCATAACATGATGATCTGCTATGTCAACATTCCATGTTGACTTACCATGAAAAAACACCACATCAAAATAGTATCAGGTTCCACCATTATATGGAGGAAAACCCAACAGAGAGTTACGTAACCTCCTGATAACTAACCACTTGATAACCCAAAATCAAACATCTTTTTAAGCCAAAACCTGAATTCTTTATATACTAAAATCCAATATCTTAAAAAGCTAATGCCTAACCTCTCAATATCCCAAAAGTCGATATATTAATAACCTAATACCTAACCTCTTCCTATTTTGAATATGATAAACCCATAGTAGGGATACTAGTCCATCAAGCCATTGGGGGAAGACTAAAAGGCTCTTCAACAAATTTATAATTTGATAATGGACCATCAACAACTTCAACTCTACCTTTCTTTTTAAAATGACATTTTTTCCATTGATTTATTGAGATATCAAGCTCCCATCCATTGGGTAAAACCAAAACTCTACTTCTTGGCTATCACCCTTTTCAATTAATGAATTTCAACCAATGGGAATAGTTTCTATTAACTATCTTAGTTAATCGACAAATGTTATGGTTTTATTAATATCAAGGGTTTGTTATATAGGTTTTTTTAATGTATTAATAACACTTAATAGACACGAAACCTAACACCCAAAATCTCATCTTTTGGGGCTTAAGCACCTTTCAGCTAAGATATTCGTCATGGGACACAGCTAGACCATATGACTAGGGGCTAAGGCCAAGGCCTCCAAACCCTAAATTTCCAAAATTTTGTCAAAAACCCTAAAAAATTTAAAGTTTCATCCTTGAAAATCTAAAACTTTTTCTAAGTTATTCAGCTGATCTTGGAGGTTTGAAATCGACTCTAATAGGGCATAAATATTTCCCAGTTTTCTTTTAAGGGTAAGAATATTCTCTATTCTATGAAGGAATCCCAAACACTAACTTCAACAAGACCTCTCCACATAAAAAAGACATAAAATGCCAATAGAAAAATATTCTCAACGTCACCCAAATAAGATGAAATTATTCTCATTCCTTGGGATTGCAAACTACCACATAAAAATATCAACTCCAAATTATTACAAGTAGAGGTGTTAGCCTTACAACTTTCTTTTAAAGGAAATAAGGTTTCCCAACATTAAAGATCTACCAAATCTTCTCATTCAAACATGAATACAGTCGCAGTTGTTAAAACCCACAACTGGTCTAATAAAGGAAATTCACATTATAGAAAAATCAAAGAGCATTATAACTCAAGTCAAATTATACATTCACCTATTTACCATAAGTAAAGTTTTCAAGGAATACACACACACACATATATATATATATATATATATATTTCATTCATTCATGAAATAAGTAATAGTCAATACCCACATAGAACTATACAATACATTTATCTCATCACTTATGCAGATTCCATAAACCAACACAAAAAATTCTAGCTTATCAGTACAAACAAACACAATAACTAGCATAGCAAAAATCATGAAACAATGTACAACAATTTCATTTCATTAGAAATGAAATAGATACACTTATCTAATTCACATAATCTTGTTGGAAATTCAAGAAGGGCCACTCTCCACTCAACCATAGGCACAAATACATTGTATATTTCTTATATCTAGCCACTCTTCAGCTAGATTCGATGCCTAAGAGGAAGGTCACTCAAGGTTCAAGGAGATTCAATTCAAGGTAGAGGATACATGAATCATGATTCTACCTTTCGATTACAGAGATAGGGTTGTTAACATAGAAAAGTATGACCATAATGGGTTTTCATAACAAAAAATGGATACATTCAATAATTTAGCAATCCTTCGGTGCTTCTCCTTTTATTAGTGGCTGACATTCTTAATTAAGAAAATAATTTAGACTTTCCTCCTAGTCCTATATCTCAATTTGAAGGCTTATTCACTGATTTTCTTAACCAATTCAATTAAGATCATAAATCCACATAGTTCTATTGTGACTTAGAAGGCTTTATTTTCCCTTTTCAGAGTCATGGTCTGAACTCCCACATGTGGTTCTCTTTTTCATTCCCACGGGTTTTCTTTGGTTCACTTGTACACATTCTCTTGTGTTTGTTGGATTTTTTTCTTGTTTTTCTTCCTCTTTTTCTATCTTTCTCTTTATTCTCTCTCCTTTCACCCTCCACCCCCACCCACAAGTGCTTTACCCAGTAATGAGAATTCAGGGTTACCTCCTTAGAATATGTGGTCAATATAAGTCTCCAGAATGGTAAGTAGCCCATGCCCTATAACAGTTTGGTATAACTTCCCCATTCTTTTCATAACCGCTAAATTTTGGTTTTTACCACTACCAAATTATAGATCAAAACAAATATTTCAGGCAATATAAGAAACTTCCCAAACTCCCCTAACAACTTTTCACTCTCAGACATTAGGATTGGCATTGGCTAAACTCTTCTTCAACTTTGGAAATATATTAAATAAACATGAATATTTATGTGAACTAAAATCTAGAAAAATATTCATGTCAATCATCCAAGTATTGATAGTCTCAATTACATTAAAATTGGGGATAAAAAATGGGTGTTACAATCCCCTCTCCCTTAAAGGAACATCCTCCTCAATATTATAATATTCATAATAAAATATATGTACAAATAAAAATAAAATGGGTATGAAATTTCATGGGATCCTCTAATTCCCATGTTTCCTCATTTTCACCAAAGTGTTTCCATTGCACCTTGACCTACACAATGGCTTGATTTTATAGTAAGGAATCCCACTTGTCGAGCATGTGCTGAGACTATCGTTGAATCTCTCCTTTTATTTCCACTTATATCATATCCCAACCAATACTATGATTAGCATAGTGAACACATTTCTTAAGTAAAGATACATGGAATGCATCATGGATTTTTATGATAAGAGGTAGGTAAAGCATGTATGGTAGTAGCCCCACTCTCTCTAGATTTTAAAGGGTCCATAATAACATGGTTCCAACTTGGCACATGAACCCACTTTCAAATAAATTTTCTTAGGTTTGAGCCTAAAATACATATGCTCTCCTACTTGAAATTTCTTATGAGTTCTATAATGATCTACATAGCTATTTTATCTATATTGGCCACTCTCAAATTTCGCTCGATCTTTTTCACTTCTTGGTCCATTTGTTTTAACGTATCTAGTCCAAGTGTAATCTAACCACTAGATTAAACCAATCAATTAAAATATTACATTTTATACCATATAGTTCTTGAAGGGAATCGTTGTAGTGATTCCCAATAGCCATTTTTATAAGAAAACTCTACTAAAGGTAAGTAGTCCTACCACTTTCTGAGCTAGTGCATAACATATATTCTTAACATATTCTCCAAAACTATGTTCACCTTTCTATTTGTACATCTATATAAGGGTGGTAGCCTATACTAAATGTCAATTGTGTACCAAAATAAGCAAAAAAATATTTCCAAAAATTTGAAGTAAACTTGGCATCCTACTTAGAAATGATTTTCTTGGGCATGCCATGTTGGGTATGTGTTATATTCTTTGCACAACTAACCCTATGCATTATAAGTTGTGCCAAGTGTAAGATATATATGTTAATGTGTGTGTTTTCCATTACATATTTTCCTTTTTTACTAATAATCCATTTGTAGAAATTAATTGTACAATTTTAAAACCTATATTTCGTATTAGATCAATTTTGGCTTCTATGGGACAATTTTGTGGCTAAGGGGTTTTGCTTGGGTGTGTGGTATACCTTATTATAATAGGATATATGTGGAATAAATTCTTTTGGTATAAGGAAATGGTGCATAGTTCAAAGATAGAAATAGAAAATTTCAATGGATAGAGTTTTGAGAAATGTAAGCTCAAAATGGACGATATGTTGGTGGAAAAATACTAATGGATCATTGCAAATATGGGTACTACACCATTGTGAATGTTGACAAAATATGGAACCAAGTGGATCCAAAGGAAAAGAGCACAATATGGTTATGTATATTAAATTTAGTTTTACAAAATACTTTAGGAGAAGCTACAATGAAAGAATTGCGAAATATGTTAGGGACTTTGTATCAGTTTAAGTCCCTAGTGAGAAACTTGTTCCTATAGAAAGATGTGTATTTTTAGAGGATGAATGATGGAAATTATATGACAAAGAATTTAAATGTCTTTAATAATATTGTAAGTCAACTATTATTTGTTGATATTAAGATTCCAGATGAAGATAAGTGTATTATTTTGTTGTGTTATTTACTAGACTCATGGGATAATTTGATTGTTACCATAGGTTTTAATGCAACTACTTTGAATTTAAAAAATGTAGTATCATCCTTGTTATAGGAGGAGATGAGATGGAAAAACATCGAAATTAAAAACATAGATTCCTTATATTTAAGATGATTTTATCAGAATATAAATATAAACAAGTCCTCAAGTGGGATATCTAAATATGGAGGAATATATAAATATTTAGGAAAATTCGTAAATGTATGTCGGAGATGTGTTAAAGAAGGGCATTACAGGAAAGTCTATAGATCCAAAATAGTAGAGAAAGGGAATGGATTAGATGATTCTCCTTTTAGAGAAGCAAAGTCATCCTCAGATGAAGGAAGGGATGTGTATGTGTCTTCTTAAAGTATACATGTAGATCATGAGGCATGGTTAATCAACTTAGGGGCATGCTTTCATATGAATCTTCACAGGGAGAGAATTTGTGAGTATGAAAAATATGATGGTGGTGATTTTTTCTTATGAGATGACCTGACAACCAAATCATAGGATGCGGAAACTTCGAGTTTAAGCTCATGGGTGGAATGATTAGAACACTCCATAATGTTTTAAATAGCCTAGGATTGGCCATATATTTGATTTCTATAAGCAAGATGAGCGATTCAAGTGTAAAAATAATGTCTGAAAAATATAGTTATAAGATGGTTCAAGGAGAAATGGTATTGTTAAGGAGAGATCATATTGAAACTTTTTATAAGCTACTAGGAAAAGATATTAATGACGGACACATCAATTAAATTGTTCCTGAGAGTGGAGTTGAAGAATGAAAAACCCATATAGTCTCTAGAGAAAATACTAGGACGTCGCATCAAGTATTGGGACATATAGGAGATAAGGGTGTTTGAATACTACCCGGTAATGGTATGGTAGAAGGGTATGACTAATTTTTCTTTGTATTTTCATCTCTATGAACATTGTTTATATAGGAAGCATAATTGAGTAAGATTATCCTCTAGTGCTACAAGGGAAAAGGGAATATTATAGTTGGTACAAAAGGTTGTGTTTGGACTTGTGTTGGTTCCATCATTGGGTAAATATTTGTATTGTGTGTAATTTATGGATGAATTTTAAATGAATGCATGGATATATTTTCTCAAGAATAAATATGAAGTATTTAACAAATTCAAAGAGTTTAAGGCTCAAGTGGAAAATTAGACATAGAAGAAAATTAAGGTGATGAGGATAGATAATGGTGGAGAATTATCTAAGAAGTGTGGTATAACAAGGAAGAAGGATACTCCATACACACTTAATTGGAATGTAGTTTTAGAAAGGATGAATAGAACAAGAATGGAGAAAGGAAGGAGAATGCTCAGTGGTGAGATGGTATGTCAATAATTGTAGCAAAAGGAAGTGGATAGTATGTGTTACTTAGTAGATAGATCACCCTCATCAAGGTTGGATGATAAGACCCCACATGAGTTATGGACTTGTAAGAAACCTTTTCTTAAACATATGAAGTTATTTGGTTGTTATTATTAAGTACATTTTTCGAAGGAGAATAAGGGTAAGCTAGACAAGAAAGTTGAAAAGAAGATTTGTATTGGATATAAAGATGGTCTGAAAGGTTACAATATTTGTAAATATGAAACTAAGAAGGTTGGGTATAATTGAGATGTAGTATTTAGAGAAATCAAAGATGTTGTCAAACAATAATTCCTACTAAGGGAGAAATAACTAGAGAAGATAGAGTTTGAATTGAATTATGATGAATCAAACTCTAAAAAAAGAATATGAATAAGAAGAAGAAGAACTGCATACATCAGTATTGAAAGGATCAACTTAGGAAAGAAGGAAACCATAAAGTTATACTCCACCTGGTCCTTTTTCAAAAATTTCTTTGTTTACTACTAACGATGTTCTTAAGACTATTAGGGAGATAGTGGATTTAAAGGATGGAAAACTTTGGAAAATTCCATGGTTGAAGATATGGAATCGTTAGATAAAATGAGGCTTGTGATCTAGTGGATTTTTTGGTTGGATGAAACCCCATTAGAAAAAAATAGGTGTTTAAGAAGAAAATCAACGCATATGGAAAAGTAGAGAAATAAAAAGCTTGATTAGTAGCAAAAGGTTATTCCCAATTAAAAAGAATTGAACTTCGTAATATTTTTTCTCCTATTTCCAAGTAAAATTATATTATATTTTCATTATATGTTATTTTTTCTTTTTATTTTGAAGTAAAATATATGGATTTGAAGAAAAATTCCTACATGGGGATCTCGATGAAGAAATCTACATGAAGCATCCATAAGGATTTGAGGTGAAGGGAAAATAATAGTTGGTATGTAGGAAAAAAGGGGGCGTATATGTGTTAAAGAAACCACTAAATAATTTGGATTAAAATTTTTTATACTTATATATTGGGACTTGGCTTCACAACAATTAAAGTGGATCACTGTGTATTTCAAATTAGTTTGTGATAATATTATTTATTTGGACCCATATATGGATGATATGCTAATGGTTGTAAATGGCAGACAAATCATCCGGTAAGTGAAAACTTAGTTGTCTTATAAATGCTACGCGAAGGATATTGTTGGTGCAAATTTAATTTTAAGCATGGAAATTAAAAGAGATTAAGAAAATAGGAAAATCTAGGTAAACTAATTTTGGATTGTGTTACCAAGGAAGATCAACATTGGATAAAGTGTTGGACATACATGGATTTATTGATGTAGACTATGTTGGATATTTGGATCGTGGAACTCTAGGTACATGTTTAATATATTTGGAGGAGAAATTAGTTGATTTAGTAGGAGAAAGTATATAGTGGCACTCTCAACTACAAAATTTGAATACACGATAACCATGCATGCAAGCAAGGAAGCGGTATAGTTGCAAAGATTGTGTTTAGGTATTGGGTTGGTAAAATAAGTTGTGATATTAAAAGTGCAATATTATTAGAAAATAAAACACCATATCATTCTAAGACAAATGAAATTGATGTTCAATATCACTTTCTGAGAGATATGATTGAAGAATATAAGGTGTTTCTCATGAAACTTGAGACTTTGAAGATGTTAGTAATCGGGACGATATTGAGATTGGGGTGAATCAATATTATGTACATTTTATCAATATTTACAATTATTTAGATCATATTAAATAATAACACCACAACACCATAAATCAAACAAAAGACGTACACATGATAAACATATATCTATGTGGAAACCCATAAAGGGAGAAAACCACAAATCTGATTTTTTTTTTTTTAATGTTGACTTCAATTTTATTTTACATCAAATTTAATGGAACCAACCAGAAGGAAGCATCCACTCCTTGATTTAATAGCACCCACTTGCAGGAGGCACCAAGCCCTTTTATCTGCACAAGCACAACTTTTTGAAAGCTCTGTTTCCATTTACTTGTAGGCACCAACCTCTTGATATTTACAGGAACCAACCTAAAAGAGGCTCCAACCCCTTGATATGCAAGCATCTACTTGCACAAAATTTCAGATCCCTCTTTCATCAAGTTTAAAACTCATATCTATAGCTATGTGGTTGAAATATTGTTGATACAGTTTTTCAAATTCATTATCTTTATCTCCATGCTCTGTATTTACATTTTTCCTTTGATTAAATGGTCTAATTGAATTACCTGAATCTCTAATTTGTTCTTTTATAAGTTTTTTTTTTTCAAATTGACTCTCAAGTGTTCATATCCATGATCCATTCCTTTGAAACTGACTATAATTACTTCAAGACATTGATTCAATTAAGTCTCCTAGAGGATCTTCTTTGCATGTCAAACTTTTCTTAAGTTTATTTTTTGCAACTTAAAGGCTAAATCTTACGCCTCAAATCCACAATTTTTTGTCACATTGCCACTTCAGAACTTTTACCATAATTTCTTTTTGTTTTATATGTAGTGAACTTTAAGTTCTGCACTTTGGTTTGTCGTATCATATATGTCTATGATAAACTTCTCTAAAATAGTATTGTCCTCTTATCCTTATTATCATCACATTGCATAAGATATTTTATTGATTTCAATGCCTCCCTATTAATCTTCAACCCACATATGATCACGTCGTTTGTTCTTCCTTATATTTCGAATGTTGGTTTCTTGATAATTTCTAGATCCATTTTTTTTCTGAATTTGTTAACTGTATATTATTTTACAACTATCGAATCCCCGATGCCTGAAATTGTTAACTATTTTTCCACAATATGAGGATTAAATCAAGGACTTAACTCCTTTTAATTCCACATGGCATGAGTTCCTATCATGTCTCCTTTTCCACAACTAACAACCACATGTGAAGTTACGTCATCGCTATGAACGGGGAAAATTTTAGGGACTAATATTCGCAGGTGGGCTAATTTTATATACTTTTTCCAAAAAAAATATTCGCTAATTTCCATTTTTTCTAAAAATAATTTGCCCAAGTTTTATAGTATGAAATTATTTTTCCTTAAAAATCACCAAGATCTTATATAGACTAATATAATATAACCAGAATTTTAAATATTTTTACAAAAATATCATCAAACATTTTACAAATTTTCTATTATAGATTACTAATATTCGCCAAGGTTTCTAAAATTTCAAATAGATATGCATCTTTAAAATTTTCCCTAGCTATGAAACTGCGATGTGTCAACACTCGAACTCGCTAAGTCATTGTTTAAGAAATGTCACTGTTACTTGATGCCATGAGATTTGTACTATCAAAATTTAAATTTTGTATCAAGAAAATTTTGTCTCTCAAACCTCAAGCATGTAGATAGGCTGACGTTGATTAGATCCATCTGATCAAAGCAATTGCAATAATTAGATCACATTTTGTGCAAGTTTGCATGTTAACTTCCACACTTGTTGACATCTGAGATCATATTTATACCATTTATCTGAATCATTATCCACCATTGGATCATGTTGAGTTCTGGACTAATCCTTAACTTCATAGCATGGTGATGTCTAACATCAAATCTAGAAAATTGATTTGGATTATTCTCCACCATTGGATCATGTCATGTTTTAGAATACTCCTTAACTTCGGTGCATGTTGATGTTTGATATCAAATATACATTGTTGATATAAAAAAATCTTAGTCATTGAATATCATTTCATGCTAGGCTATGGCTAACCTCCACACAAAATAAATCTTGATATTAAACCTAAGTTTTTGATCTAACACTTTCTCCATTTTAGGATTACATCATGTTGTGAGTTGTGCATTATTCCTTGTGTACATTGGTGTCCAATATTACCCCTCGACTATGAGATCAAAATGAAACTCACCATTTCATCTCATCGTGCTACTTTATACACGGTAACTTGTGCACATGTCATATACCCAATATATATAAGAAATATCGATATTTCCTACGAATGTGGTTCTTTGTCCATTGATCTACTTTCTCTATTAACTTTGCCATGTTGATTTTGAATTCTCACTATTCTTCACCTTTCATACACTAATACGATTTACCAAGTGAACTGATGAGACTAGTACTCCAAATCATTCAATATGATCAATGATAAAATCTACCATGTGTACACCTCCTTTTCTCTTTTATCCATAGGGTGTTAAATTACTAGCCATATATAGTTGGAATGATCTCCATAAGGAATTTTCCAACCGAACATGGATCTTTTGCATACATTTTGAAAAATTGGAACATAATTTCCTACAAACATATTATCTAATTCTTTATCTTGACTATTCACTAGACACATTAACACAATTATAATAACATACTAGCTAATCCTCCCTTAAACTTTGACACAACTACTATACATAATGTATTCCAATAAGCTCCCCTTGAAATTGATATCACTTGTCATCAATAACATAACATATCATCAATGAAAATTAGTTCTCAACAAAAGAATATTGTAGATTCATTAAAAATTATGTGATCATTGAGAAGTTCTATTGGTGTAGAGAAATAATGGGCATTATTTCCCAAAATTATTGATCTTTTATCTTTGCACCCCCTATCTACAAAGAAAAAAAATTGGGAGAAAGTTGGATATGTTTCTAATATTTGCAGTGGGGATGTAGAATATCCTTTGTTTGGGGGTTCAGGGATAGTTCCCCTAAAAACAAAATTTTGGTTGTTTTTTTGCAGTTTTCAGTTCACATATTTTGATTTTAGTGGTTTTGTGGTGCATGATGATTTAGACTATTTTTTTTGTAGTTTCAATGAAGGAACTCCAATTGTACGATAATCCATGGTGGTTTATGGATGTTATGGAATATCTATCTATATATATATATATATATATATATATATATATATATATATATATATATATATATATATATATATATATATATATATATATATATATATATATATATATATACGCTCACACACACACATATACACATATATGACATTCTAATATTGTAAAGAATAATATATTGAAAAATATTTCTAGTTTTCCTCGTTTGGGTTTCTAGGGTAAAATATATGTGTTAATGTGTGTGTTTTCCATTGCATATTTTTTATTTTATTTAATAATATTTTTGTAGCAATTAAATATACATGATTAAAACCCACATGACATGCAACTTGAAAATAAATTTCCTTAAAATATGGGCAATATCAACTTATTTATAGGTGTAATTCACAATGATAAAGTAAGATGCCTTACTCAAATTATCGATTACCACATAAATGATTGCATGATGTTGCTTAGTGGTCCTTGGTGGGCCAATCATAAATTCCATAGATATGACTTCCCACTTCCATTTCAAAATTTGTATTTTTTTCAACAACCGTGTTTGATGTTTACGTTCAAATTTAACCTATTAACATTCCAAAAATTTTAGTAATGTGTTTAGCAATTTCTTTGTTCATTATAGGGAAATAATATAACTTGTGGTAGTTATCATCATCTTTGGATAACCTAGGTGTCTGAAATAAGGTCTCTTATGGTGTTTTTCCATCATGAGCCTCTTGAAGCCTACTAAATGTGGTATGTACAACTTTTTTATTATACATCTATAATCCATATTATATTAGTTGACATGATTATCGCATTTTCCCCTTGGGATCTCTCTCCAAGCATCCACTTACATACTTAAAGTGTTCACCACCTTGTCGAGCATCTCTGATTCTTTCTTTTATATTTTATTCATATATACTAATTTCTTCCATATGTATTGTCTAGTCACTCTATCTATGTTCATCTCCTACTTAGTTTTCCTTTCCCTTTAATGCATTGGATATAAAAGTAAAATTCACTAATAAGAGCCATCCACATAGCCTACCTAGCACTCAATTGGGGCTGATAAAAAACATTTCTCAATCATTGTGATATATCCTTAAAATGAATTATCTCCCAAGAAAGTAGTGCCTCCACAATTTTAAAGCGTACACAATGGATGCAAGCTCTAAATATCTTGTTACATGGTGATTTTCATGCTCATTTAATTGGTTGGATTCAAAGCTGATCATATGTACCTCTTGCATGACAACTCCACTAAGTCCTTCCTTGTAAGAATTTGTAAAAATTAAGAATTCATTGTTTGGATCTACAATATTTAGGATGGGGAAATTTTTTAAAGGTACTTTAGTTGTTCAAAAATCTCCACACACTTTGTTGTCCAATTTAATTTTACTCCTTTATTCTGTAGTGAAGTAACTACATGTCCAATCCTTGAAAATCCTTAAAAAACGTCTCTTATACTATTCTACCAATCCCATAAATGATATTAATTCTGATGCATTTTGAGGGAAAAACAATTCCATGATTTCCTTGGTCTTCTCAGGATATAGTACCACTCCTCCCTTAGAAATGACATGACCCAAGTAGTGCAATCATGATTGAAGGAAATAAATTTTACTAAACTTGGCCTAAATTCAGTGCTTCCATAGATCTTGTAATACCATCTTGAGGTGCTATTCATGCTCCTCCTTGGTCCTTGAATACACTAAGATGTCATCAAAAAAGTCCAATATAAAATTATCCTAATACTTGCTAAAGATATTGTTCCTTAGGAACATAAGATAGTTGGCTCATTTGTTAGGCAAAATGGCACTACCACAAACTTGTAGTTCCCATACCTTCTCCTAAATGTAGTTTTATGGATATTGTCATCCTTGATCCGAAGTTAGCGATGTCAAAATATCAAGTCTATTTTTAAAAATATTGTTTCTCCTCTTAGTTAATTAAAGAGGTCATCAATTATGGGAAATGGATACTTGTTCTTAATGGTCATCTTGTTCAATTTTTATAGTCAATTCATATTCTGAGGGTACATGTTGGTGCTCCCCATGGAGACTCATTGGGCCTAATGTAGCCCTTCATTAGGGGAATTTTGTGGTAGACACGGGCCTAAAAATGAAAAATATATTAGCAAAATAAAATTTTAAAGAACCAATAGGCCTTAAGATGATAATGTCATCCCTAGGGGCAAATATTTTTGGAGCGAAAAGAAGAAAACTAATTTAAAATTATTATTTTGACTTATCTCCTTATAGGCTTACTAAAATTTCAAGTGTGGGAAATTTTTGGATGTAGAAGTATATTCTACGTCGATTGAGTATCCAATTTACATACTTTTATATAGACCCACACCAAGAAAAATTTAAAATACATGAAAAAACTTGTTTCTTTCAAGAAACAAGTGTTTTCAATTTTTCTCGGTGTGGATCTACTCAAAAGTACGCAAAGTGCATACTCGATGGATGAAAAATCTAATTCCACATCCAAAATGTGGGCACACCTGAAATTTGAGTAAATCTAGAAGGAGATAAGTTGAAAATATTGTTAAGAAATAGTTTCCTTTTATGTCTCCTTTATAGATTTATCTCTTATTTTATTATTTTGGCTAATATTTTATTATTTTCCTTAGGAAGCCCAATTTTACCTCGAAATTCCCATACTAGTCCAATAATTCCATTAATCCACTATATTTGGTGTGCTCATTCCATAAGTCACCCTAGACACAAGCATCGTTCCTAGTATAAGTTCTATTAAAAAATCAATGTCTTCCTGAAGTCCCAATATTTATTCAAGAAATACATCTTTGTACTCTTGAAGCACCAGATGGTCTTCAATTTTTATCTTTTTATCTATAACTAATTTTTTCATATGTATAGAATACAATGGACACCCTTTTCTGCAATATTTATTCAATTGTAGAGGTGATATTTGTCTTATAGACACATGATTTTGCACTTCCTAAAGTATCCTTCACTTTCCTTCATCATATATGCACTCCAAATTTTTATTGTAGCAATAAAATTTATCCTTGTGCTCTATTAGCTAATCGACACTAATTAACATGTCATATAATCTAAGAGGTAAATGTTCAAGGTGGTTTGTGTATGCTAGTCACTCACTTTGAACTGGAATGCAATAATGACTATCAATTTTCTATTGTTCCTTGTAGCTAGTTGAACCACCCATGATTTTTTATGTTTCTTCCTATGTGTGACACATGCCTCAACAATTTACGAGGAAATGTAACTAAAGTTAAATCTAGGGCAAATTAGAATTGAAATAAGATTGGAAAATATACCTTTCATCTCCATTACTAAGCTTGGGTGGTGTGCCTATTGTTTCTCCATAGTTGCATAAATTTAAGTATACTCCAAGCCGCGTCATTGACAATTGTGGCCTCGTGGATGTTATATACCTTTCTATTATCATGTTTTACGTGTGGAAAATCTATCAATAGGTTTTTTTCCCTAAACCCCCAACACTTCAATGATCTTTTCTTTGGTTCTTATACTTCTTCTTTTATTGGTATGATTTGTTTATCCCAACTTTGAGTTGGAAAATTCTATTGATACTCACTTTTTATTAGTATACTAAATTTGACAACCTTCCTATATTGTTTATAGTGTGAGGATATTGATCCCCTCTTCTTGAAGAAGGTTTGTCCTTCTTCCTCCACTTTGTTCAGGACTCAATCTTAATTTTTTTACTAATAGAACTATTGTAATCCACTGAGAAAGCATTGTATTTTTATTTTATCATCCTTGATGTAAGGAATATATCTCATAATCTATATAAATTTATTGGCATATGCATCCATGGTGAACTTCCCCAACTTGTGTTCATGAAATTCCTTTATTTTTCCATTATAATACCTATAAAATAGGTATGTCTCCTTGAAATATTTCTTGAATTGACTCCTAGTTAATTTCTTCTTTTGAATTCCCTTGAAATTCCTAATATTTGTGCACTAGATATTAATTTTTCCTCTCAAGTTAAATATGGCCACTCCTACCTTCATATTCTCAAAATAATTATGTACCTTAAACCATTTCTCCAAGCCCAATAACCATGCCTCATCTTCTTGAATTTTTCCGGAAATAAATTATTTTCCGCTCATTGAAGTATTTATCCTTCCTGAACTTTTCAAGAAATAAAATCTTTGCAATATTCTTCTTCTTCTTCTTCTTCTTCTTATGAAAATTTGATATAGTTTTTGTGCTGTATAGTTTTGTTGAACTGTCATTTTCGTCTTCAAGTGTGTTTTTTTAGGTCTCTTCACAAGTTGTATCCTTCTTGGCATTGTTATGCCTCTTCCTTGACCCACTTCACTCTATATTTTTGGTCACTGGCCTACATTTCTGAATTTTAGATGGAATAGGAACCTATTTGGAATTACACTTATCCATATTGATAGAATATTTTCATGTTATATCTACCTTTGTAATCTAATATGCTTTGCAACACTACTGCATATCCTTGGTCTTGCTTCTATTAGGCTTTAATAAGTGTTTCATTTTTTCCTTATAACTCTATATTTAAATCCTAAAAATTATAATACTCTCCATAAAATTAGGATTGATATCCACTTCCTTTCTCTCATCTTATCTATTTTGTGAAATACCAATAAGTCAATATCCCAATAAGTCGATACCTAACCTTTTGATAACTTGAAAGCCAATATCCCTTGAAAATCGTATATCCAAACCTCTTGATATACCAAAAGGTGATAAACCCATAATTGGGCCACCAAGCCATTAGTTTGGAAGACTAAAAGAGTCCTCAACCACTTCACCTAATTCAATAACAAACCATAAACTACTACAACTCTACCTTTCTCCATCAACCCATGGGTATTTTAATTAATGGTTATTGGGTGTATTTTTAAGGAACTCATGAAACGTTAATCGGTTAAAATCTCATTTGGGTTAGCCAACAAATAAAAACTCTACCTTTATCCATCAATTAACATTATATACACTTAGTTGCCATGTCATCAAGCCCCCAACCACTAGGAATTTTTTTTTTTTTCCTTTCGACCATTGTTTGATGTAATTTCTAGATGTCATCCAATGGGAATAGTGTCCATTAAATAATTATCTTAGTTTATGGATATTTAGGATTTTTCAATATTGAGGTTTTGCAATAGAGGTTATTCAATGTGGTACTAACACCTGATAGTTTGACACCGAACACTTGATATCTCGACCTATGAGACTTAATTCCTTTTGGCTACACTCTTGTTCACATCCCCTCACAACCATATGACTAGGGGTTAGGGACAAAGCCTCCAAACAAAAAAATTCCAAAATTCTACTAGAAAACCTTGAAAATTCAAAGGGCCATCCTGGAAAATCTATAACTTTTTCTAAGTTATATAGCTAGTCTCGAAGGATTGATTTAGATGTGGAAGAAACCTTTCCCAAGGAATTTTGAAGGATCTTAAATTTTCTATAACATTTTAAGGCATCCCAAACATTTTCTTCAATAATACATATCGACATCGAAAAGACATAAAATGAAAATGGGTACATCTTCTCAACTTCACCCAACTGAGATGAAATTACTTTCATTCCTTTAGAGTATAAAATACCACATTACATTATCAAATCCAAACTCTTACAAATAGAAGGACCATCCTCCTTACTTTCCTCTAGAAGTAACAAGGTTTACCACCATTGAATATATATGAAGCCTTCTTATTCAAATAGGGATATATTCATAGCCAATCTAGCCCATAACTAGCTTGGTAAAGGGCATTCACATTACATAATACATAAATATCCTTAGAGATCAATTAAACTTATACATTTTCCTATTCATCACAAGTAATGAACAAGTTACTTGTGATGAATAGGAAAATGTATAAGTTTAATTGATCTCTAAGGATCTTCAAATAGGGGTATATTCATAGCCAATCTAGCCCACAACTAGCTTGATAAAGGGAATTTAAATTACGTAATACATAAAGATCCTTAGAGATCAATTACACTTATACATTTTCCTATTCATCACAAGTAACTTGTTCATAAAAGACACACACACACACACACACACACACACACACACATATATACATACATACATACATATATATATATATATATATATATATAACATTCATTCATGAAATAAATAATAGTAAACAATCAAGCAAATCTATATAATACATTCAACTGATCATCTGTATATATTTAATAAAACAACATAACAACTTCCAACATATGGAATTAAAAATATAAACATTAAATTTCATAACAAGAATCATGAAACATTGTAAAGAAATTTCATTGTGTTAGTAAAGAAATATATACACTTATATGATTCACTTAATCTTGCTATAAATTGAATAAGGGAGAGCCCTCTCCACCCAACCGTAGGCACAACTACACTATATATTTCTTGTAGTTTGTATAGGTTTTAAACCTACACAGATAATTCCTGAAAATAGATTCTAAATCAGCTAGAAAAGATTCAATGGTAAACACACACATTGAAACAAAGATTTTATCATGGAAACCAAAAAGTGGGAAAACCAACAATATTTTTTTAATACATTATCCTTTCAATTTTACAACACAATATGTACATATTGTACCATTCAAAGAATCCCAATCCATTAATCCTAAATGAAAATACAACCATAGTTCCTTTGATTGGATCTATAAAACCATGGTAAAAACCTCCATGCACCTAAAAAAAACCAAAAAGGACAAAGAATCAACCAATTTTGTTTTATTATTATTATTATTATTATTATTATTCTATAGCACTGCCCCAAACCCCATGCAAGGGGATTAGAAATCCCCCTGTGACCCCCTACGTGCATGGTGCATATAAGTGGTGCAAAGAATATAACACATACCCAACCTTTTCCTACTCATTTTTTTCTCTGCATACTGGGGGCCACAAGAGTACATGGTCAAGAATCCAAGGTGGTTATGCCCATTATTTCTCGAGACCAAGATAAATTCTCATTGCTCACGTATTTTTTTAATGCATCTACAACATTCTTCAAAGTGTCCACCTTTATGAAAAAACCTTCCTGCCTTCAATAGTTTCCCTCAAAAAGTGATAGTAAACATAAATATGCTTTGTCAAAAAAAAATTCTCTTTGGCTATCACAATTATTTCTTATAGCTTGTTATACAAACCCCATACCTAAACATAATAAATGTAACCAAATTACTTCCTTGCTTACATGAGTGACTTCCATGTATTCAACTTTTGTAGTTGAAAGTGCCACAACAGATATTTCTTGCTCATCCAACTGATTTCTCCTCCATGTAGGTTAAAAACATACCCACTTTTATACCTTCTACAATCCATATCTCCAACCCAGTCTACAACAACAAAGCCATTTGTGTCCAACACTCTATCCATTATTGGTCTTCCTTAGTAGCACAATCCATAATTAATAGTTCCATATGCATACTTGAAAATGCCTTTATTGTTGTCCAATGCTCCTTCCTTGGTTTTGACATATAGTTGCTCAATATTCCTAATGCATGTGCAATGTTTGGTGTTGTACACACCATTGCATACCTCAAACTTCTAACCACACTAGCACATGGAATAAGGAACATGTAACCACCCCTCCCACATTTAACCCCTTTCATTGACTTTCCTAGGGTAAACACGAGCTAAGGGTTAATATGAGATGACTCAACCTCCTAGATAACCTTAAGGAAATGGGGTCAACGAAAAAAGACCTTACAAACCTCCCTCAGGTGCTTAAGGACCCCAAGGAGTTAATCCACCACTCCCGGTGCCCAACCCTTGAGTTAAGCTAGCTTTTAAATGAACTAAACCCATAGTTTCTCCCATGAAAAGGAATACATGCATCTGGAACCCTATATTCGCTCCCACAATGTCTAAAGGGGAGATACTGCAGTCTTTTTCAACTAGTTATGTGCCAAATACTGCGATATTTAAGTCATTTTTTTAGGGCTAGTCTCCAAACCACTACCTGGAACTTGATGAGACTTTCTAAGAAAATAATTGACACCAAGGAAAATCCTCTAACACAAATCTTGATCAAGTACTTGACCTCACCAAGCCTAAACATGACAGACATTCTATCAAACACATGATGAACATGAAATCTACAGGTCATGAATGCATATATGAACATAGAAATATGAAACCTATCTAAGGCTTACCAAGAAGGACTAATGCCTTCCCAATATAGCGGCCATAGTACAAAATAGGTCATGCTTTCATTAACTAGTCATTTATCAACCAAACATGATAAAATCCATAACTCCGATATGTCATAAAACCATGCTTATAACCAACATATAACTAGATAAATAAAAACAAGAAAAAAACCATTAAAGCCACATAATAACAAGTACAACTACTTATCAAAAGCAATAGAAACTTGGATCTTGTTAAACATAGGAAAATAATGACCAGGTTTGGGACTTCCACCTTCCAATTGACCATAGATTGGTTGAACCAATTCTTTCTTTCAACCAATCACCCCCATGCCATATTCCAAGCATGAATGTGGGATCTCATGGGATAAACCAATAAAATGACAACCAAGGGAATCTAGAGGTTAAACCACCTCCACCATATCCATACTGTGATCTCACCCAAACTGATGTCGAGATTACAAAACAAAACCAAGCTTGGGTACCCTAGGATTTATTCACCAATACCTTGAGGAAAATTTTCATCTCCACACTCATGCATTACTGTGTATCTCACCATTACCGGTCAAGGGATTTCTAGGCCTTTGGGATTTTCCTAAGACCACCACACCCGAATCCAAAATATTATGACAATATAAAGCTCAAAACCCACAAAAACTCATCACACCATGGCTATCTGGAAATGGAAAGTCTAGGCTAAAATCCACTATCGAAACCCAGAAAACTCCATGCCAATGACAACAAAAGAAAAAAATACCAACATGCACATACCATGCATGTCAAAACCGACTAGGAAATCATACACGCAGTGTGTTACCTACAAGTATTCTCGCTGAAATTGCTTGATCCTTTCCTTCCTTTTCTTTCCTTGTCCTTCTTTGATTTTCCTTTCCTTTCCTTGTTTTTCTTTTCCGTTCCTTGGTTTTCCTTTCATTTTATTTTCCTTTGTTTGCTTGATTTTTTTTCTTTCTCCTATTGGTGCTCTTATCCTCTCTAAGACTAATTCTAAATCCAAAATAAGAAAAGACTGTGAAATGATCCTTAGAATCCTTTTTATCATTGAAGCCTCTAATTTCTTCATTTTCCTCTATTTTCCTCCTCATATGCAACCTGTGACCTTTCACCTTCCTTTTCTCCTAATTTCCATTATTTTCATAAATAATGTGCCAAAAGTACCCTTTTGGATTTCTAAATCCTTATCCATTTCCTTTTCCAATTTCCACTTAGCCATAAAAATCAACAAGTGATGCCCACTAGGATATTTTTCCCAAAATTCAGCTTGGAATAAGTGTCCCTTGCATGTGGTCTTATTTTTCCTTTATTAACTTTTATTACATGAACTTTTAACCTAGGGTTGTTGCAAACCCCTCCCCCTTAGGGGAACACCGTCCTTGGTGTTCTATGACACCTACAACTAAAAATACTATTGAAAAGCACAACATACTGCCCATGGATCTTTATAACTTAGCTCGTTGCATTATCTACAATGAACAACCTGCTGAAAACATGAAAATCATACCATGTACTAGAGCTTTATAACACAACTCATTATAATATTTACAATAAAAACCACATATAATTATGGAAATTTTATTCAACCAACAAATAACGATACTGTCTATGGAACTTTAAAAATCCAACTCGATACAATATTTACAATAAAATACACATATATACATATGCACATTTTCTCAACAAACAAAAAAAGGATATGACTCCTCCATCCACAACAAAGGAGTCCAGAGGCTCACACCTCCACCCTAAAAGTAATACCAGGATTCACCTCCTTCCCAAGGAGTCCAAAATCTAATGTCAATGTCAAAGTCAAAGTCAAACCTACATCCAGTGTCCAGCGCTCCGATCCTGCTCTACCTGTTCCCTCAGTTAATAGTTACCGACTCATTGATCTAGGGAACACTCCCAATGTGCATTTGATTTCATCTGGAAATTCTAATGACAAAAAAAATCCATCGTTAACCTTCCCTTCTCTACTACATAGTCCCTTGAGAGATTCAGTCACCCCCTTATGTGAAATCACTCACCTTCCAAGTTTCCCAACATCCCCATTCCGGGCGATCCATAACTTGGAAAGGATTCCTTGCATTGGAAGGTCAAACAAATGGAGAATATACCTTCCTCAAAACAATCATACCGGTCATAACATGCTCATGGAAATCAATGGACACTATTGGGTACTTGTGTCCCCCAATTTCCTTGCTCCTGAAATTCTTTACCAACATATTGTTGCCTATTCCAATTCCTTTTTGCTACTGCTACTAATCATTGCAGTCGGTTTCAACCACCCAAACCAAGAATTACCCTACTTTCCTGTACCAAGCACATAATTTCGATTATACTAAAATGAATTGAAACTAATTCAAATCATACCTCATTGGTGGCCCATCAATAAGGTACACTTGCAATCATATTTACTTCCTTTCACAACAAGTCAAACCATATATTCGACCAAATCATCATGAATAAACATATCACATCTGTTTAGTTCAGCCTGCAACCATCATAAATCATAATCATAGATCACTTGAATAATTAAATTGAAACAAAATACTGATAATTATCTTTCAAATGGTTCTTCACTTTTTCCTTTGTTATTTGTCCTTTTCAAACACACACTGGGTCGGTTTCCAAACCTCTCAAACACCCAGTGCCTTGTCTTTAAGCAACACAGGAATTTTGAGACTAAACTGCCTCCTCCCTCAAAATCAACAAGGGTGTCCAAAGAATAAACTACCTCAACCCTCAATAGAAACAACAAGGGTATCAGAGACTAAACCGCCTCAACCCTCAATATCAATAAGAACCCAAATAGTTCCATGCCTTCCTGTTCCATCACATTGTACAATACAGACACATACACAGTGTACAACACAACACAACACATAAACTTGCACCCAGTGTACAACACCAAACATACACCTACACTCAATGTATAACATTACACATACAGCTACACCCCATGTACAACACACCACATACATCTACACCCAGTATACAACACGACACATACATCTACACCCGGTGCACAACACAATACATATACATACACACCGTATAATACCATGAATACACATGTCGCGACATAATGACTACACAATACCTGTAGCACCATACCAAATATACATAACACAACATGTAGAATGTGTACAAAATACCACATGTACAACATGCACACAATACCACATGTACATAACGCCACATACACAATGTGTACACAACACCACACGTACACGACACCACCTGCACAACATGTGCACATCACCACATGTACACCACACCACTTGAACAATTGTACACAACACCATCTGTACAACATGTACACATCACCACAGGCACGCAACACCACATGTACAACATGTACATAGCACCACATGCACACAACACCACGTGTATAATCATGCGCACTGCACCATGTGTACACAATGCCACATATAAAACATGTACAATGCACCAAATGTACATAGCATCACATATACAACATGTACACTGCACTATATATACATATCACTGCATTTACAATAGTTACATAGCACTGCATATATGAAATGTACTTGGCACCATCAGTACCCAACACCACATATACAACCAGTACATTGCACCATATGTACATAAACACCAAATATACAACATGTAAACTACACCAAATGCACATAGCACCACATTCACAACATGTACATAGCACCATTTCCACATAGCAATACATATACAACATATACTTAGCACCATCGGTACCCAACACCTTATATGTAATCATGCACACAACATCACACATGCAACATGGACACAACATCATAGGTGCAACATATACAATGTATATACAAGATAGACACAACAATAGTACCACACATCCACGAACCACCCTGTCTCTACCAGGTAACCTTGCTTCAAGTGTCTTTCCACTATCCATGCTTATCCGAGCATGTCGCTGATCACACGGATTTCATTCCACTAACGTATCCCTCAAAATTACATGTCATAACATAAAAATAGACACAATACACACATATAATATCAATTCATATGATATTGACCTTGTAGATATGTCAGGTTTACTCTTCCCACATAATTCCTCATAAGACCAGGAACCTCTTCATGCCACTCACTTGCATAAACGATCATTCCTCCACAAATGTGATCCTTGATAAATCTATCAGGAAGCGACATACACACATTTATATACATGCATACATATAATCATTGGCATAAAACAATCATGATATCTAACAACCCTATCAGACATCAACATAGATACATACACGTATACATATACAAACATCAGCAGAACCATGATCACAATATAACTACTAGGTATCCTAAGGTAAAAGTTAAGATAACTCCCTTTATTCGTGAAACACATGCACAACATTGAGAACAGCAGTTCCCAACTTATCCAAGGCATCTAATACCTTAAGCCCCTTTATTTTACCTTCCCTACTAACTTTCTCATGAATGTTCTATCATCGTCGATTTACCTCAATGGACCCAACCAACTCCACTAGCTATCATACTCTTGCCTTCAGCTACCCTTTACACATGCACTGAGCTTCATCTAGGTATTACATTACCTGTTGGGTTTCACCCATCTCCACTAGATTTCCTCTTTCCCCAACCAATCCCCAATATCCTCAAAATATAAAAGGAAAGAACCGAAATTAGCCAAGAAAAAACCCATGAAAACCAATAGAAATACGACATCACAAACAAACTGGTATGGACATACACTAGACATAAATAAATATGAATCAAGCACAACAAAGCACAAAATACCAAAAGCACAAGACTAATAATAAACACCATGACTCAATTCCCATGTCTTCCCAATACTTTCAAAGGAAATTTCAACTTGAGCCTTCTCCAAGATTTCATGGCAGTCTCTTCACCATGCAATTCCCTATATCATACTACCATAAACACATAATTTTGATTGTATAAATAAATATAACAATATACCATTTATATTACCTTGTTGTGCCAAGAAAAATGCCTTGTAACTGAACGCACATGTCAACCACATGTTACGAACATCAAGACATCATATCTATTAATTTGAAATCAACATTTACCAAATTTAACAACCATGTCATAATCAACAATTAACTCATATTCATCATTCATAATACATAATCCTACTAGTATCATCTACTTACACTCAGATGCATATAAGTTGTTCTTAGCACATATGTGTTAGTGAAATCATCTCAAACAAGATCATTCCTTCATGCAATCTTATAGATACAAACTCATATCATGAAAGTAGTCAAACATTGAAACAACAGATCGACAACATAATAGACACCAAAAACTCAAACACCAAATAGATGATATAATTAAACATTCAAGCACCAAGTATATGACATAAGCAAACTCATACCAAATAGGCGAAGTAATCAAACACTCCAACACCAAATAGCTGACGTAATCAAACTCATACCTAAATGTATCTTAGTGAAGGCTATCTTGTCTGCACAATCAATCTAGATTAGCACGATATAACTTCACAACATATCAACCCAAACATAATTAAGTTCATTATATGCATAACAGTAACTAGCTAACATTTTCACATCATAAACTCATAAACAATTTGTTAGGTCCCTATATTACTATTTTAGTCCCTTATTGTTATTAATGTGGCCCCCTTATTGTTATTGTTGTGCCCCTGTAACCCTAATATTGTTATTATTGTGCGCTTACATTATTATTGGTAGGTCGGCTAGGATTATATTGTGGCCCCATGGACTCCTATATATAGAGGGAGGTTTTGGTCATTTGTATCATCCAAGAATTGTTCATTTATGTAGTGTATTGGAGGTTTCCCCCTCAAAGTGGACGATTTCTAAGGCATTGATCTCTCTTCTCTTCTATTTTTGGAGTTGGTTTCCTAACATTCGGTATCAGAGCTTTGGATTCTAGGGTTTTGCTGCTCAAAACAGGTCATCGTGGCTGCTCAGAAGTTGAATTTTTTATAGAGCGAAGCTGAAATCCCGAGGAACGTCATGGAAAAACTTCAGATCTTGGTTCACAAAATTTTCGGAGATATGATCTGTGCAAGTTAGGAATTTTTCAGGCTCCTGAATTTAACCTAAACAGGTCATCGTGGAATTTTCGCTATAATTTTTTTTCTACAAGGGTTCCGAAGCTGAAATTTTCACAGAGCGAAGCCGCAATCCTGAGGAATGTTGTGGAAACATTTCAGTGCTTTATTCGCAATAGTTTCGGAGATATGGTCTGTGGAAGTTAGGGATTGTTCAGGCTCCTGAATTTCATCTCAAAGAGGTGACCGTGGGAAAATCGTCATAACTCTCTTTCTTTGAGCATTGGATTGGAATTCTGTAAGAAGTGGTTGCAAGTACACAGACTGTAGTTTCTTATTTACCAATTTCAGATCTGAAGGAGGAAACAGTGACACATGGAAAGTCATACAAGTTCATTGTACTGAAACATTCCATAATTAGGTCATCGTAGGAGATTGGGCATAACTTTGTCTTCAAGAATCCAAATCAAGTAAGACCTATGGCATTCGAAAGAAGATTCAGAGGGATACTTCAGGGCCTAATTTTAGCTATTGAATATCCAAAATCACAAAGATAATTCAGTTTCAATATTGATCTTCTCAAAATCAAGAAAAAGGTGTGTATTTTGTTTTTCAAATTGCATAAGTCTTGTTTGAAAAGTCAGTTTTAACTGATTCCAAAGGCCTGTTGAGCATAGATATCAGTGTTTGGTTCTAAAATTCTTCCTAAAAAGAATTCAACACCCATTAAGCCCTCAGAGTACTCTACTATGACTCATGAATATGAATAATTGCAACATGATCTATCAAAATTACAAGAGTAAGTGCACCAAATTTCGCTCTCGCAAAGAGCAACAAAAAAATAAATGGAAGTTTTGAAGAAAGGCATGGAAGTGAAGATGGATGGTTTGAAGAATAATATGGATGGTTTGAAGAAAGGCGTGGAAGCTAACATGGATGGCATGGAAGCTAACATGGATGGTGTGGAAGCTAAGATGGATGACATGAAAGACAACATAGAAAACATGAAGAATGATATAAAAGCAGATATGAAAGGCTTGACAAAGTTGATACAAGAAATGTTTCATAATGGTGAAAAGATAGTAGAGGAAACTCATGATGAGAAAAAAATAAATGTTAATGGCGATTGTATAAATTATAATGTTGGATGGAAGAACCACCATATTCCAAATATGGATATGAGGAAGTTTGATGGCAAGGATCCTGTAACATGGATACTACATATGCAGCAATATTTTGATCTCAATAATGTGCAAAACACACAAAAGGTATGCATTGCAACTTTACACTTAGAACAAAATACAGTTGTATGGTATCGCTGGCTTTGCTCCCGTAAAATAATTGTCACTTGGTCAATTTTTATGGAGGAAATGATAACACGTTATGAGGATACAAATAGCAACAAATTATTTAGCCAATTGATAAATCTCAAACAAAAGGGTTCAATGGTGGAGCACATTGAGGACTTCCAAAAATTGAATACAAGCGTAACTGATATTCCAGAGGAACACATGATTGATGTCTTCATAGGGACTTTAAAGGATAACATCCAACATGAAGTTTGCGTTTTGGAACCTGATTCATTGGAGAAGGCATTCATATTGGAAAGAAAAATTGAATGTAAAATTATGGCGACAAGGAAGCCTACCACTCACATATATAAAGATGGAAGTGTTGTTAATCATAGACTTCCACAACCTACAAGGTTGACACCACAAAAATTGGAAGAAAAAAAAGAAAAATGGCTTTGCTACAATTTTGATAGAAAATACACTAAAGGTCATAAGTGTGCTAAGAAGAAATTATTTTACATAGATTGTGAATAGGAGGAAGAATATGAACAAGAAACTTCAAAATAAGAGGATACACACCAGGAACCAACACTAGAAGAAGAAGAAATGAGTCTGACCATATCATGTAATGCATTGGTAGGTATTACCACTCCTCAAACTCTCAAGATAGAAGGAAATGTCAAGAAGAAAAAGGTAATAGTGTTGATTGATTTGGGTAGTACCCATAATTTTATTCATTGTAAAGTAGCCAAGGAATTGAATTGTTTCCTATACCCAGCACCAGAATGTCAAGTGATGGATGCAAATGGAGGAACTATAAATTGCTTTGGAAAATGTCATAATATCAAGCTAACCATGGGGGAATATGTATTGAATAGTCCAATGCTTTCTTTTCCAATGGGAGGTGCTGATGTTGTACTAGGAGTACAATGGTTACAATCCTTGGGGGAGGTATCTTTTAATTTTCAAGAACTTTTCTTAAATTTTTTTTCGGAAGGAAATTGAGTTGAATTAAGGGGTATCCCAGGGAAGCTAGGAAATATAATAAGCTCTAATGTCATGACAAAGATTCTAAAGAAAGAACAATGAGGCATAATTGCAAAATTATGCTCACTAGAAGTTCCAACATCAAAATCATCTATTTCTGTAGATCTCCAAAAAGTCTTGGACAATCATTCCAAGGTGTTTGAAACTCCCAAAGGACTCCCACCTATTCATGATCATGACTGGTGCTATTCATTTGATTCTAGGAAGTGTTCCTCCAAACATCGTGCCTTATAGATATCCTTATGTCCAAAAGAGCGAAATTGAACGTATGATTGTAGAAATGTTAGAGGCGGGTATAATTCCACCTAGTCAAAGTTCTTTCTCTGCTCCGTAGTATTGGTACAAAAGAAGGATGGATCATGGTGAATGTGTTCGGATTATAGGGAGCTCAATAAGCTCACCATTAAAGATAAATTTCCCATTCCTGTGATTGATGAATTATTGGATGAATTACATGGAGCAATTTATTTTACCAAGTTGGATCTTCGTTCAGGATATCATCAAATTAGAATGAAGACTCAAGATATTCCAAAAACAGCATTTCGAACTCATGAGGGTCATTATGAATTTTTGGTCATGCCTTTTGGCCTTACCAATGCACCTTATACATTTCAAGGGTTGATGAATTCCATTTTCAAACCCTTCCGTAGAAAATTTGTGCTAGTATTTTTTGATGATATACTAATCTACAACATGTCTTGGAAGGATCATGTTGAACATGTTGACAGGGTGCTCAAACTATTGTAGGAGAAACAATTATATGAAAAAACATCCAAATGTTTCTTTGAAGTACAAGAGGTGGAATATCCAGATCATATTGTATCTCACGAGGGTGTTAAGGTAGACCCTAACAAAATTAAATTCATCAAGGAATGGAAAATCCCCACAACTATAAAGCAGTTGCGAGGATTTCTCGGGTTAACATGGTATTATCACAAGTTTGTTAAGAATTATGGGAGAATATTGAATAAAGATGCATTTTCATGGACTCCTGAAGCAACTAAGGCCTTTGAACATCTTAAAGAGGCAATGTGCCTAGCACCAGTCTTAGCTACGCCAGACTTCACAAAAACCTTTATTGTGGAATGTGATGCCTTTGGAAATGGAATTGGTGTTGTTTCAATGCAAGAAGGAATAACCATTGATTTCGAAATTCTTCTAATCAAAGGAAAGTATTTACAGAAAGCTATTTATGAGAAGGAAATGTTAGCAATACTACATGCACTAAATAAATGGCGACTTTACCTAATGGGAAGACACTTCAAGGTAAAAACTAATCATGATAGTCTTAAAATTTTTTTGGAACAAAGACTATCTTCAAAAGAGCAATAAAAATGGGTTACAAAGATGTTGGGTTATGATTTTGAAATAATCTACAAAGAAGGGAAACTAAATTTATTTACAGATGCACTCTCAATAAAGAATGAATAGGTGGAAGCATTGCTTTGTGCCATTTCTATTATCCAACCAGATTGGATAACCGAAGCAAGGGATGAATGGAAGAAGGACAAAGAATTGTGGACACTCATTCAAAAGTTGCAGCAAGATCCTAGTACATCTTATACATTTAGTTGGAAAAATGATTCCTTATGGTACAAATATCGCTTATATCTTTGTAAGAATTCCCAACTAAAACAAAATATTCTTTTGGAATTGCACACTTCTCCTTTAGGAGGACACTCAGGATTTTTAAAAACTTACCACAAGGTGAAGAAATAATTTTTTTTTGGATGGCCTTAAATCTGATATTAAAAATTTTGTGGCAGAATCTTTGGTTTGCTAGCAAAATAAAGATGAGACAATTAAGACCCCGGGTCTTCTACAACCTTTATCCATTCCAATTCAAAGTTGGAAGGAGATTTCAATGGATTTTATCACAGGTTTACCTAAGTCCGAAGGAAAGAGTGTCATCATGGTGGTAGTTGATAGACTTACCAAGTATGCACACTTTTGTGCATTATCTCATCCACTTAAAGCAAGTACAATTGCTACTACATTTATGGACACAATTCAAAAGCTACATGGAAACCCAAAGATTATTGTGAGTGACAGAGATCCCATTTTTACTGGAAATTTTTGGACGGAGTTATTTTCTTGTTTGGGTACACAATTTTCTCATAGCTCATCTTATTATCCTCAATCCGATGGTCAAACTGAGATAGTGAATAAATGTTTGGAAGGATATATTAGTTGTTTTGTATCTGATAAAAAAACATAATGGGTCAAGTGGTTACCTCTCGCTGAATGGTGGTATAACACTTCCTTCCATATTGCAAAAAAAAGGACCCCATTTATGGCACTTTATGGATATCATCCACCATCCATCACATCATATTTAAGAGAAAATTCTAAGGTTCAAGCAGTGGGAGATCACATCGAGCACCAACAAGAAGTTCTCCAACTTTTAAAGGATAACCTAAATTTGGCACAAAATCGAATGAAACAACAGGTAGATCAACATTGCAGCGAGAGAAGTTTTGATGTAGGAGACTGGATATTTTTACGGCTACAGCCATACAAACGAATGTCCCTCAAGAAAGCTAAGAAGGATAATAAATTATCACCAAAGTACTATCTTCCTTACAAGGTGTTGCAAAAGATTGGTACCATGGCATACAAATTAGAGCTTCTTGCTTCTTTGCGAGTGCATCCAATTTTCCATGTTTCATGCTTAAAGAAGGTTATAGGTGAAAATCTTCCAGTTCAAACAATATTGCCAAAACTTGGTGAGGAAGGAAAAATCATATTGGAACTTGAAGTAGTGATGGAAACAAGAACTTGACAGCTACAAAATCGATCAATTTCAGAGTATCTCATCAAGTGGAAGAACTTAGCCACTAAAGATGCTACATGGGAGGATGAGAATTTTATACAGAAGCACCCAGAGCTACTCAAGCGTTGAGGACAACACTTTTTTGAAGGAGAGGGGCATTTTAGGTCCCTATATTACTAGTTTAGTCCCTTATTGTTATTAGTTTAGCCCCCTTATTGTTATTTTTGTACCCCTGTAACCCCAATATTGTTATTATTGTGCCCTTACATTATTATTGTTAGGTCGGCTAGGATTATATTGTGGCCCCATGGACTCCTATATATAGAAGGAGGTTTTGGTCAGTTGTATCATCCAAGAATTGTTCATTTATGTAATGTATTGGAGGTTGACCCCTCGAAGTGGATGATTTCTAAGGCGTTGATCTCTCTTCTCTTCTATTTTTGGAGATGGTTTCCTAACACAATTTTCATTCAAGCATAACCATCACATGTGTATAGCCAGTCTAGATTAGTAAAACACAATATCACAAATAGGTCGACTCATACCTAAATGTCATAAAATTAACCATATACATAATCCGATCCAAATTAGCATGATACATATAACATCAAGATCTTAGTTTCAATGACCATAACCCTAATCACCATGTGTACGACCATAATGCATATAAAAAAAAATCAACTACCAGGCATGACTAACCAACACACGTGCATATGACCACACTAACTAACGATCATCTATCATACATATAACCACAAAACCATAAACTAATATAAATGTACATAATCCTAATGCATATACCAACCATTAACCAATATACTTGCATGCTCAACATACGAACCTGTATCATGACCTACTCTTACCCCAAAGTCCAGTGTTGTAACCTCGCTCTGATGATCTGCATCTCCTGCTCTATTTCAACCTATGCATCAGCATCATAACATACCAATAGAATCATAATGACATAAAATACATGAAATGACCTCATGCATGACAAACTTAACCATGAAAATGCATGCATAACAACAAGCATTCAACCCATCTGGTCCAAGTGTTGAACCATGCTTTGATACCACCCTGTAACCACCCATCCCACATTTACCCACTTTCATCGACTTTCCCAAGGTAAACATGAGCTTAGGGTTACTTTTGGCATGAATCAACCTCCTAAATAACCTTAAGGAAATGGAGTTGACCAAACAAGACCTTACAAACCTCCCTCAAGTGCTTCAGGACCCCCAGGAGCTAATCCACCACTCCCGGTGCCCAACCCTTGAGTTAACCTAGCATTTCAAATAATTAAATCCCCAGTCACTCCCATGATAAGGCATGCATGTGACTGGAACCCTATAGTATCTCACACAATGCTTGTAAGGGAGATACTGTATTCTTTTTCAAACAATTCTATGCCAGAGAATGAGATATTTAAGCCACTTTTTCTGGGCTAATCTCCAAACCACTGCCCAGAACTTGATGAGACTTTCTAACACAATAATTGACACCAAGACAAAGGCTCTACCACAAAGCTTGATCAAGGAATTGACCTAACCAAACCTAACCATGACAGACATTCTGTCAAACACAAGATGAACATGAAATCTACAGGTCATGAATACATATCTAAACATATAAATCTGAGACTTATATGAGGTTTACCAAGAATTACTAATGCCTTCTCACAATAGCTTCCATAGTACAAAATATGTCATTCATTCATTAACCAATCGTTTATCAACCCAACATGATAAGAGACATAACTTAGATCTGTCATAAAACCATGCTTATAACCATTATATAACCAGATAAATAAGAGAACAACCATTAAAGCCACATAATAAAAATTACATTTCCTTATCAAAATAAATAGAAACTTAGCTCTTATTAAACATAGGAAAATATCAACCGAGTTCGGGACTTCCACATTCCACCCAACCATAGATTGGTTGAACCAATTATTTCTTTCAGTTAATCACCCTTGTGCCATAATCCAAGCATGAATGTTGGATCTCATGGGATAAACCAATCAAAATACAACCAAGGAAATCTATAGGTTATACCACCTCCACCCTCTCCATAATGTGATCTCACCCAAACTGGTGTTGAAATCACAGAAGAAAACTAAGATCGGATGCCTCAGAGTTTCTTCACCAATACCTTGAGGAACTTTCCCATCTCCACCCTCACGCTTTACCGTGTATCCCTTCATTACCGGTTAAGGGATTCTTAGGCCTTTGGGAATTTTCCTAAGACCACCTCACCTGGATCCAAAATCTTCTGGCTATCCAAAGATCAAAACCGAGAACAATCCCATAACACCATGAATATCTGGAAATTTCAAGGCTAGGATAAAATCCACAATCAAAACCCGACAAAATCCATGCCAATGATAGTAAAAGAACCAAATACCAACATGCACATACCATGCATGTCAAAACCAGCTAGGAAATCATACATGCAACATGTTACCTACAAGAATTCCCACTGAAGCTACTTGATCCTTACATTCCTTTGTTTTCCTTGTCCTTATTTTCTTTTCCTTTCCTTTCCTTTCTTTCCTTTCATTTTCTTGTCCTTCCATTGCTTTCATTATTTCTTTCTCCTCTTGGTTCTCTTATCCTCTCTGAGACTAATTCTAAAACTCAACTAATAAAAGGCTATGAACTGATCCTTAGAATTATTTTTATCATTCATTCCTCTAATTTCTTCATTTTCCTCTATTTTCCTTCAATTTCCTCCTCACATGCAACTCGTGGCCTTTCACCTTCCTTTTCTCCTAATTTCCATTATTTTCATAAATAATGTGCCAAAAATACCTTTTTTCGTTTCTAAATCCTTAGCCATGAAGCACAACAAGTGATGCCCACCAGGATATTTTTCCCAACATTCAACTTCGAATAAGTGTCTCTTGCTCGTGATCTTATTTTTCCTTTATTGACTTTTATTACATGAAATTTTAACCCGGGACTGTTACAGGATATGTACTCTTCCTCATCCTATGTCTTGAAATACTAATATGTAGATAAATTTACACATATAGGGATAGAATTCACTTGTTTATTAAACCTTTGAAATACTGTCTCAACATTATTCCTTTTATTAAACCAAAGTTTCCTCTTTGCCCAATCTCTTTTAATTTCCATGCACAAAATAAATTTTGCAGCACCAATATCTTTCATGTTAAATTTATAGGAAAATTGAGTTTTCACATCCTAGATGATTTCCCTGTCATTTCCAATTAGCAACATCTCATCTACATAAGAAGCATAATAAATAAGATGATCGCCAACTAATTTAAAATACCAATAGTAATCTGCAGTTCTCCTTGTGAATCCAAGTCCTTGTATATATGTATCAAAATTTTGATACCACATCCTTGGTGATTGTTTCAACCTATACAAGGACTTTTTCAACCTGCATACTAAATGTCTCTTACCTTTCACTACAAATACTTTTGGATTCTTCATGTAGATTTCTTCTTCCAAATCCTAATGCAGGACTTTTGTATTCACATCCTTTTGTTCTACTAAAAATCAAAAGAAACAACAATATATAAAAGAAATATAATAGAAGCTAACTTTGTATTAAGATAAAAAATTATCACCAAATTGTATTCCCTGCACCTAGGAATAGATTTTTGTTACTAATCAAGCTTTGTATTTCTCCACTTTTCCTTATGCATTCAATTTCTTCCTAAACACCCATTTGCTGCCAATGGGTTTTCTTCAAACTAGAAAATGTACTAGATCCTAAGCCGCATTATTATCCAAAGCTGCAATTTCTTCAACCATGGAATTTTCCAATAGTTTTCCATCTTTTGAATCCATTTCCTCCCTAATAGTTCTTGGATCATAATCATTAATAAAGAAAGAAAAAATTGAACATAAATTAGGTGGAGTATACCTTTCTAGTTGTCTTCTTTCTCAAATTGATTTACTAAAAAATGAATTATGTGATTATTCTTCTTCTAATTCATGTTCTTATGTAGAGTATGATTCATCATTGTTTAGTTCAAACTCTATCTTCTCTGGTTCCTTTTCTCTTGGTAGGACTTCTTGTTTGATAACATCTTTCACTTCTCTAAATACCACATCCCGAATATATAAAAAATTATTTATTTATAGTTTGTAAATCTTGTAACCTTTAAAACCATACTTATAACCAGCAAAGATGCATCTTTCATATTTTCTATCCAACTTAGTTATGCTTTCCTTTGGAACATGTACATATGCATCACAAACAAATACCCCAAGATGTGTGAGAGATGGTTTCTTACTATTCCATACTTCATGTGGATTCTTATCATCCAACATTGATGAGGGTGATCTATTTACCAAGTAACAAGCAATAACCACTACCTTTGCCCATAATTCTTGTCCTAACCTAACACCACTAACCATGATCCTTATTTTGTCCATCAACTTCATGTTCATCCTTTCTACAAATCCATTCTATTGAGGTGTGTATGGGGTAGTCTTATGTCATGTTATACCACACTTCTTACAAAACTCATTAAATTCCTTGCAAAAATTTTCACCATTAGCTATCCCCAACACCTTTATTTTATTCTTTGTTTGATTCTCCAACAAAGCCTTAAATTCTTTAAATCTGTTAAAGACTCCATATTTTTTCTTGGGGAAATATATCCATGTATTCCTAGAGAATTCATCTATAAATAAAATGCAGTACACATATTTACCCAATGATGGAATTAACACGGGTCCAAACACGTCACTATGCACTACTTGTAGTATTCCTTCTGCCCTCCTGGAATTAGAGGAGAATCTCACTCGATTGTAATTCCCATATAAAATATGTTCACAAAAATCAAAATCCTAAGAGAAAATAGACATATCTTCTACCATACCATTACTGTGTAATACTTGAAGGCCCTTATCTCGAATATTTCCTAGTCTTTAATGCCACAACATAGTATTTTCTCCAGATACGATAAGAGTTTTTCCTTCTTTTTCTCCACTCTTAGGAACAATGGAACTATTGCACCCATCACTAAAAAATTTTCCCAGCATTTTATATATATTTCTAATTTGAATCCTCAACAATACCATTTTTCCTCGAACCATCCTGTATGTATCCTTCTCAAACATTGTTCTTACACTTGCATCGCTCATCTTGCTTACATAAATCAAATTACTAGCTAGTCCTCAGAATGTGTAGAACACTAGGGAGTGTTATAATCCTTCCACCCATGCACTTCAACTTGGATTTTCCTTGTCTTGTTATTCTGATTGTCGATTAATCTCTTATGAAAACATCACCACCATAATATTTTTCATATTCACAAAACCACTCCCTATGGGGAGTCATATGAAAGGTTGGATCCAATTCTACTAACCATATATCATGATCTACATGTGTATTTGAAGAAGTGATGTACACATGTCCTCCATATGAGATGATTTTTTCTTTTTGATAAGGGACATCTTCATATCCCTTCCCCTTCTCACAAATTTTAGGTCTAAAATATTTGTTGTAATTCCCTTCTTTTCCACATCTCCAAAATATCTTTATGAAATTTCCTAGAGATTTAGATCTCCCACTTGAGGACTTATTTTTATTTCTATTATGGTAGAATCCTCTTATTTCGTTGAGAGGCGCTTTACAAGCTAGTATAAGCAATATGTGTAGGTGTAATGTAAGAAAGTATGTAAACATTTTTAAATGTTGACTTAGTTTGTTGAACTTGTATTAAAATGTTAAATTTATAAGAAATAAAGGATTTGCAAACATTTTCATTTTGGCTAATTAAATAATAATAAAAGGTTAGAGAGATATTGTAGTGTTGGTAAAAAGTTAAAAACTAGCAATTGCATCATATGTTGCAAAGGAAATGTTCTAAAGCAGTAACATAGGAAAGAGTAGTATAGAGGAACAAATATGTTATGTGATTTAATTGAATATTTAACTTATAAATATAAATTATTTTATTTAAAAAACGGTTTTCCTGACAGGGGTGATAAAGCTTCCATGTAAATAAAAATGTTGTTGACAATGGAAACAAACTGAGTATGTAATAAATTAAGAAAATATGATTACAATTATGAAGCTCAGAATGAATGGAATGGAGGCATCCACCAACAGTGAGTCCGAGATCAAACAAAATGACTTGGAATCTAACAAAGGACACTCTAGTCAAGGTCTGAGGACCATCTAAGCAAGGAGCAAGCATGCACAACACAACAGAGGAAAATTTGGGCACAACAACAGAAGTTGGGCCATCAGGATCATATTAAATATCCAACTCTAAAAAATATGTTGCAAGTATGTTTTGTATTTACTATTTTGTATTATTTTGTAAATTCTATGGTAGATTTCTGTGTAGAATTTTAGTTAGGAGTCAGGACAACCCACATAGGCAAGAAAAAACCCATGCGGATGTACTTGAATAGTGAAGCCTGTGAAAAATATTGAAAACTGTGAAGGTTTCTCGCCTTGTTTACAACTCCCTTTTAATGCAAAATGATGACCGTTTCATTAAAATAATAATAATAATAAGCAAATATACCAAAATGTAATGTAATTCACTATATATATTTTCCTAGGAAAATTTAAGTCTCCATTAAAAATCGAGTGGTCATCGACTCAGGTTTTACAACGTATATTGTGTACTTGGAAGAAGCGAACTCACCTTTGAAGTGAATATTAGCCCAATAACAAGAAATGGTCAATCGCAATAGGGAAAATTCAGTATTCTTTCCATAAAATTACATAGAGAAATCTAATGACGATATAATTTCTAAAATCTAATTCCTGAAGCACCTTGTGACATAAGCAATTGCACATCGGAAGCTCCAAAATAGCACCTACTAAGGCATTTTCATTGACCATGTCTAATATATACATAAATTAGGAGACTGTTTTATGGGCTATATAATATAGATGTGCATGATTAATATATTCTCAAATATGATTTTTTGGAACTTAGGAGCATTATGGACAAACAAAACTTGTATTTAGTTCTATAGAAATCAAACTTCTTAAAGACTACCAACTGGTAAATTTTGTAATGCATAAAAAAATGGGCTGCATCACTCATAACGTATAAAAAAATGTTTAGCAATGCAATAACTTATTAATGTTCTAGTTAAAAATTAAGAAATTTTGGAATTTGAGTATCAAGGATAATCAAGATATGAATATACTTCTGTCAGTGAAATGTAGTTTGTAGGCAAAGCCTTTCGAAGACTCGACCAAACAAAAAATTTCATAAAGAAGAAAAAATGACTGCATCACACTCAATAGAGAGCTAGGAAACCCAAGATGCTCAATCAGAATCCGCGACTAAATTTGTCGTTATTTATTTTTATAAGAGAAGACGACCTATGAATGGGGAGCGTAATCTATAAGTGTAAAATTTCAACATAAACATTACAATATTGAATAAATTTTTGGATTCGTTTCCCTTTGCCATTTATAGAAAAGAATAATGACATGGCCAATATCATTGAGAATATTGCTCACACATATAAGTATAATAAAAATCTCGTTTTGTAGGATAAAAATAGGATTCTACACACTTGCAACTATTTTCTGTGTAACAAATAATACATCAAGTGAACTACAATGTGAAAAATATAGCATTTTAACTTCCAAAGCCATATCAAAAAGCTTCATTTCATAGTCATCTTTGCTCATCAATGAAAATTTACTTCTGCTAAATTATCATAACCTACCCACATGATACCAACACACTTTAATCCATATAATGCAACAATACAACAAGAAAACACTAATTACAATGTCACCAATAATTTAACTTTGAAAAAAATCTTCCATCCATCTAGTGGATCGACACGTACACATATTATATAACTACCCAAAGTCTTCAAAGAAGTGGAAAATGCCTCAAAATCCCTAGGGCCTGAAATGAAATTTGTAGGCCCTAAATGTCTCAAAACCCCCCAAGGTCCTGAAATCAAATTCACAAGCCACCTTCTTCTAGTTTTCAACTTCCTTAAACCTTAAAACACTAAAAAACAAGCAAATACCTAACAATAAAAATAAAAAAAGGCTCTCATTTCAATTACCAAATGTGAATTATTCCTTCATTCTTCAGGGATCTTGACCTCTCCTTCGTCGGCATCGGCTTGGACATCCTTGAGATCCTTTCCATCCACTGTGTAGCCGATGGAGAGGCATGCGCCTAGAATCTGCTTCACCAACCCGGCCAATTCCTTTGCCATGGACCTCTGAAGACATTTGAGACTCCGAAGACATTTGAGACTCGTCACCATATGCAGGGATATTGTAGAAATTATATGCAATAAGCATGCATATGTCCAAGATCCACCTGATCTCAAACTATTTAACTTTATGCAAGATACTGAATCTATTCCACTTGTTAATCTTTTGCGGAAAAATTAATTGCACACACATGTGAAGCATAAACAAAAATATTCAATCGCACATAACACAGTTTTTAACCGGGAAAGCCTGAAGATGAAAACCCCAACTATATATTATGTAACATGGAGATCATATGACAATCTCATACAAACATACAAAGCTTATCACAAGCTCTCAGTACAATACAATCGTCATACACTATACAGGCCTAATCTTGCAAATCCATGCACCGATCTATGCCACCTGCTAGCCTGCCTCCACTGCGCAATCTCTGCTGAAGAATAGCTCTGAATGAATTCGAATTACTCTTGGATTGACTGCGCAATCCTCATTGGCATCTCCACTGTGTGTTTGATGCAATCAATGCATCACTAATAGTCACAACAGATAGTCTATCTTGCCCTTTCACCTATCTCTCCACTGGTCTCCACTGAAACTGCCATGCACTGTAGTTGACTGTTGTATTGTTCAGTTGATTAATGAGTTATTATTTGTGAATTAATTAACTAGTTAATTCACTCCACTCTCACTAGTGTATCAATCAGTTAGACTAGATACAACTAGCTCAACTGAGTCTAACTGAGTTAAACTAAATACAACTCCATAACTACTTCTTCCAACTGTGTCATAACTCTACCACTTGAGTTCTAAATGAGTCCTCCATGCATTAGCTCCAGTAAACCCTTAGGAATTGCGTAATTCCTTCTGTCAGTTGATGTTCCACATCTGTGCATTGAACTAAGTGCTCCAAGAGAATAAGTTGCTATTTATTGTCAGATTATTATTAAGAGCTAATAATAATCGACACTTCTATTTTTAGATCGACGATCTATAAATAGACTTTGCCCAATATTCTAAAAATAGAATTTCATCTATTTTTCCAACTTTATCAACCATCCACAAATAGCATCTTGCAACTTCTGAAATATGACCACCATGTCTAAAAATAGACATAGTCTAAAAATAGACTTGCGCCAAAAATAGCTGGGCCCACTTGAAGTGAGCGACTCTTTTCCGTAAGGTCATCATCTTGTTGAATCTCAACACTCCCTCTCAACAAGATAGGGATTATCCTTCACCCCGATCCTGCCTCTATGGTATTCGAATTTGCTCCTGGTGAGCGCCTTCGTCAGAATATCTGCATCTTGATCCTCCGTATGAATGTACTGAAGCAACATGATCTTCCGTTGCACACAATCTCTGATATGATGATACCGGATATAAATATGTTTAGATCTATCATGAAACACAGGATTAAACGAGAGTTTAATGTAGCTCTGATTATCACAATGAATCACCGTGGGATCTAAATGTGAACCGAACAAACCAACCAGAATCTTCCTCATCCAGATAGCCTCACATGTAGCTAAACTTGCTGCCATGTATTCCGCTTTCGCTGAACTGAGTGCCAAAGATATTTGTTTCCTGCAGTACCAAGAAAATGCCATAGATCCAATACTGAAAATCCCTCCTGATGTGCTCTTTCTGTCTGTTGGGCTTCCTACCCAATCTGCATCCGTGAAGCCATGCAACTTCACCTCATCCGTCTGTTTGTACCATAAACCATATTCATATGTGCCCCTGAGATATCTCAGAACATGCTTGCCTGCCTTCCAAAAGAGCTTGGTAGGCTTAACCATTGCTTGTGAAAGCTGGTTCACCGCATAGCATATGTCCAGTCTTGTATTGACTAAATACATGAGTGAACCCACCAACTGTCGATAAACAGTGGCATCCACTACCTCTGCCAATGTAGCATCCTCTTTCTTCCAATTTCCTGGAAGAGGAGCGTCGATAGGCTTGCAACCTTGCATGTGAAACTTCTCCAGTATCTCCCCGACATACTTGCCTTGAGACACAAAAAGTTCACCTTCTCGCTTCCATATTTACAATCCAAGGAAATAATCAAGGAGGCCCAAATCCTTCATCTCAAACTCCTTTGCAAGATTTGCCTTGCGTGAGTGTATCAAATGCTCACCACCTATTAGTATCAAATAATCAACATAAAGTACAATGAAAAAAAGCTTACGCTCAACCACAATCTAGTATAGGTTTGCATCCGCCTCACTCTTGGTGAAGCCAAGTCCAGTGAAATAGATATCGATCCAAGTGTACCAAGCACGGGGTGCTTGTTTCAGCCCATACAACGCTCTTTTGAGCCTGCACACATGTGACTCACTACTGAAGATCTCAAATCCTTTAGGCTGCTCAATGTACACCTCTTCCTCAATGATCCCATTAAGGAATGCAGTCTTCACATCCATTTGATGAATGTGCCAACCCATTTGCACTGAGAGAGAAAGGATGGTCTATATGGAAGAATACCGTGCGACAGGTGCAAAGGTTTCTTCATAGTCAATCCCCTCAATCTGTGAGAAGCCCTGGGAAACAAATATTGCCTTATACTTCTCGACGCTCCCATCATCAGCTTGATTTACCTTGTAGATCCATCTTGATCCTACGACTAATTTTCCCACTGGCCTTGGAACAATCTCCCAAGCACTGTTTCTAACAATGGAGTCATACTCCTCCACCATGGCATCTACCCATGTGGGCTCCTGCGCTACTTCTTCAAAAGAAGATGGCTCTGTCACAATACACTTGCTCATAAGAGCCATGTATCCAGTATATCGGTCAGGTGACTGTCTCTGTTTGCGTTGTGATGTAGGAACTCCTACATTTTGTGTCGCATCCACCTTCAGTCTCTGAGCTTCTATGGTACACTTCTTGCCTTGTCTAATGTTTGGTTTTGCATGAGTGGACTCCTCCACTCCATGAATCTCCTCCAGTGGCTAATCCACATCCAGAGGCTCATCTTTGGGAAAAATAATTTCCTCCTCATTCTTCGATGAAGAGCCATCACTGGTACTTCACCTTATCTCCTCCTACAGAAGATCCAACCAAAGTCACTCCTAACCCGACAGTTTCTCCTGTCCATTGACAGATTCTTCGTAGGTATGCCAACTCTTCGGAAGCCTAAGGAGAGCCAAGCTCACCAATTCATCATCATCAACAATAATCCCCACACTTCCCAATTCATCCCTATAGTGGACAAACTTCGTGAGATATTTTAGAATACTGTTGCCCTTCTCGATTTTTATTTTTCTGAGCTTATCTTTCAGCGCCAACTTCCTTTGGTCACTGCTGCTTTGGAACAAATCTGTCAAAGCCTCCCACATTGCAAGTGGAGTGGCTTTCCCATGAAGTCTGGACACAATATGGTCCTTCACACCTTCCAACATAATTATTCTTGTCTTTGCTACCTTCTTTTGCCATGCGTCAAGTAATGCAGCATCGCTAGAACCAAGCGTAGGAACATCACTATCGATGAACTCCTTCAGTCCCTTATCTTCCAACACTGCCTCCAGCCTATCCTTCTAGGCTATGTAATTCGAGCTACCCTCAAGGGCATACTCCAATCACAACCCATTGAAATACATTTCAATGTATACTCAACTGTCGCACCAGGAAATTTCTGCAGCAAATTCGAATTGTCCACCAGCACAAACTCAACAATTCTTCACAATTGCAATCTTCAAGAATTAACACTGCTCTGATACCATGTAGGAATTATATAACATATTCATGTATATATCTAGATTCTCCTGATCTAACAATATCTATCTTCTTTCTAAATACAAAATCCTTCCACTATTAATCTTTTGCAGAAATTTAAAACTCAATTGCAAACACATGAAGCAATAAAAAAAATCGCACATAACACAGTTGTTTAAAGGGAAAGCCTGAAGCTAAAATCCCCAACTAACATATATTATGTATAATAGAGATCATGTAACAATCTCATACAAAGCTTAGTACATCAAGATCTCAGTACAATACAATCGTCACACACTAACATGAAGAAATCTACAAATCCATGCACTGATTTCTTGCCACCTGATAACCTGCCTCCACTGCGCAATCCATGCTGAAGAAGACCCCTGAATGAATTAGAATCTACCTTGCCTTGACTGCGCAATCCTCATTGGAACCTCCAATGTGTGTGTGATGTAATCAATGCATCACTATAGTCACAACAAATAGTCCATCTCACCCTTTCACCTATCTCTCCACTGGGTCTCCATTATAATTGACATGCACTGTAGTTAATTGATGTTTCTGTTCTATTGTTAAGGAGTTAATAGTTGTGAATTAATTAAATAATTAATTCACTTAACTCTCACTAGTGTATCTTTCAGTTAGACTAGATACAACTAGCTCAACTGAGTTCAACTCACTTAACTGAGTTAAACTGAATAACAACTCCTGTAACTACTCTTTCAACTCTGTCATAACTTTTCCACTTCATTTCTAACTGAGTCCTCATGCATGAGCCACCAATAAACCCTAGGAATTGCGTAATTCCTTCAACCCACTGATTTTCCAAATCTGTATACTGAAATAAAGTGCTCCAAGAGAATAAGTTGATATTTAGAGTCTGATTATTATTAGGGGCTAATAATAATCGACACATCTATTTTTAGATCGACGATCTATAAATAGACTTCGCCCAATCTTCTAAAAATAGAATTTCATCTATTTTTCCAACTTGACCAACCATCCACAAATAGCATCCTGCAACTTCTGAAATATGATCACCATGTATAAAAATAGACTTACACCTAAAAATAGCCTGTGGGCCCACTTAGTGAAGGTCACTGATTTACACTAAGCTTCATCATCTTGTTGAATCTCAACAATAAAAATGAGTGACTCCTCTCATGAAATGGTAAGATTCATAGAGGTATCATAAATGTCCTTTACAAATGGGCATGAGCGTTGTAGTTTACCATGCCAAGTGATTCTGTCACCCCCCTGGTGGAGACAAAAACTCGATGCTTTAAAAATTTGTACCACAACCTGCTAGAAAACAACAGCATGGCCCTACAGACTCAACTAATGAGAAGACTTCCAAATGGGACAACCCTAACTCCAATGATAAATAAACTGGGAAGCAATGAAGAGGTTATGAGTCAGTGCATGTGACAAATGGGGGTCGATAGTAAAATCAGATGGGAGCCCTTGTACACGTTCAGAGACCAAGTGTATGAGCTGACCGTTACCAAAATCCCACACAAGGTGGCTGAAAAACAAGGAAATATCTTACCAAAACTTCTCCAAATGATGGAACCATAACGATGAGGAAGAGACTGAGCCTGTAAGAGGAATATCATGTCCCAACAGATGGAGTATTTTGCCCAAAAAAGACAAGGCCAGTTTCCCGAACCCGAGATAGCCCTCCAGAGTGATTTGGTAAGCAGTGCCTGAGAAAAGAAGGAGATGTTCAAAAGGTCCCAGCCCCCCAACCTTTTTGGCCACATGATCAGATCCATGTTGCATAAGGGAAATTTTCGGGGGCCTCTAGCACCTGACCAAATGAATTTCAAAATGATGGCCTTGATGGAGTCCACAATGCCAACCGGAATGAAGAACATATGCACCCAGTAGACAAGCAATTTTTGTATAACAACGTGTGCAAGGATGAAGCAAACCTTGAGGGAGAGCCATTTGTGAGACCAAATATTTAATCTCTTCTTGTATTTATCCAATAGCCAGGACCAATCCTTGTTTTTATATCCGTAAGGCTTAAGCTGAAAACCCAAATATTTTAGACCACCCGAGATAGGAGCAATGGTGACCTGAAATAAACCTCCAATAATTTCCAGATCCGCATGGTTCCAGGAAGTTGATATCAGTATATATTTACTACCACTGATGCAGAGTCCCAATCTTGTGCCAAAACAGAGGAAAATGTAATGTACAACAGCCCATTGAGCATGAGAAATAACACCGAAGACGATGACATCATCCACGAAGAAAGAATGGGTGACAGTAATATCCGATGCCATTTGGATACCATAAAAAATACCTCGCTCATGAGCCTCTTTAATATGCAAACTAAAACCATCCATAATCAGGATAAAAATAAGAGGCGAGAGTGAACAGCCCTGATGGAGACCACGACCAGCTCGAAAGAAATCTATAGGGATGTCGTTGATCAACACCGCAAATCAGACGAGGGAGATACAAGACATGATCCATTTGAAAATTTACCAAGAGAGGTTGATCCTATACAAGACAAGGCGAACAAAGGACCAGTCGATGCAATCATACGCTTTAAACAAGTCAAAATTCATAATGGCGGCATCAAGGTTTTTAAGATGGATTGAGTGAAGGACTTCTTGGGCAGTGGCCACATCATCATGGATCAACATATTAAGAAGGAAAACAAAATGCTTAGGAGATATGTGAGAGGAGAGGGTGGCAAGAATGCGACACGTAATGATTTTAGATATGAGCTTATACATGACATTACATAAAGATATGGGCCGAAAGTACGAGAAAACAGTCGAGTGGGAGGACTTAGGAATGAGGGTAAGGAAAGCAGTATTTATTTCCCCCAGGATCCATCCCCGGCATCGAGATTCCTTTACAACCAAAATAAAATGATCTGCCATTAGATCAAAGAAAAAAATATACATCTCAACGGGCCATCTGTCTGGTCCAGGACTTTTGTCCTTGGCAAAATAATTCAATACCTCTCGAAGCTCCTCCTTAGTGTCCATCTTATGTATAACATCATTGTATTCTTCATTGAAAATAATTGGATATTGTTCCACCCCATAGAATTGATACAAGACAGAGACATCCTCCCTTCGCTTATATAAATCGGAGAAATAAGTGATGGCTTCAAAGCATATATGAGATTGTGAGAAGACCGGGGCACCCAACAAAAATTAATCTAACAAGTAGCATTGTGATTTTTCTATCCATTTGCAAAGTCATGAAAAAACTTAGTATTATGGTCCCTTTCACGCAACCAAACAACTCGGCATTTGAGCTTCCACGTAATCTTCTGTATGCGAGGGATCCGATCCATTCTTTTCTCAAGTGAGGCCAAAGACTCCATGGTGTGTGTTGAAGGCCAGTAGGACGTCATAGAGTTCTGTAGTGCCTCAATACTAGTGACAATTTCCCTTAATTATGCTATAAGCTTTAGTTTTTTCTTTTTCTCCGATTCCTGAGAGTTTTTTTTGAGGAGCCGCATTTTCTAAGTGAAAGAGGCAGAAGCCGATGTGGCCCGAAAAGTCTTGGTGAGTACCCATATAGTACGGACCAATTCCTGGTATTCGGGGTCTTCCAACCAAACCCAATTTAATTTAAGGGGAATTCCATTACGAGTAGCTATCACACGCCGAGTGAGGGCAATAGGCCGATGGTATGATACTAAATCCATGATGACAAAAGATCTAAGACTGCCCAATCGTTCCAGTAAAATTTCGTGTACAACGAAACGGTCAAGCCTCTTGCCCACCAAAGCATCTCCAGTCCAGTGGTTTGTCCAAGTTGGAGATAGGGGGTGAGGCGCTACATCGACTAGATGGTGTTTTGAAAAAACCTGGGATAGTCTTTCAGCAAGAGGATCACATCTACTATGGGGACCCCGACATTCAATATTAGACAAGGAAACATTTCGATCCCCAGTAAAAATAATATTGCAGATGTTAAGGAGCTCAGAGGAGGTGATACGGGCCCAAAAGGAGGAGCGGTCATGATAGGGGGCATAATAGTTGAGCATGTGAAAATGATCAGAGAAACCATGGATTTGGCCAGACAGTAGGATACCAATGAAGCAGGAAAAATCATGGAAATTAGAAAAATTTAGGTTCCACATAAAAATTAAACCCTCTGAGAGTCCCACAGAAACAATCCCTGCAATGTGCCACCCCGGCCGAAGAGACAGGAAGTGAGGGAGGTATTTTGAGGCCAAACACATAGTTTCTTGCAGAATGATAATAGATGGTGAATGGATGGAGAAAGGGTTTTTGGTAAAAAGGTACTTGGACTAGTTCCCAAGACCACAAATATTGAGAGATAGGATCAAATTCATGGAGGATGAGTGGGGGGGGGGGGGGGGGGGGGGGGGGGGCATGCAATATCTAAGTGCCCGGTCATCGAAAGAAGCCATGATGGGGATGTCCCTTAAGCCACATGATATTTCCATAAATAGGGATTTGTATTTTGGTTTCCCTCAGAAATATATGCTGCCATTCTAACCCATTTTTATAACAGTAATGTTACAAGCAGAGGATGGGGAGATGGAGGGAGGAGGGGGGGCGATGCAGCCTTCATGTACCATGAGTGTTTCCAGGTCCAAATCAGGGCTAAGCATTAAGAATTCAATATCACTACCAATATATTTTCGAGGGGAGTTTGATGGGGAGACAGGAGGTTGGTTGGTAGTCACATCATGCAAGGGAGACCAGGTCGTGGCTAGAGGAGGAGAAGCAGCTTGAAGGGAGGGCATGGCGGGGGAAGGAGCAGTGGGAGCAGGGGAGGTAAAAAGGACCCACCTAAAAACCCTCGATGTGATTTGTAGGACCCACCTTATCACCATGTCACTTACCACGCAATTGAAAATCGCAAATAATTTGTTGTTGCCTTATGTCCTCCACTCCTAAACTACTAATGCAAGATGGTTGAACTCGTTAATTCTTTGGACCAAGGTTTAATACTTTGGGTTAATGAAATATGTCGCAGATATATGTTGTATTGTCATTCCACTATGGTTTCAGCCATTAGTTCCAACCTATGTTTAAATAAATATGCGACCAACCTTAACCTTGCAATATATAATACATGTGCCTTCCAATTGAATATTATCTGTCAAATTGCTTTGGCTCTTTGCTGCGCCACGCAGCCCTTCCCCATTGGCCCATAAATTCCACCAATAAAATAATCCACCACAGTAATAATTCCAAACTTAGGAAATAGGAGAAAAATTCAACTTCCCCAAGTACCATTGGTAAATCTAGAAATGAAACTTGTCATAGTCCCATTGGACTAAAACTAAAGAAGATTCCTTGAATGCTGACTAGGTTGCCATGTCATCAGCTTGTACATGTTCTGAACGATGATCAACAGAGAATAACTCCTTAATCCGAACTTGGTTTTCAATGAAACGAGTTGCATTCGATTCCTTGTGATCGGTCGGTCGTTGTTGTTTTGGTTTCATTCAATTCTACGCACTTTCATTTTTTAGCTAAAATATTGAGCTCCTAATCATTAATCCTCCCCAATAGAAGCCTTTTGCACCCCGAAAGATCTCTTTATTACTAATTATGTGAATGAGGGTACTGTTCCATCACCCTTCCAACCTTTATCCATTGAAATTTTCCCAATTTCGTCATTTCGAGCTTTTCACAAAAATTCAATTTTCTCCTTAATTCTTGCGACCTTCTCTTGTTGTCTTTGACACTGTCATGCTGCAATATCTCTGAATTTGTAGAAAAATAATATATTCTTGCAGAAAACATCTTGTTCCTACCTTGGTCAATAATCAAAGGAAACTTAGAAAATTTCTCACCTTGCACATTGTCACCATGGCGATTTTTAGCTGCTTTTGCCTTGTACTTGCATCGACTCTTGACCAAGTATCTTCACCATTGCCATGTACCTTTTGGAAACTAGCAATAATAATTTTTGGAACTCGTGCCTTCTTTTCCAAGCTGCTTTGTCACATTCTCTTTGACCTTTGCACTCTCTTGCACCGGCATCTTATTTCCAACACTGCTCAACACTAATGTTGACTGCTGCAAATGTTTATCACCTTCTTTCAAAGGAAAATTGTTAACATCCTGAAACAACTCATTACAAGCATAAGCATATTTATGAAAAGTGTGATTTGATACATCTCCTTGTTTGATCATCAACAATGTCAAGTTCTGGCTTGCATTCACTATCCTCTTCATTTCACTTGCATGTACAAGAGACAAACTTGTCTTCTTACTATGCGCTCTAATGATGCACTCAATACCATCCTTAAACAAGTGATACTTGTTCTCATGGCGATGAAATACAACTTTCCTATCATACAAATAAGAACTTCTCAATACAATACCAGATATCTCAAGCAACACCACATCAAGCTCAACTTCATCAAGAAAGTTTGAGTTAATGGAAAATCTTAGTAAGCACTTCCTTGTAACCTGCAATTTGCATTCTTGCATTTCCAACCCAAAGGATATGGTCTTGGATGTCTAATAGTTTCAAGGCCTAGTTGCTTAACCAAATCTTCAGAAATCAAGTTAGCTTGTGACCCACTATCAAAAAGTGTATCAATCTCGGTATGTTTAGAGACAAATTTAATATGGAAAAGTTCTATTCTTGTATCTTCATCATGAGTATCATTTAAACAATTTGAAGAACTAGTGCTTGCAACACGTTTACCTTTCAAACCCATGGCTGTAATTTTTGTCTCATCTCTTGAATCTAACCCTAAGTCATGTTCAGCTATAGCAACAATTTTTCCCTTCTCTTTGGCTTTCAGTCTATTTGGTTTCAATTCTAGATGAAGTTACCAATAGTGGTCTTCATCATGGCCAGTCTTTGAAATTTTTTTGCATGTGAGTTTTTCCTTTTCTCTTTTTACAGAGCTATTTATTTTTCCTCTTCCAAAAAATTTTCATTTCCCTTTACCCTCACTTTCACTTTTATCCTCCATGCCTTGTTTTCCCCTTGCCTCAAGTGTGTGGCTTGTACACAAACTTCATCTAAATTTCTTGGGTTAAACATAAGAATAGTATGCTTCAAATAGGAATGTAAACCCCCAATGTATTTCAATAGTGTATGTTGGGAATTCAAATTTACTCCTAACAACAAAGCTCTCCTTCTAAACTCGTGGGTATATTCTTGAACTATTTGAACCTTGAGTTGCTCAAAATTTTCCAAATCATAATAGATTTTTGCATATAGGCTAATGGATAAAACTGTCTTTTAATGGAAGAAATAAACTCAGCCCAAGAAATGGATACTTCAGCATGGATTCACATTTCCTCTTGAGTCTTTGCTTCCCACCAAACTAGTGTTGCTCCTTCTAGCCTTAATGAAGCCAATTTTATATTTATGTCATCCTCATGAAGGTTCTGAATTATGAAATACACCTCCAATTGATGTATCCAATTTTCAAGCCTCTCTGCATTTACCTTGCCATTGTACATGGGTAGCTCAAACTTAATGTCCAATTGGAGTAATGGATTCTTTCCCTTTGTGGTTTTTGAGTGAGTGTGAGTGGTCTTTGTGGTGGAAGTGGAAGATGATGCAGACGTGGATGATGAAGATGATGAAGCTGGTGGAGATTGAGGCGGCTTTCCTCCGCTTCCATTTGAACTCTTCTCTTCATTCTTCTTATCATTTGAAGTTCCTTCTCCACATGGAGGCTTAGAACCTTCTCCTGTTCTTTCTGGAGTGAATGCATCAAACATGTTTTTAACCATTCTTTGTATGTCTTTGAAGTCTCTCTTGACATCCTTTTCTTTTGAATGTCCATGAGTCTCTCCAACTCATGACATAATGGCTAAGGATTCAAGCTCAACCTCTAATACTTGTACCTCTTCAATCACTTCAGCTTCCTGCACAAATTCCACCTATTCAATCTCACCTTCTTGAGAAAAAAATTGAGGTTCTTCAAGTGCAACTATGAGTGGAATTTTGGGTGAGAATCAGTCTCTTTTATCTCTCCTTCTTCTGGTCCTAATCTCAAGACATGCAACCAACAACTTCCCTTCACCTTTTTGCAATATAAACCTTGTCAGCATCACAAAATTGCAACCATTAACTTGCACAAAACTTCAAGCAACTATCAAGCAAATAACCTTGCCTTTAAACTAGGCTCTGAAACCAAATTGATCTAAATTTGAATGTTATTTATTGTTGTGCTAATTTCATTTTTAGATATAAAACTTATTCACTAATCTTATGCTTGATGTGTAGGTTCCCTTGTTGCTTATGTGTGTCAAAATAGGAATTAAAACTGAATTTTATGAGCTTTTTTTAAAGCATAAAGCATGAATTTAAAGTGCAAAAAAAAACAACATAAATGATAGAAAACCACACAAAATGATACAATAAAAAAATTTTTTGATGAAGGATTTCACCCCTTCTGGGCTACATCTCCTTGGTCCAACTCCATAGCTTCGCCCTCTGTATTAGCTCAAATTTTCTCAAAATTTTGTTTCGTGCATCAAATGCTCTTGGAACATGTTCCAATGACTCTTAAAAATCAAAATATCTCAAGAATGACTATTCCTACACCCAATTTGGTCAAATATTGCCTCAGTTATGGCAAAACCAATTTTCCCTACAATTTCTCCACTAAATCTGGAAAATGTCCAGCTAACTAGGTAAATGTGGAAGTCCGCTGAATCTGCTAGGTCCATCAAAGGCGCCACCAAGATAATTATGTGATTAAGTTAAGATAAGCATGTGTTTAAGTGGGGTAAGCGCATTTAGCACTAACCCACACTTATCTGTTAAACTTGGGTTATCATGGGTTAACCACGTATTATTGTATTAAACACAGCTTAACGCATTTAAATCTCTGCAGATCGCATCACGGTCATAAATCACAGATCAGAGATTGCAGCGTAGTCACTTATCACAAATCACAGATCCCAAACCCCACTATAAATCATTCAACGTTGCCTACTCCGTCTTGCGATTGCGATACCCCGATGCGATATATCGCATCACAATTTTTCCAACTTGTTAACGCTTTATGTTGCCTGCTCCTAAAAACCCCGATGCGATTGGTAGGACCCACCTTATCGCCATATCACTTACCACACAATCGCAAATCACAAATAATTTGTTGTTGCCTTATGTCCTCTGCTCCTTAACTACCGATGCAATATGGTTGAACTCGCCAATGATTTGGGCCAAATTTCAATACTTTGGGTTAGTGAAATATGTCACAGATATATGTTGTATTGTCATTCCACTATGGTTTAAGCCATTAGTCCCAACCTTTATTTAAATAAATATGCAACCAACCTTGACCTTGCAATATGTAATGAATGTGCCTTCCAACTGAAGATTATTTGCCGAATTAATTTGGCTCTCGGCTGCACCACATGGCCCTTCCCCATTGGCCTATAAATTCCACCAGTAAAATAATACACCATATTAATAATTCCAAACTTAGGAAATAGGAGAAAAATTCAGCTTCCCCAAGTAACATTGGTGAATCTAGAGATGACACTTGTCACAGTCTCATTAGACTAAAACTTAAGAAGATTCCATGAATGCTGATTGAGCGACCATGTCATCAACCTGTACCTCTTCTGAAATTTTTTACTAAAAACTTTCTTGTTATGAATGACAATCAACAGAGCATAACTCCTTCATCCGAACTCGGTTTTCAACGAAATGAGTTGCATTGGATTCCTTGCAACATGCCGGTTGTTTTCATTCTAGTTTCATTCAATTTTGAGAACTTCCATTTTTGAGCTAAAATATTGAGCTCCAGATCACTTCCCTAGCAGGTGGCTTATGCGATGGCATAGCAGGTAGTAGAAGGGAAGACCCCAATAGTCGATACGTTGTCAATGCCAAACTCCCTCCCACTCTAGATCAATTGAACCAAGGAGTCCACTAGAAAATTGAACCTCGACTACCAGCCAAGCAATGTGTTGTCCCACGTACCCATACAACCATGGTCTATGAATTTAGTCTACCCAATAGAGTTTCCAAAATAGGGAATAAATATATCGTCCATCAACCTTCTATAATGACTAAAACTGAAGAGACAAAAATGACCCCGGCAATGAACAGACTCTGTGTTTTTAATTATTTTATTTTATTATTTTGGAATATGAAATTTAATTTTTTATAATTTAGATTTTATTGAAATATGTTAATATAATTTTTAGTGATAAGTTTATTTTCAATTATTTATTTAAAATGTATTTTTAAATTTATAAATAGATTTAAAATATTGGAATTTTTTTTAAATAAAATTTAAAAAAAAATAAAATTAATAAAATATCAAAAACATAAAACTATATTGTTGTAAATGTTTAAATAATAGTAGTTTTGATAGTTAGCTCAATCATTCAAGTCTTTATTATTAAAGTACTTTCGTTATAAGAGGTTATTTTGCTATGAAGAAGTCATTTTTCTATGAAAAAGTCATGAGTTCAATCTTCTAGACACTTTTTTTATCAAGCTCCTTGATTGAACCAACAAAAAATGTTCCCTTTCTAATCACCTATCTCTAAAATCAATAAATCACATTAAAAAAATTGATAATACACTTAATTTGACAATAATCCGGTAATAAAAAATTATATATATATATATATATATATATATATATATATATATATATATATATATATATATATATATATATATTTCATTAAATTTGTTTGCCCATATATAAGTAATTTATATTCCTCTAATTATAAATATTTTAAGATATGTACAATTGGATGTCTCATTAAGATTTTTTATACTTTATATATGATTAATAATAAACTTTATTTGTAAGTATATGACGGAGAAAAAATAAATTTATTATATAAAATATGTTTATAGATATAATAAAATATTTGCAAAAAGATTTGATGTATTGTGTGTTAATGTATATAAATCATCTTAATTTTGGATTTATGAAGTGTTTAGAGGGATTACATCTTTTGAGGTGCAAACTTTTTTTGGTGCAAAATTTGAGGAAAGGCTTGGACTTAGAGAAATTTGATCCTTCTTCGATTTTGATAGACAGAGGGTTAAAGATGGATGTAAGTTGGTTTAATTATTAATAATTAATAATTATAATTAATAATTATTATTTTTAATTTAATTTTAATTTTTATGTTATTTCATTAAGTCAATATGTTTTAATCAATAATAATAATTAATAATGTTATTTTTTTGGTTTTTTTTGTTAATTTTTATGTAATGTGATTGAGTCAAAATTCTTAGATAACGTAACATAAGAGAGAATTATCACATATTTTACATTTTGGGCTTGGTACAAAAAGTAATATAATTAAATTAAAATATATATATATTTATAAAATATTTTGATTGTGAAATAAGAGATGGTTTTTGGGCATGTGGTATTGATGAGCTATGGTATTTTAGCAAAGTCTATTTAGAGGTTGATAATATCCATGGTAAAGTGGGGGTAAATATCCATGGTTAAAAATATTGTTATATTGTAAGTATTAATTTTTTATGTGCTTATTAATGAAATTTAAATATGGTTACAAAATTATTATTTTAATTTATATGGTAAAATGGATCTTAATTTATAGCTACTATTTATATTTTATATATTTTAATGTGATAGAGGGTTTAGATATATCTCAAAACTGATAAGAATATTTTTACTTTTAAATTTAATTAAAAATATGTTATAAACTTAAATTCAAATAGAATATTACCCTGATGGGTGGAGTGAACCGAAGTACGAGGGCGACAAAGGACGCAAACCACACGTATGGCCTTGTTGGCATATAACAATTTGGTGTTGTTGCACCTACCTCACATGTAGAAGTGTGTGAAGGCATATGCACAAAGTGTGAACGTGTTGGTCTACTTAATAGCGGCTTTAGTTTTGATGGAAAGCCTAATGTCCTTATGCTATGGTGATTCTCTTAGTAGGTGGAAGGTTCTAAAACTTGGTATGGGATGGCTTAGAGTGAGAACGTTGTATTGACAGAGTATTCATGGTGTCGACTTTGGGAAGTAGTAGCTAGAATGTGTTTGCGGGGGAAATTGGTGACATGCTCTAGAGTGGTGAAGGGGTAGAGTTTTTAGAAGAGAGGGGTAGAGTTGTTAGCCCAAACGGTCCTCATTTGGGATCCCGAGATAGTTACCCGCAAGAGGGTTTCTTTAGCATGCTTCACTAGTAGGTGATCATGTGACTTCCTTGGCAGTTCGATGGTGCGTGCACACTTTGGACATTGTGACTCTCATGTTGACATCGAGGTAACTCTACAAGAACATTCCCTATTTTTTTTTCTTCAATTCAAATCTGGGTAGTAGTGGTGACATTGTCTTGGCAGGCTAATCCTGCTTTGAGGTTCTAGTAGGTAGTAGTTGGATGGGTGGTGTTGGTGTGAGGACTTTGGTGTGGAGGTTATAGGAGGTAGAATGGGGTAATTCCATCACTTGAAGCTCTCAACCCACCCTAAATCACTCATCAGTATATGTTTTTGAACCCCTTTGGCCTCTTCTCGGACGAGGTGGGAAGGGGGCATCTTAGGAGTGTTGTGTCCTAAGCTAGTTGGTTTCATTTATGTGTTGTGGTGTTTGTAGGTGTTGTGTGCCATGGTTCTTGGGTAAGGAGCTTTGAAAGTGCTCTAGTGTTGTGAGAGGTAGATAATGTTGGTGTCTATAGTTGCTTTATCCGTTGCAATACTTGGTAGTATAAGTTACCTTGGTTGAAATTTTTATAGATTGAATTCAAATTCATTGTTCATACTTTGCCTTGGTGGTAACATAGCCTAGCTAGGGAGTAAAGTTCTATAGAAAAACTACCTATAGTTGGATGGGAATCACTCAGTTTTCTTAGTTTTGTTGGTCATGTTATTTCCATTCATATAAGTTTATATTTGTAACTCTGTTAATTATTTACATTATTTTAATTACAAATTTTGAATATGTTATGGATAAAAAAATGGAAATCCATGTACCTATAAAATTTAATGTAATTTTTAGAAGTAATTCATACTATATAAGTTTGTATTTCCTTCTTTGTATTCTATGTGGAATTGAAGAAATAGAACTATGATTTTGATGTGTTTTTACAAGTTTCTTCTCTTTCCAGTATGATACTTTATCTATGGCATTTTCATTCTTGGTAGTTGTTAGTGATTTATGTCTTCATTCCATGTGATATGCGGATAGTACTTTGTAGATCATGAGTTTCTTTGATATAGATACTTTCCCTTATAATATACACCCAACTTCATTACATTGTGAATTAATGTGTTCATGGAAAGAATTGGTAAACTAAAACTTTGAAATTTGGGGATTGGAGATTTTAGTCCCAACCCCTGGTCACATGGAACAAGGGGGGTTGTAATCATGAGATTATCAAAAAAGGGCTAAGGGCTAGAGTACGATGGCAAGAAAATTTCCTAGATAGCTAAAGTATCTAGATATCTAGACACATGGATACTTTAAAATACCAATAGACACATTTTTTAATTATTGTGAATTACCCCATCAAATGACAAAATTTGGATATTTGAAATATCTATAATTTGGAAAATAACCCTTTTTATTTATCTATTGAGATTATTCCTTTTTATTGATAGAATCCAAGGATAAAGAGGATCCATAACTTCAAAGTTTATCTTAATTAAAAAAAATGGAACTTAATTAAACTATGCTTTTATGAAAACCCGAATTCGAATGTCAACAAGGCAAGGTGCATGGTCAGCACATGGATCCATGTAACAACTTAGAGTGTGACAGGGCATATGATGTTGTAATTGACATGGCTGTTGATATGTCACTAATGAAAGGGTAACATGGACTAGTTTTGGTGACATGGTATGCTGACATGCAATCAAAGAGTGTGGAGGTATGGCATTTTATTTAGGTTATATTTTAGGAAAATTTTAGATATTTAGAAGGTTTACTATTCAACTTATCTAGATCTAGGTGATTTTAGGAAAAAAAAAGAAGGAAAAAATATGTAGAAGTCTCAGAATATATATGACATGACCCGATGAGGTGTTAGGATTGCAAATGTGGCACTATATGGTGGTCACACATGGTTAACTTACCATGTGTATCCACAAGTTGGGATGACATTAAACTATGTGGTGGTGAAATGTGGGTAGAGGACTACCATGTGTCAATGATACAAATGTTGATGTGGTGCTAAGGAGGGTAAATATTTTGGTGGTCATAACTTTGTGTTCGGAGATCAAAATTGGATGAAATGTATATCATTGAAAATCTATCAATGAGTAAAATACGATAGTGATTTCAAAGAGGAAGTTTACGATGATTGAAAGAAGATAAATTTTGATAATACCATCTCCTTAAAGAAAACTATAGGGTTGGGACATAAATAGAATAATGAGATCATAGTGAATAAATTATGTATCAAGTTCTATATATTATCATTCCTTATATTAAATTTGATTAAATTTATAAATTTCTAATTTTTAATTAAATCGTGTGTGTTAAAAATTGATATTAGAACTATGGTTCAAACATTAGGCCTTGAGCTCGAGAGATATAACACAAATATGAATTTGGAGCAAGATAAAAATATTGTTCATTATCTTTGGAAATAATAGTACTATAAAGATCTAACATCAGGTAGAAGGTTATGTTACTTGGAATGTAACAACTGTGTGAAAAAGTGCTTCCTTAGAAAGGAGAATCACACTTTAGAAGTTGTGTCTTGAGGAAGGCTATTTAAAAATGTGTGACTCCTAAGATTAGTGTCGATAATGAAATAAACAAGGAAGCATAAAAGGATGTAAAATTGTAGTGAGTACCTTGCATATATGATAAAAACACGTATGGACATGTGTGTATGTAGGAATTTGGATGTGATTGAAAGCAACATTGAAGTACATTATTAGAAGGTATAACTCCATGAATAAAGAAATGAATTAAATAAATGATTTAAGCAAATGATGAAATTCATGTTTGAGATATAGTTGTGTATGAGTGGATTTCATCTGGGATATTTAGGATCTTCGTTTAAGAAGTAAGAGTTATGTCTAGTAGGAATCTTGGGTAATGTTGACATTTCCTAGTAACCTTATTTTAAGGGTTGTGGGTGCCTTATAATCGTTAAGGAATATATCTCTATGAGAGGGTGGTGTGGCCTTGACCATAATTGAATATACCTAAAATATTTCATCTTTGGATGGATGATATAACTATACTAGATATTCCCTTGTGGGAAGTCTTGTAAAATGATAGAAATGCCTAAATGGTTGGAGTTTTTTATGCTAGGGATGAGATATAATCCATGCACTAGGTGTGAAAAATAGTAAGGCATAATTTATAAGGCCTTGGTTATAGTTCTAGGATAGGTTACTTGGATGAATAAGGTACAGTGCCTTGAAGAGATAGGATAAGGGATGTTGTGGAGAATTGGAAAAAAAGAGAGTGGATGAACAAGGAATGAACTTATTTTTAATGATTTAATTGCATGTGAATATATACATAGATCAATTGAGCTAATAAGAAAAGCATAAGGTTCACTTGACTTTATTTAAGGAATATTTAACGCTACATGGTTTTATTAGTGGGAGGCTATGTGGCATGTGATGCCCATAGAAGAAAGTATGTGCAAGAGAACACTCTCTTGGTAAAATAGAACCATAGTGTTGAATGTATGAGTAAGAAGGTAATGTCCTATATATTATTCTAAAATTGAAACCTTTACAAAATTGCTAAAGTGACTCTTCCCATAACCACTAAAATCGCTAAGAGGAACCTCACTACGAGGCTCAACTAATAGATTCAATGGTTTGCATGCATTGCAAGACTCCATAAATTTGGACAAGCCAAAGCACAACCCTATGCCCTGAGAAATATCTAATCTCCTTCAAGTTTTTCCAAACATGATGCATATATTTGGAGGGGGGGAATCTCCATGATTGTGGGATCGCTGACCAAATGGGAGTACCAATATATGATCTCCTCAATAGGATGAGTGAAAATTATCATGGATAAAGTGATGCACATGGAGATATGTGTATGTGCACATGAAGGTATGTAGTCCATATATAAAGATACCCTCGAGTGTCTTATATGATGCATAACAAGAATACATGGAATTGGTATGAATTTTGACATGAATATGGAATCGTAAGAAGGTTTGCTACCAGCAAATTCAAGTTGTGGAATGTTGACCTTGCCAAATAAAAATTCCTAATAGAGATGAGGATCTCCTTGAATAAGCTATTGTAAGTGCTCACTTGTAAAGTGAGTGAGAGTATTGTATGTATATCAAATTTTCCTTATGGAAGAGGAAGGACTCTTAGTAAGAGTACCATTGTGAATTATCATTAGGGAAATGAAAATGCCTTGAATTTTCTTTGAAATTCAAAATAAAATCCATGGAAAGGTTGTTAGAGTGATGTAGATATTGGAAGGTGTTGGGCCTCCAAAATGTCATCCACTTTCACCTTAATTTCCATAATTTTACCCTTATTCTACAACTCTATAGCCCCATAACCTTACATTAAATAACCATTTTCATTATCATATGGGTTTAATATTTTTATTTTCCAAGTCATTAATTTTAATTATTTTAAGTGAATTTGTAATTAAATATTAGGAAATTAACATGTTTTCACATATATATCTAAAAGTGTTATGAGTTTTGTGATATTGTAGGCCTACGTGGAGATTCTAAAAGGATCCTATTTGGCCGCCTGACTACAAATTCGAATTTCAAATTCCAACTCATGAGGATTTGTAGAATATTTGAGAAAGATGTGGATCATTAAGTTAAGCACATTCAAAGGAGAATAATTATGGATAAGAGAATTTTGAGAGGATATGCATCTCAAATCTTTAGGATATTTTTTGTTACCACAAGAGATAAATGTGGATTTAGGAGGGATATAAGGATCTATATTTATTGTATATTTATCCTCGATTTTTGTATAAATAGGAGTGAACCCTTCATACAAAGGGTTGTTAGGTGTAGTCAGTTTTTAATTGTTAGCTAGTGGCTAGATGATAGTTGGAGGTTCCAAGTTCTAGATGTGATTTGTAAAGTGAGGATAGAGAATTATTGTAATATCTTGTAACTTCATTTTTATGAAATAAATATTTCCACTTTGATCTTGAATATGTGATAGTTGTTTAGTGTGCTTGCTGAGGAATGGAGGACCCCCATCAACCACAGTTTGCACATCTTTGTACATATTGGTAACATAGTATAGTTATGTTATTACATTTCTTTTCAGCAAGTGTGCTTCATTTTATGAAAGTGTACCTTTTCCTTTCAGTAAGTGTGATTTACTTTCCAGTGGGTGTGATTTCATTTATGCAAGTGTGGTGTGATTTCAATTCTGCAAGTGTGATTTCAATTATGAAAGTGTGGTGTGATTTCATTTCAGCAAGTGTGATTTCATTTATGCAAGTGTGATTTCAATTTTTTTATGCTTGGTTTAATTTGGTTTGAATTGGATTAATTTATTATGTTTTGTAATTATTTTTAATTGCATTAGATTAATCTAATCTGAAAGGTAACCACCTAGTACATATAGTACATGTATACCTCGTTAGTTTACGAAACCCCGGGTTGACAAATTAAATGACATGGATTTAACTCCCAATTAAATCACCCAACATTTTGGTGTCATTTTCAGGGATGTATACATAGGTGTTTATTTTGAAGTTTAGACAATTCATTATAGTTGCATTCATTCTTAGATTCAAGTTAAAAACATATTAAAATTATTTAGGATGCATATTAGATTTCAATAATTTTTCAAAATGTTTATAAATCTGTGTGCACGATAGGAATTATCATCTAGTTGGAGTAATTCACAAACAATTAAGAGTTTGAAGAATGTTCTTGCAAGAAATTTCTCAAATATTAGCAATAGCTGGGATATCTACCTCTCAAGAAGAATTTATTTGAACTGCATGTAGAAACTTGTCTATCTCTCCACCTCCACAAGAATATCTTCAAGTTTCTTTTGATTTCTCTTGTCAATCAATTGAAGAGACTAAATAATCATGCAATATTTTTTATGAGGAGAAAACAGTAGAATCTAAGATCTAGGGATGCATAATAAAGGAGGATATTCAATATGATCTAAACCAAGAAGGAATAAGGAATGCCATGACCTTATTGAAAAATGGTTCCAATCAAGGATTAAGTCATGTCACTCTTCCATTATTCCTTACTTCTTAATTATATTATCAAAATAATTGGTTTCTCATTCTTTGATGTGTTTTAATGCATATTTTTAAAAACTAAGCATGAATATATTTTTACTCCTGTTACGCACATGGTTACACTAGAAATATTCATACACTTGATCAATTTTTCTATTTCCAATAGAGTAGAGTAGGATAGAATTAATGAATAAAACCAAGTTTGGTGATATTTTAAGTTTCCTTAAGTTAAATTTAATGTTATTTATTTTTGTGGTGCAGTAAGAGCCACCCAACTCACTAACACTTTGAGGAAGATGTAGAAAGAGAAGGAATATTTTAGGAAAGAGGAGAACAAAGAGTTTTGAGAGCCACAATTCGAAGTTAGATATCGAATCCTTTTTCTTTATTTTTTAATAAAGAGTTTCAATATTGTTGAGTATCCTCTCTTCTTGTGTTCTCTACGATCTGGAAGATCAGAAAATAAAATTAAACAAAATTATTTTTAAAATTTTGCAATAAAAATTGATAAGAAAACTAAATTTGTACTCAAAAGTGTAATTATAGGATTTTACGAAGCTCAAACAGCAAAAATAATGCCTCTAATGGATCCGGCACTGTCAAAAACCCATGTTTTGACTCTTTTTGCACCTCATTTTCCCAAAAATTGAGTATGATATCACTATTCTAAGTTTCTACCCAATTATGTTGTTAATAAGCCTACAATTCCACCCAAACCTGGCCAGTGCACCCAAAAAATGGGAATGATGCGCAAATCTGGCCTTCCTGATTGTTGGTCAAACTTGTAGGACGCTTAAAACCACCCATAAATCCTCTGCGCCTATGTTCATATTGCACTGCATGGGAACAAGGGCTAGGGCTTAGCCCCGACCCTTTCCCAAAACATGTGCCCATAACACTTAAATACATGAATTCGAACTATATTTAACAAGGAATATGGTTACATGAGTTGGTAAAGCGCTTTGTTGGAAGGTATAAGGTCTCCAGTTCAATTCTTGTGGAGGGCAGTTTTGAGCTTCAACAAATTTTTTCCACGACAAGGATTCCACGTGGCAACCATTGGTTGGTCCACATGGCACTCACTTGCTGGCCCTCCACAAAAAACCATAAACTGATAAAAAATTAACATGTGTCAACCAATCAACATGTGACAAGTGTCAATCACGCATTGGACAATGAAATACCAGTCAAACAGTGCCATGTGTCATGACCCAGTCAATGTACAGACTGCTGACTGGGCATTCCTACAACTCAAAAATTCATTTTTAGCTCTTTTATAAAACGATCAGAATGTGATTCCGAGAGCATCAGAAGTTGGATTTCAATGAAACAAATTGCATTGGTTTCAGAGCTACAAGATATACACTTTGGTTTTGGTTTCAAGATGATCCAATAATTTTTAATTTTAAGCATTTTCTTGATCCACAGGATCATGGGAAAGGGTGGAGCGCTAGAGAAAAAGAAAAAATACAGTTACAGTCTTAGAATTTCATGAAAACATACAAATATTTAAAAATATAGCTGTGATAATTGAAAAAACCACCGTCCAAGTCTAATTGCAGGTTGTAAAGAGGCAAGGTAGTGTTATGATCCAAATTTTTGGAAGTTGCAAAAACAACGTAGCTACATAATCGACGTAGCTGCAGAATCGACACACTTTAGTAGCTTATAAAATTTTGGTTTATGATATATTGATGAAGCATTAAGTGTGTGGAGAAGAGGTCTCCAAATCAAAATTGGTTAGAAACACAATGGAGAAGTCACCAACAAAACAATAACAGGTGATCCATGGTATTGATCAGGTAAAGGTGCATTTAATTTTTCATCCTTGAATTTGTTTATTAGTATTATTTCTAAGCTTCTTTGATGTCTACATCAAATGAAGAGAGACTAATCGCCTCCCTCTTTTAATAGTCTTACATTTTATTGCAGAAATTGCAAAGTTTTTGTAGGTTCCAGGATGATGAAAGAAGATCACTATATGCACAAGTACCTTTTTAAAAACCAATTTTATTTCAGAATAGCATGATCATTTAATGTAAAATCATATCCACTACACCATTGCTACTAAACACATACCAATTTTACAATTGCTACACATTTTAAGCCTATAGTCAATCCATACTTTTCTATATCCCTACTGTTAGTGTCAGTGTTTGCATCCTGCCATTAGTGATCAAATATCCTCTTTTCATATCATAGTTGGGTCTCATTCAGAAATTTTTATCATTCCACTAGGGTTGCATTCAAAAATTTTGTCATTGATGGTATCCTTAGTCCAAAAACATCACTCTTCCTTAAATTTGATTACTTGCCGGCATAATTTCATACCTTGCTGAATGTACATCGGTCATGAGGTCTAAGTAATCATGTCATCATATCAGTCATGTCATCATGAAATTAGGTTATTCAAGGTTTCTCTAGGTCATTAGGGTTTCCAAGGTCCAAATAAAACTGGATTTCCATTGCATAAGACCAACAAGTAAAGGGTGACCCAATAACATCTCTTCACCATGTGAAGATGATTTGTAAAAAGAAATTCTTGTTTCAGCATGTAATTTTGGTTTTAAGATGTAATTTTTAATTTTCATTATGTAATTTTATGTCATTCAAAATGTAATAAGTTCATGATTCCCAAGTTGCTAACTCAGAGTTCTAACATGCCAAAGCATCAAAAATTTCAAATTCAAAGAGTTCTCAAAGTCACTAGATGATCAATTTGTCAAGGAAAAAGTCAAATGTAAAGGTATAGTTTCAAAGTGAAAAGTGAATGAAAAGAAAAGGAAGTGGGTCCCAAGGCCCAAAACATCAAATTCATGAAGTATAAAGACACATCAAAATCAAACTCATTTTCACTCCCTTAGCTGGGAAAATCGATTTCTTGGTCAAATTCTTCAAAATTTGGTGGTGCTACACTTTCTAGAGGGTGGCGCTGCGCTTTTTCCACAGGTGTTGCACTTATAGCAAGCAACGCTGCTTTTTTCCTCAACGGGTGTTGCGCTTCTGGGCAAGGCGTTGCACTTTTTCCCAACTTTCCCAAAAAGCATCAAATCACCTCCAAATCTCTCAAAACATTCAGTAAATGCTAATTTTTTCATCCTAAATCAAGTAAGTAACACAAATTTATCCCCTCCTTGATTCCCTAAATATCATTTTAGTGGTGTTTTTCTTCTCATGAAAAATTAGCATTTTGTCTACTTGAAAACCCTAGTTTCATCTCCTCATTCCTAATATGATGCACTAATACCATGCATTTCCTTCCCACGTATATAAAAACCCTATCTCTATCCATACACTATCATTTCCTAGTCCCTAAATCCCTTTCCCCTAAAACCCTAAATCCAAGGCTTCTAAATTTCCTAGGCAACCACTTCCTCGAACTTGTAATTTAATTTTCATTTCCAACTCCCTTGACATTTCAACCTCCTATCACCTCCCAAAGCTCCATAATCCCTTCCCCCATCTCCCTAAATTTTTCTAGACTTATCCCTATTCCCTAAACCTGTCTCCACTCCCCATTCCCATCCACCTCACACATAGGGTTTCTTGGCCACAAAACACTATGGAGGAAGACATAGAATATATGGAAGAGGAGGACATACAAGAAGAAGAGGATAGAGAAAAAAGAAGGCCTCACAAAGGAGGAATAATCCTAAGGCTGGAGCCCACTAACACAAATGAACTGATGGCCTCTCCTATGATTCTCAATTGTTTTGAGTATGTAGGTTGTCTTGATTTTTGCAACATGATTCATAGGGCCCAACATAATCCTATGTTGAGTAGAGTCTTCATCTCAAATATCATAGAAAATCAGGTGACCCTTGCATGTGTGACCTTCACTGTATCAACATCTATCATTGTTGTTTCCACAGGAGTTCCAAACATGGGTGAGAAGTGGTTTAAATCCAAAGATTTGGAGGATCGGTATTATCAACCATTCATCAAACCAAGGTAGAGAAATGAGAGGAAGAGGGTCTTCCCTTTCAGCTAACTTCTTGATAGGTATGCCCCCATGATGAAAATCATTATGAAGTACTTCTCTTGTGAACAAATGTTCTCAAGGCTCTACACATTCCATATTAGATTGCTTATGCATTTCACAAGAGTAAGATTTCTCAATATCCCATACTATCTATTCAGGAGCATAGACAAAATGGCATTCATTATACAAAAGAGAGACTATGACCAGCAGATGAATAGCCTCTTCCACCACTCATTGATCAAAATCATTGTACTCCATCACCTTGACCAATAGAACATCTCATGGGATACCTTCATTGCCAGTGAAATCTTCACTGCTCCACAAGCTCCACATGTTGAAGATGTGCCTTCTTCATCTCATCTTGCTACATCTATGCCTCCACCTTAGTCCAATTCACCTATTTCATCACTGTCACCACCATCATCACCATTTCATGGTCAGATTGGGTCACCAATAAGAGCTATGGTCAGCAAGCCTAAGAGGGTTGAATTGGGAATATTGGAAAAGACATATCAGATAGGGCATGGGCAGGTGTTTGCACCACAAATTATGGGAGGGGCCCTACCTTCTTCAACATCAAAGCAGGTATAGAAGGAGAAACAAAATCTGGCAGAGGAAGATGTACATGAGGAAAAAATTCATGAGGAGGAAGACCTCCATGAGACAGAAATATATTTTGACCTTGTTGACTTGGATGAGCAACATGATTATGAAACCTCCAGTGTGATTATCAAGGATAAGGATGCCCAAATCAGGGAGCTTCAGACCAACTTAGAGAGATCTAAGGTTGTGATTTCATACTATGAGCAGGAAAATCAACAACTCAGAACTAAGCAGGCAATCGTGGAGATGCAACTTCTCAAGGAAAAAAGAGAAGAAAAAAAGGCAAAGGTTTTTCTTGATGAGGCTTATGATAGGCATTGTGAAAAAAATTAATAAGAACAAGTGCCAAGAAATATACCTAGGACTAGAGGTCTGAAAAGAGCTCTAGAACTAGAGAGGCAAAATGAGGTTGAACTTGCTAATGCGCTCACTTTAAATGAGAAGTTTTCCATCATGGTCAATAAGAACCGGGAGCATTGTCTTGTCAGGGCCAATGAGCATCTTGAGAAGCTCCTGTAGAAGGAAAATAAGGACAATGGTTTACAAATGAATATGGGAAAACACTACTGCAAAATAAATTAGATTGTAAGGTCAAAGCTCCAAAAGGCCAAATCAAGACTTGAAACCCTAAAAAAGAAAAAAGAAGGGAAAATATTGATATCCTTGCTGAGGCGTCACTAATTTCCTAATTAACCTCATCATCCTCTCACAGAATAGATTTTGAATAAATTTGAGCAATTTTGGATATTTTTGGAAATTTTTGCATTCTTGGCAATTTTGCACAGTCACACTGTCAAAAGCACAACGCCTATGGGGCTGCGCTTTTTCTAGGGACCTCCAATGGAAAAAATGAAAGCACCATTAGATTCAAAATTCTAATTAAAATCAGGAAAGCAAATTTAAAAAACTCTTTTGGGTCAACAGAGTAGTCAAAAATTCAAAAACACCCAAAAATCACATTTATGCACCATTTTGAAGGTTGGCGCTGTGCTTTTGACCAGTCTTGGGAGAATCACGTTTTGTAGGGTAAAATCAACACAAATTTTCAAACTAAGCATAAATATAGAAACTAGACTGGACAGGCTTTCCAATGAGCTATCCCGAGCACAATTTGGACACCTGGAACCCCCTCAAAAATGGAGCTGAAGTTGGCGTTGTGCTTTTGAGAAATTTTCTAAGTTTGCTGATATTTCCAAATTTTCTCAGTTTTTTCATCTTCACCTTGGAAAATGGTTTTTTTACCAATTTAATTCGTGATTTAAATGTAATTTTTATGTTTTTACACTTACCTTAGGGTAAATACATTAGATGAGAACTTTTGATGAGATGTAATGAATCTGTTTCCAAAAAGTGAGGGATGAGTCAGTTTGACCTCCCTACACTCTAGGTTTCAGTTCAGTTTTTGGTGGAATAGCTCCTCCACTCATGGATTCGACCCCTGAGGATGACAGAGGTTGTTTTTTGGCCTATATCTTGTACTTTTTGACTCATTTCAGAGGTTGGATGTTGTTGCATTGATCAGAGACTCTAGTGTAATCATTATTTGGCAGGAAATTAATGAAAGAGTTGCAGTTATTTCTTTGGGATACCCGTGGTATGGAAATTCAGCATAGTTTCTTCTTATGTTACATATTATGAATGTTTTGTCTTCATGATCCATTTCATCTCTATTATATGTTGGTTTTCATGTTGATAAGAAGAATACATCTCTCATGCTCTGTTTTGGGAAAATATTCATAATTTGTTAATTTTCTTCAGTATAGAAAGAATACATGCTTTTCCTTGCTCTTTCTAGCTCCTCATCAGTCTGATCCATCTCACCCAGAAACCCTAAAGTGTTAGACTTCCTACCTACCTTTCCCCATTGAATGGACTGAAATCCTAATCTTATTTTCCCTAACCTAGCTTCTTTGACCTAATTCACCCATTGAGCAAACCAATTCAAACAAACAAACCCCTATACTCATACCTAGCCTAAAACCCTAATTCATCCAGCCCTCTTGGCTATGATTTTGTGGAGAGAGCCCTCTCTGGTTTGGTAGGAATAAATACCAAGCTAAATTTTTGGTCTGTGGTTACCTCTGTTTGGACTCTTTCTCAGCCTTAGAGATCTGGTGGAGTGATAATGCCTACAAAAAAATAATTTCCCTTTGCAATCTTCATACTTTCCTACCTAATTTTCACTCACACTTAACCCAAAAATAAATTCATTCAAATCCCTTACAAAGTTGAGTCACATCATTTTCCTTTTATTTTATGTCAAATAAACCTTTCTTCAATGCAAATTTTCCATCTATAGTCCTTCAAGTTATTATTTCATACTCGCGTTAGACGATGGAGGATTCACTAAGGCCTCCCTTCTATCAAGTTTTGACCCATCGACTCAGACACATCATCTATGATCAAAACTAGAGATATTTCAAGTACCTTGAGGCTTGCATGCCTTAATGGAAATTTCTATCACCAATATACAATGGGAATACATCAACGTCCTCTATTTGTCGAATCTTCTAGGTGACTCGACTACAACACATCTATTCGTACCTAGTGAAATATACTTAGGCATCTTGACTCTCATTGACTTTAGTGGTGAATAGTCTCGTGTTGGTTAATGGCATTCATTAATAACCAATAATCCAACAATTTCTCTTATATGTTCGACATCAACACATCTATTCACATAGATAAGAATTATGCCACCGAATGGGAACGATTGGAGACTACATGAATTCAACAGTTTGTACCAAGACTCAATTCATAATTCATCATCCATAGAAATAAAGATTCTAATCTCATCCTCAATTCATACAACCAAGAGAAAGAAGAAGCAAGATCATATTCTTTTACTTCACATTCCTTGATCCAGAAGCAGCAGCTAGGCTCTTCTATATACATACTACTTGTCCACTTTTCAAGTATGTGAAGCTATGTAATTTTCTCATCTTTAATCATGTAACTCCTTAAATGCTAAAATTGTGATTTTGAAAAATCTCTCACCACATTCATATTCCCTTTTTCATTTTCCAAAAACTAAAGACACCTTTTGTTGGGGGGAAGGGATATTCACATTTCATGCCACATGCCACATGCCACATTTCATTTCATCCTAACCAACATATTTTCCCAATCAACTATTATTGCATTTTTATTCTAGGAGATTATGTGTATTGAAATTATCAATTTATGAATACATTAAATGGTTGACAGTCATTGTGGGACTTAAAAAATATTTCTCAATGTTTTCAAGTATTTTGATGCAACAAAAAATAACAAAAGTATTGTTACACAAGAACGAATACTCATAAAAGTCATATGTTGCAATCAAATGTATTTCAAAGTACACTTTGTGAAAAGAATATAATTGTCAAATGATATGATTATGCAAATTTAAAAGAGAGTCAATACAAATCCAAAGCTCATATAGAAGAAATTTTTTTAAAGATGATCTACTTATGATTAAGGGAATTAATGCAATAGTTGCATAAGGACATGTAATATCTTCAGTTGGGGGGTATGTTGGGCCTCCAAAATGTAATCCACTTTCACCTTCATTTCCATCATTTTACCCTCATTCCGTAACTCTATAGCCACATAATCTTAGATTAAGTAACCATTTTCATTATCATATGGGTTTAACATTAATATTTTCCAAGTCATTAATTTTAAGTATTTTAAGTGAATTTGTGATTAAATATTAGGAAATTAACATGTTTTCATATACATCTAAAAGTGTTATGAATTTTGTGATATTGTAGGCCTATTTGGAGATTCTAGAAGGATCATATTTGTCCATCTAACTACAAATTCGAATTTCAAATTCCAACTCATGAGAATTTGTAGAATATTTGAGAAAGGTGTGGGTAATTAAGTTAGTCACATTCAAAGGAGGAGAATCATGGAGAAGAGAATTTTGAGAGGATATGTATCTTACAATTTTAGGAGATTGGTTGTAACCACAAGAGATAAATGTGGATTTATGAGAGATCTAAGGATATATATTTATTTTATAGTTATCCTCATTTTTTTTATAAATAAGAGTGCACCCTTCATACAAAGGGTTGTCAGGTGTAGTCAGTTGTTAATTGTTAGCTAGTGGCTAGTTCATAGTTGGAGGTTCCAAGTTCTACATGTAATTTGTAAAGTGAGGATAGAGAATTCTTGTAATATCTTGTAACTTCATTTTTTATGAAATACATATTGTCACTTGATCTCCAAGATGTGATAGTTATTCGGTGTGATTGTTGAGGAATGGAGGGCCCCATCAACCCCATTTTTCACATCTTTGTACATATTGGTAACATAGTATAGTTATGTTATTTCATTTCTTTTCAGAAAGGGTGTTTCATTTTATGAAAATGTGCCTTTTCCTTCCAGTAAGTGTGATTTACTTTCCAGCAGGTGTGATTTCATTTATGCAAGTGTGGTGTGATTTCAATTCTACAAATGTGGTGTGATTTTATTTCAGCAAGCGTGATTTCCATTCTGCTAGTGTGATTTCAATTTCAAGCAAGTGTGATTTCAATTTCTTTATATTTGGTTTGAATTGGATTAATTTATTATGTTTTTTAATTAGTTTTAATTTCATTAGATTAATCTAATTTGAAAGATAACCACTTAGTACATATAGTACAGGTATACCTCGTCATTTTACGAAACCCTGGGTTGAAAAATTAAATGACACATATTTAACTCACAATCAAATCACCCAATAGAAGGACATGTTGATGATGTTCTTGAGTTGAAGTGTTAATGTTAAATGGGTTGTTTCACATAAACAAGCATGGATACCAATAGAGTAAATGCTGGTAAGACTAAGGATTGAATTCCCTGATGTTTTGTGGATGTCACACACATTAGAGGAAATTTTAGCCTAAAAGTGCCCATGTAATGTTCACGTAATTTCCATGTAAGAATATTTAAACCAATCAAAATCATTTAAATTTAAAAAGAGATACATGCAAATATTTTGGAGGGAAAAGGAAAAAAATTGATTTTTTTAATTGTATTTTTGGCTTATCTTCTTATAGGTTTATTCAAATTTCAAGTGTAGATACTTGTTGGAAGCAGAAATAAATTTTGCATCCAACGAGTGCCCATTTAACATACTTTTGAGAATACCCACATTGATAAAAAAAATGCAGATACATTGAAAAAATGTTTTTAACACGGTTTTTTTAATATATCTTCAATTTTTATCAATGTGGGTCTTCTCAAAAGAATGTGTAATGGATACTCATTGGATGCAGAATTTAGTTGTGTAGCCAACATGTGTCTACACTTGAAATTTGAGTAACAATACAAAGAGATAATAAAGAAATACAATTAAAAAAGTAGTTTTCTTCTTTTCCCTCCAAAAAATTCATAACCCTTATTTTATTATTTTAACTATTATTTTATTATTTTTCCTTAGGAGGCCACTTTTAGGTTAAAATTTCCTCTAATACCTAGCCCCTTAATGTTTAATTATGTATATAAGGTATCTAAACCCAACCTCCAAGATTAATTTATGGAGAATGGGTTTTCAAATTTCATCTTCCTTCATACACATTAAAGCTCATATATGACACCACCATCATCTTTTTCTCATTAAGAGCTTTCCAATCAAATAAATTTCATCCAAATCTAGGCTTTTGACACGAAATTATGCTTATTTGAAATTTTTTCCTCTAAGTGACATCTCAATGTCCGTACCATTACCATGTGGTAATTCTTATGCCCACATTTCACCATTGTACAATACCATGCCATGTCGACCTACCACTCTAGCATGTCATGTCGACCTATCACACTATCATGTCGCATCAACCTACCACACCAACTTGCCATGTTGAAACAATATTAAGTTTAATCAATATTGAGAGGAAACAAAAATAAAAAATTTCACAATCCTTTGATACCCGACCAATCAATACCTCAAAAGTTAACATCTCTTAAAGCTGATATCCATCCTCATGATATCTCGAAAGATAATAACATGAAATTTGATATCCTAACAAGTCAATACTTGACCTACCAATATCCTGAAAACCAATATCTTAACAAGATGATACCCAACCTCCTGATATCCCAAAAGTGAATAAACCCATTGATGTGTCACTAGGACATCGAGTGATCAGTAATTCATAATTTTTTCTCAAAATTCAAAGTTACGAGATTGGGTTGAAACTAGGATGGTTGTGTAGATATCGTCTTTCTGATTTTAGTACCACAAACGGTTTGAAAAACCAATGTCGTATGAGGGAAAGGTTGGTATCGAAGCTAGAGTTTATTCTCTGGTGTTTTTTAGTGCAAATAATTGTTTAACTATTTGCAAGTTTTAGATGCTTACAAGGCTCAAGCTCAAAAGAGGAGAAGGCAACTTGGTGCAAGCAAAAGGGTCTCAAAAGGAGCCAAAGAAAAGGACAGCAAGATTGCCACAATCTCCACCACCTAGTTCACCTCCTAAAGAAGCAAAAGCTCCATTAAGCATGCCTCATGAGGAAGGAGAAATCCATGAAGAAGTTAATCCCAAAGACGAAGAAAAAGTGTTCAGGAAAGAATTTATTGACATGACTGAGATGGTTAGAATCCTTTATCAAGAAAGGAATGAGAGACTGGAAGGAGAAGGATCTAAACTTCAAAAGGAAGGACAAAGATATTTTGGAGTTCAACATAATGAAGAAAATTCAAAGAAGGGTAATGGAGGAAATGGAGGCAATGGAGAGCCACCATCTTCACTCTCATCTTCATCATCATCATCATCCTCTACTTCTTCATTACATAAGCCACACAAGTCCAAGAGCACTGGTAAAAATAATTTTTTAAAACTTGATGTTAAGTTTGAATTACCTATGTTTAATGGTGAAATAAATGCACAAAATCTTGATAATTGGATTAGACAATTGGAGGCCTATTTGAGAATACAAAACCTTCAAGATGATGATACAAAAATTCAATTAGCCTCTTTGAGAATGTAAGGTGCAACACTTGCTTCGTTGGAAGCCAAGACAAAGGATGAAATCAAGAAACGTGGTAAGATTATTCTATCATGATCATATTTCATTACTGCTATTAATTTTTTTTTTAATCCATTAACTCATATGCAGAAAGCCATCATGAGCTGGCAGAACTTTAGGCAATTAAAGGGACAAAATGTGCAAGAATACACCCAAGAATTTAGGAGAAGAGCTCTCTTATTAGGGGTGGATTTGCAGAGTCAAGATACTTTTCTAAAGTACATAGGAGGCTTACATATATACCTAAAACATACTATTCTCATGTTTAACCCCACCAGTCTAGATGAATTTTGTGTTCAGGTCACAAATCTAGAAGCTAGAGGGAAGAAATTTTCTAAAGAGGGTAGAAATAATCCTTTTAAGGGTAAAGCCAAGGAAAATACCTCAAAAGGTAAAAAAAAAAGAATGCATCTATTAAGAAAGAGGGAGAAAACGTGACTTGTAAACATTGTTCAAAAGAAGGCCATCATGAAACTCATTATTGGAAATTACATCTTGAATTGAAGCCAAAGAAACCCAATAACAAAGGGAAACATAAAACTGTTGCTACAACATAAGATGATTTAGGATCTGATTCAGGTGATGAATATAAAATTACAGCCATGGGATTGAAGAACATGAAGGGAAAATAAATTTAAACTAAACCCAGTACCAATACTTCAAAATGTCACATAAACACTCCAAATGAAGAAGAAAGAATATAATTGTTTCATGTGAGGGTCCTCTCCAAGCATACCAATATTGACACACTTTTTGATAGTGGGTCACAAGAAAACTTAATCTCTAAAGATTTTGTCAAGAAAATTAACCCTCAGACCATACCACATCCAAAACCATACCCATTAGGTTGGATTTGTAAGGATGCAAATATACAGGTTTCAAGAAAATGTATTTTGAGGTTTGTAATCACTGCAAGCTTTGTTGACATAGTTAAATTAGATATGGTTCCACTTGACATAACTAGTATTGTATTAGGGAGTCCTTACTTGTATGACAGGAAAGCGATATTATTTCTCCATGAGAACAGGTATCATTTATTCAAAGATGGAAAGAAGTTCATTGTTAGAGCACATTGCAAGAGGACAGACGTTTCTTTGGTTAATGCTGGACAGGTAAAGAGGCTCGTAAATTCAAGTAAGAATTTTTTTCTTCTTATGACTCAGCCTAAAGCTGATATTAATCATGAATATTTTCAAGGATGTGATCCTAAGTTGAAATCAAAATGATATGATGTGGTTAATGGAAATCATGAGATGTTTCAGAAGCCAAATGGATTTCCTCCAAAAAGGGAAATTCAACATGAGATTCAGTTGTAGAAGGATTGTCCTCTTCCAAATTCATCAGTATGTATCGCATGTAGATAATGGAGAATGCTAAAATAAAGAGGCAAATCAAAGAGATGTTGGATAAAGGAATCATAAGGCTAAGAACCTTGCCATGCAGTTCACCCATAGCCTTGATACCAAAGAAAGATGGGATTTGGCGCATGTGTGTAGATTTTCAAGCTTTGAACAAGATTACGTTAAAAAAATCATTGCCAACTCCCAAGAATAGATGATTTGCTTGATCAGCTGAAAGAAGAAATTTTTTTCAGTAAGTTATATTTACGAAGTGGATATCATCAAGTAAGAATTGCAGAAAGTGATATATGGAAAACTGCATTCAAAACCAAACAAGGACTCTTTCAGTGGCTAGTTATGCCTTTTGGTTTATGTAATGCACCTGATCCAGATTTATGCAGGAATGCAACAAAATACAGAAATAACCATAAAAATAGAAATACAGCAGAAATAAGGCTTTGTTTCATTAATATCAAATCACAGAAATATGCTTACAAACATGATGGAAATAAAATAGCTAGGGTGTTGGTAGCGAATCTCTGAGAAGATATGTGGCGGCTACAAACCTCGGAACTATGTTACAATGAGGCTCAAGGGCCTATTTATTATGAAGAAACAATGGAGAACTCTAAACGTCCAAAAACCTAACCCTAGGAGATGAAGCGCAAAAACTATGGGCCCCGTTTGGGTAAATTGGTGTTTCAACTTCCTAGGGATGTAACTTCAGCATATTATCTCCGTTTGGGGCCTCACAACGGCTCCAGAAGTTCAGGACCCGAAAAAATGCTAAAAATAGTAAGTTGTGAAAAAAAATGAAAGAGACAATGGTGGGGCCCCAAGTGGAATAGGCGGGTGACCACCAATATCCACTTGGATCATTCCTCACCCCTTACGAAGCAATGGTCTCCATTGCGTTGAGTTCCTCCATGAGATGAGGAAAATTTTGTTGAACTTGGTCCCTGGTGAACCACTTGCCTTGGTGTAGGAGTTGGCCAGCTTTGACAACCCGATACATTTGGATCTTATGTCGGTGAGTGTTCTTGATTTGCATGTCCATGATACAGTCTGTGGTGGCCTGTTCCATGCAGTCTGGGTTTAATGATACAGTCTGTGGTGGATTTTTCCAATAGAGGTGGGAAGTAAAGACGAAGGCAATCTACATTGAATACTGGGTGCAGACCAAGGAATGGTAGAATACTGAGCTCGAAGGCATTGTTCCCTACAGCATTGGTGATGGTGTATGGTCCATATCGGAGCGGGTGAATCTTGCGATGGGGTCCAGTGAGGCGCTCCTTCTGCAAATGTAGCCACACTTTTAAGCCCACCTAGAAGTTGTGTGGCACCCGATGTTGATCATTTTGTTGCTTGTACTTATCATTGTCTCTGTCCAATATGTCATGAGCCTGTTGGCGGATGTGCTGAATGCGCTCGATGAAGTTGTTTGCTTTGTCAGCTTCAGACTTGACATGATTTGAATTGGCCTGAGTAGCTGCAAATGGCATGGCTACGTCAACGGGACACAGTGGCTGGAATCCCAAGCCCACCTGAAAGGGGCTGTGGCCGGTTGAGCTATGGAGATCCCGTTTATAACTGTGTTTTACATAGGGAAGGCTCTCATCCCATGTGCATGGATTCTTTGAATTGTACAACCACAGAATGTGTACAATCATCCTGTTGACGACCTCTGTCTGGCCATCAGTTTCGGGATGGAAAGCTATGGACTTGGTGAGCTTGATGTCCAACATTGACCAGAGGCTGGACCAAAATGTGCTGAGGAACCTGTTGTCGTGATCTAATATGATAGACTGTGGGATCCCAAAGTGCACCCACACTCGTTCAAAGAAGATTTTAGTAGTGGCTTCTGCTGTGATATTCTTCTTGCAGGCCGCCATAATGGCCATCTTTGAGAATCTGTAGATGACCACGGAAACACAGTCGTTTCCATGCTTAGTAGAAGGAAGGCCTGACATTTAATCCATGGAGATGGATTCCCAAGGTCGACTAGGGGTAGGTAGCGAAGTATAGAGCCCTTTCTTCTTGATGGTCCGTTTGGAAATGGCACAAGCAGTGCAGGATCTGATGTACTTCTTGACATCCTGTTGAAGTTTCAGCCAATAAAAATAATTCTGCAGTACTAACACTGTTTTCTCGACCCCAAAATGCCCAACGACTCGACTGTAGTGCACTTCCCATATCATCTTGGCACGCTTGATTGAAGGAACACAAAGGTGTCCCAACTGATATAATAGTGCATCTTGGAGGTGGAAATTTAGAACTTGCATACCCCCCCAAGAGTGCCTTGTATGTGTAGCTGAATTCTGGATCTCTCTTGTAGAGAAGCGGCCAATCAGAAGTCTCATGCCCACAAGAGTCGACAACGGTGGTAATGGCCACGATCGGTAGTAGGCTGAGGCAGTCTGCAACATTATTGGTGCTACCCTTCTTGTACTTGATGTTCAACTGAAATTGTTGTAGATATGTGGACCACTTCTGATGGCAATTGTTCTGCAACTTCCCCTGTGTCTGTATGAACTACAAGGGTCAGTGGTCTGTGTGGATGATTGTGTCCTTCCCCAAAATGTAATGCTTCCATTTTCGACAAGCCTACATAATGGAATACATTTCTTTGTCATAAGTGGGATATTTTGAACCGTGTCAGACAATGTCTCACTGTGATATGCCACTGGATACCCCTATTGAGTAAGAACTACCCCAATAGCATACTTAGAGGCATCTATCTCGATCTCAAATGGTTGTTGCAAGTCTGGTAATGTGAGCACTGGGGCAGAACGGAGGTGATGTTTCAATTCTACGAACGCCTTCTGTTGAGATTCCGACCAACAGAATTTTGCTTTCGCTTCTCCCTTGGTGACTTGACTCAAGGGCCAAGTGATATGAGAGAATCCCAACACGAACCTGCGGTAGAAATTAGCAAGACCCAGAAAGTTGCGAAGCTCTGTTAGGGTGGTTGGGGTTGGACAATCCCGAATGATTTGGATCTTGGCTATATCCACATGCACCCCCCTTTCATCAATAATGTATCCTAGATATTGAACCTGGGTCATGCCAAAAGTGCACTTCTCCAAATTGGCACACAACTTGTGTTGCCGCAGTGTTTGGAGGACTTCTCGGATGTGGTGGAGGTGCTCTTCCCAAGTCTGGCTGAAGATCAGAATTTCATCCAAGTATACCACTAAAAATGAGTTGGTGAATGGATGCAAGATGTCATCCATCAACCTCATGAAGGTTGCGGGAGCATTTGTCAATCTAAAAGGCATGACGAGCCATTCGAAAAGGTCCTCCTTGGCTTTGAAGGCAGTATTCCACACATCAAAGGGTTCAATTGGTACCTGGTGATACCCATACTTCAAGTCGGTCTTGCTAAAATATTTTTCCCCTTTGAGTTGGTCCAGAAGGTCATCAATCAATGGGATTAGGTAACTATTCCAGACAGTGATCTTTTTCAACGCTCGATAATCAATACAGAGTCTCCAAGTCCCATCCTTCTTCTGTACCAACATGATCGGGCTCCCATAGGGGGATTAACTTGGTTGGATGTGACCTTTCTGCAGCAACTCCTGAATCTGCCTCTTGATTTCATCATTCTCCAGAACAGAGCACCCATAGATCAGTCCATTGGGTAGCGGCGCACCTGGGGTCAGTTCAATGGGGTGCTTGACCTGACAGTGTAGAGGCAGCCCTGTGTGTGAGGTGAAGATGTCCCCGTACTCCTCCACAACCTTGTCCATTTTTTTTTGTCGTGTAGAGGAGCCATATCTGGAGGTCGTTTCCACAGTCTTCTTCTTTCCCTGGGGGTGGATCATCAGGAAAACAAATTTCCTGGTTTGGGAAATGAGCTTACTGCATTTTTTTGCAGTAACCAAAGAGATAGTGGGAGGCGGTGGTACCTCTGGTATCCTGTACAATTTATTTCCTAAAGTAATAATAACATCGCAAGGTCAGGACTCATACACAACATGTCGCTTCCACAAGTATGGTTGGCCTAATAATACATCAGAAACATCAATAGGAGCAATGTCACACAATACCTCATCCGTGAAGGGCTTGATGTTATAGGGAAGGCAACACTACTGGCTGACGCGGAGATCTCATCCTTGGTGAAGCCACCTAATGGTGTATGGTTGTGGGTGCGCTATGGTCGGAAAGCCCAACCGCTTCACGACATCTGCTGAAATGATTTTCTTTTGGCTCCCATTGTCGACAATGAACCATAGCAGGGAACCCTTTACCCACATCTAGGAGTGGAAGAGACGCTCTGCCTCCTCTGGATCTTCTGGTTCCTCCTTCTGGATCTTCGTAGTGGCAACAGTGGCATTGGGCTCCGCATCAATAATCTTCTTCCCTTTGTCATTCACCTTGTCAAGTTCTGATTCAGAGTCAGAGCATGCATCTGATTCTGAAGCCCTCATCTCGACCACCAGCGACTGCTTGGCTTGACACTCACTTGTGTTGTGATTGGAGCTCTTATGGAACTCACACCACTTTCCTGTGTCCTTCTTTGGCTTCACGGTGTTGTTCTTTTCTTGTGTCTTTGGCAGGTTGTCTTGGGCTACCATGCCTTGGATTGGTCCTTTGTATTGCAATTTGGGGGCACCTTTCCCTGGCTTTTGATTCGCAGATCCAAAGTCTCGCTTCTTCTGTTTGAATTTCTGCTCAATCTTAACAACATACCGTTATGCCGTACCAAGAAAGGAGATGTCGAGGAACTCCATTTCCTCTTGAATGTATCTGTGCAGAAAACCTCAATAATTTAGCACCAAATGTTTTTCTGAATATTTAATACCCAACTTTGTGCATAGGGTATGGAACAAATTCGTTAGCTCATGCACATCTTGATCCCTTTGTTGCCACAGCGTGGTCCATTGTATGTACTTGTCCTCATAGCTCCCCACAGGATAGTATTGTTCCTTGATGGCATCTCAGAAATAATTACAAGAGGGTATGGCTAAGAACAGAAATGGTTTTGTCTCACCCTTTTTCTCACAGTAGGTTTCCCACCAGTCCTTGACATGGGGGGTAGCTTTGAGGAGTGCAAAAATAATCTTCCCTCGGTCGGAAAAGTCATGAACCGAGAAATATCCTTCTAATAGATTCAACCATCTATCTATGGCATCTGCATCTATTTGATCCTCAAATATGGGAATGTCAAAGTTTACTTGTACCTTAAAGGGAGTCGCACCTCCAGAGTGGTTGCTGGATGCAGTTGCGTCACCGGTGGGCAATCGTTGAAGGATCTGGGCAAAGTTATCCATCATCGCGTTCCTTTGTTTTTCGAGGGCCTCCTCGAGAAATATTTTGATAGGATCTCCTGCTCCCTCATATTTCTATTCATCCCCCATGGGCATTCATCGGGGTTTGTGAGGCTGATCTTGCAAAGGTTCCACCAGATAGAGCCCTAAATCCTTATACCCCGACCTCGTTAGGGACATGAAAATAAGGATCAAGAAAAATCAGACCGCTCTGATACCACTGATCCGGATTTATGCAGGAACACAACATAATACAAAAATAACCATAAACATAGAAATACAGCGGAAATAAGGCTTCATTTCATTAATATCAAATCATAGAAATATGCTTACAAACATGATGTAAATAAAATAGCTAGGGTGCTGGTAGTGAATCTCTGAGAAGAGATGTGGCGGCTACAAACCTCTAAACTGTGTTACAATGAGGCTCAAGGGCCTATTTATTATGGAGAAACAATGGAGAACTCTAAACGTCCAAAAACCTAACCCTAGGAGATGAAGCACCAAAACTATGGGCCCCATTTGGGTAAATTGGTGTTTCAACTTCCCAAGGACGTAACTTCAACATACTATCTCCGTTTGGGGCCTCAAAATGGCTCCGAAATTTCAGGACCCGAAAAACCACTAAAAACAGTAAGTTGTGAAAAAAACTGAAAGAGACAATGGTGGGGCCCCAAGTGAAATAGGTGGGTGGCCACCAATATCCACCTGGATCAGCACTAGAAAATTTCATGCGAGTTATGGATAATTTTTTGCGACTATTCCTTGATGAATTTGTTATTGTGTACTTAGATGACATTTTTCTTTTCGGAAAAACAAGAGAAGATCATGTCTTGCATGTGAATAGAGTGCTTGATATTTTGAAGAAAGAGAAATTGTTTTTTAAGATATCAAAATGTGAGTTTAGAAAGACTTCTTTGGTCTATTTGGGACATATTGTAAGAGGAGGAGAATTGAGTATTGATCCTTCTAAAGTGGAGGCCATTGTGAATTGGCCCACACTAAGAACAGTTACCGAGGTAAGAAGTTTCTTAGGTGCAGCTCAATATTGGAGGAAGTTTATTGCTAACTTTTCTTCCATCGCAACTCCTATGCATGCAGCGAAAAGTGTGAAGAATGGCTTCTAATGGGGAGGAAAACAACATCAAGTTTTCGAAGCTTTAAAAGACAAGATCAGTTCAGCTCTAGTCCTTGCATTACCAAATTTGAGACAACCATTCAAGATACAAACCGATGCTAGTGATTATGCCATGGGCACAGTTATTTTGCAGCATGGTAAGCCTATCACCTTTCATTCAGAAACTTTTAATGGTGTTGTGACTAATTATCCTACATATGAAAAAGAAATATATGTGTTGGTACAAAGTGTCAAGAAGTGGAAACACTACTTGATGGGTAAAGATACTATTGTACATACCGATCACCAACCCTTATAGTACTTGCAGTCACAAACAAAATTGCAACAATCAAGACATTTCAAGTGGATGGGATTTCTTCAACAATTTCACTTGGTTATAAGGTACAAGAAAGGTATATTCAATAAATTTGCATATATGCTTTCAAGACCAATCATTAGTGCTCCTACTTTACTCAAAAATGATTCTGTTGTACACAAGAGTTACATAGAAAAATATTCACATGACATTGATTTTCAAGATGTGTATGCTAGTTTGAGTGAAGGGAATCAAGTTGAAGAAAAAGATTATCACATGCATAAAAAAAATTGTTTCATTTGGGCAAGCTATGTATTCCACAAGGAGAGAGGCTAAGTGTCATGAGAGAAGTTAATTCTTCTCTTATTACTAGACACATTGGGGTAAGCAAAATAGTGGCGCATCTACAGAGGGATTCCAGGTTCATTGGGAATTTTTGGTCAAATCTATGGAGAATGATGGACACAATGTTATAAAAGAGTGCCAATTTTCATCCACAAACAGATGGAAAAAACGGGGTGGTGAACATAATATTTTTGCATCTATTGAGAGGATATTGCAGCAAACATCCTAAGTTGTGAGATGAACAGTTGCATTACATTCAACACGCTTACAACCGGTAAAAGAACTCTTCAACACAAACCTCACATTTTGAAGTATGCTTTGGTTATTTAACAAAATCTCCATTAGACTTCATCTTTGGGAAGGATGTTGCAATTGATGGCCATAGTGACATTGATAAGGCTCGAAAGTTCATTGAGAAAATTCATATTATACATCACTAAGTTCAAGAACATCTTGAGAAAAGTCAAAGAAAATACAAAGAGAGGCATGACAAACACCGGGTTGACCACAAGTTTCAAGAGGGAGATGAGGTATGGTTGCACATTAGCAAAGAAAGGATGCAAGGGGGAGGTAAAAATCTCAAACCCATTCGCTATGTTCCTTTCAAGATCATAAAGAAAGTTGGTAATAATGCATTCCAACTTGGCTTGCCATCTTACATGCAAATGTATTCAGTTTTTAATGTTGAAAAATTACGCTTGTATGAGCCACCTTTAATCGATGATCAAGGAAGTGATGTTCAGCTACCTTCTATTGAATATTTCTTGCCAGAATTTCTAGATGAGCTCAAAGAAGATACAATTCTTGACAGGAGGACAAGAGCATCAAAGAGGGGAAGTGTTGACTACCTTCGAGTTGGGCTCAAAGGCACTAAACCAAGCAAGGAAAAATGGATGGAGGTTGGAAAGGTGAGGGAGTTGTACCCTAATCTACTGAAAAAGTAATCAAGTCTTTTGGGGTCCAAAAGCTTCCCAATGGGGAGGAATGATCAGGAGTTCATAAATTTTTCTCAAAATTCAAAATTATAGGATTGGGTTGAAACTAGGATGGTTGCGTAGATCTCGTCTTCCTGATTCTGGCGTCGTGAATGGTTCAAAAAATCGATGTCGTATGAGGAAGATATCACGTTCTGATCAAAATGCCAAACAAGTAAATTTTCGACAGTTTGACCAAGTTTGACTGGGATGCACAGTCAGTAAAAAGGGAATATTTTGAAGAATATTCCTTCCTCATAACCAATCAAAGGTTGACAAGTGTCCTTGTACTATTTTGGGTACGGTTTGGAGGGTCAATGAGAAGCTACCACATGGCCAGCCTTGAGGCCGCCACGTGGCCCTGCAACTGCACATTAAAATTTTGTTGAGGGTTCACAGGAATCGACCCCAAGATCTCCCATTGGGCACGCGCATGGTTTACCATCCGAGCTACACAATGATTCTTAACTGTATATGGCTGTGATTTATATTTAATATGTATCGCAGTTATGGTTGGGGTTTGGGAACTGTCGGCGGTCCCAACCCACCAATGGTTCCCCGTTACGTATCATATGCAACAGTTAAACATCAACAAAAACCTCGCGCGGTCTATTCATAACCTAACAGCTCAACAAGAGTTTAAACCTTAAACTGTAGTTTCCACTGTGGTTTCCGCCAACAGCTACGATAACCCGCAGTTTGGAGGTGCGCATGTGGCCACCCCCAACCACAAACATTTATTACGCGGTTTAAACAATGGTCAGATTAGCGGGTGTGCCTAAATTGGTGGCCTATGCCATTTTTAATTCCAATGAAGTGGATTTCTCCACTTTTAGTGTTTCTTTCCTAGGTGAAGCTGGGCAAAAGTGTAGGAGGCCCAATTTTTTACCATTATGAGTGAATGAAGAGTCATTTTTGACTAATTGGAGCATTCTGAAGCCATTGGTGCAGAGAAAACAACCATTAGATCACTGTAACTACATTTAATAGAAAATTTTTGAGCATAATGAAATGTGGACAAGCCATTAGGAGTTGGACCAACAGATGTAGCCCAGGAGGGGTGAACTGCTTCATCATGCCTGTTGTGTAAATTTCATGTGGTGACTTATTTCTCTATTTTACACTCTTGTTCAGTGTTATTTATGCATACTTCATGCTTCTAATTCACTAAAAATCATCTACAAAACATGGACAAACTCCTTAATCCTTATGCAAACTAATGAATTGATTATGCACATGTTTTTAAACTGAATAGACACTTAGCACAACAAAACTAATACAGTAATTTCAAATCATCGAGGCATCGAGGGAAGACTAAAAGTGTCTTTGAAATACTATTTTGATATGATCATGGAGAATTAGCTACAAAAACTCTATATTTCTCTATCAAATGACATTTTTTCCACCAAATAATTGTGCCATCGATTCCCTAGCCACTAGGAAAATAAAAATATAATTCTTGACTACCACCTGATTCAATTGATGGATGTCTACCAATGGGAATAGTTTCCATTAACTATCCTTGTTACTCAATATATTTGTGATTTATTAGTATCGATGTTTTTCAATAAATGTTGTTCAATGTATTACTAACACCTAATAGCCTAACATAATGACACCTAACATCCTATCATTTGGGTATTAAGCACTTTTACCCAAGCTTTTGGTCATATGACCCTACTAGACCATATGACTATAGGATAGGACCAAAGCTTCCAAACCTTAAATTTCCAAACCCTTGCTAAATATCCATGAAAATTCAAGGGGCCATCCTAAAAATATGAAACTTCTGCTAAGTTCTCCAGCTAGTTTGAGAGGAGTGAAATCGACTTTGATAGGGAAGAAACCTTGCCCAAAGATTTATAAACATTCAAATATATTCTCCAACATTTGAAGGCATCCAAAACATTATCTTTAGTATGATATCTCTACATCATAAATACATAAAATAACCAATGGCTAGATCTTCTGAAGTTCACCCAACTAAAATGAATTACTCTCCTTCCTTTGGACTGAAAAGTACCACATCACACTATCAACTCCAAACTCTTACAAATAGAGGGGCCAACCTTTTGGAATATCTCTATATTAAATAATTTTTCCTGCCACTAAATATTTATCAAGTCTTTATTTCAAACAAGGATACAATCACAACTATTCCAACCTTCAAGTGGCTTGGTAAAGGCCATTCACACTAAAATACACAAAGAGAGCTTCAAAGCTCAATTCAACTTATACATTCACCTCTCAAGTCAACTATTTTAAATAATATCTTTCTCTCTCTCTCTCTCTCTCTCTATGTGTGTGTGTGTGTGTGTGTCATGTATTCATGAAATAAGTAATAGTCAACTCCCAAAAAAACTATACAATACGTTTATCTCATCAATTATACATATTCAATAAAGCGACATAACAACTTTCATATTATCATGACAAAAAAACATAGTAACCAACATAGAAAGAATCATGAAACCATATACAAATATTTTATTTCATTAGGCTCAAAGAAATAAATACACTTATCTGATTCAGTTAATCTTGCTAGAAATTGAAGAAGGGATAACCACTCTCCACCCTATCAGAGGAACAAATATATTGTATATTTCTTGTAGTTGGCCACCCTTGAGCTAGATATGATGCCTTAAGAGGAAGACAACTCAAGGTTCAATGAGATTCAATTCAAGGTAGAGGACATGAAGGCCACTTTCCTTCACATACATGAATCAAGAGTCTTCCTTTCAATTATGGAGCCAATTCTTGTTAACATAACAAAGAATGGCCATCATGGGCCTATATAGCACAAAAAAATATCTTCACTAATGTAGTAGTCCCTTGGTGCTTCTTTTTTTCTTAGTACCTTATGTTCTTAGTAAAGAAAAACCATTCATAATTTCCTCCTTTGCCTCTAGCTCAAGTTGAAGGCTTCCTTATTGATTTCTTTAACTAATTCAATTAAATTCACAATTCCACATAGGTCTACAACAACTAAAAATGATTTATGTCCCTTTATATTTAAAGTAACTATAGCAACACCCATCTATGTTTATCTCTTTCATTCCCATGATTGTTCTCTAGTTCACTTGAACAAATTCTCTTGTGTTCCTTGGCTACTCTTTCCTCACTCTTCCTCTTTGTCTTTCTTTCTCTTTCACACCCCCCATAAGTGCTCTTCATAGTAATGAGAATTTCATTTCCCACCTTAGGTTTTTTGGTGAATATAAGACTCTAGAATGGTACATAGGACATACATTGGAGCAATTTGATACCAATTTGCCCATTATTCTCATAATTGCTGGTAGTTGGATAATTCTACTACCAACTAAAAAATTAGAACAATTATTTTAAATAAGATAGGAAACGTCTTGAATCCCCCTTACATATTTATTCTCTTAGGAATCAAGATCCATGTTATATGCTCTCTTCTTCAACTTTAGAAATATATTAGATGAAAATGAATACTTACATCAATTGAAAAATGGAAAAATATCCATGTTAGTTATACCAACATTATAATTCTTAAGTACATATTAGAAAATTTGGGGATTAAAGGAACATCGTCCTCATTGTTTTACTATTCATAGTAGAAGCTATGTATAAGAACCAAAAAATGGGTATGCCATTTTTATGGCATCCTTTAATTCCCATGTTTTATCATTTGATCTAAAGTGTTTTCATTGCATCTTGACCTGCATAATGGGTCAACTTCATAGAAATTTATCGCTCTTGTTAAGTATGCACTAAGGCTTTAGCTTAAAATATCCTTTGGGTTCCACCTATATCATAGCCTAATCAATAATATGATTAGCATCATGCACATATTTCTTAAGAAAAGATGGAATAAATCCGGTATTTTTATGGTAGGAGGTAGGGAAAGCTTGTATGCTACGAGCCCCACTCTCTCTAAAATATCAAAGTTTACACAATAATGTGAGTCCAAATTTTCACATGATCCCACTTTCAAAGAACTTTTCTCAGGTTTGATCTTGATATACACATGCTCTTTTACTTGAAATTCCTTATGAGTTTTATTTTGATTTGCATGGATCTTTTGTTGATATCGTGCCACTATCAAATTCCACTTGATATTTATCACTTCCTATTCCATTTATTTTAACATATTTGGTTCCTGTGTAATATGATGTGCCAAATTATGTTAGCTAATTGGAATATTACATTTTTTTCCATATAGTGCTTCGAAGAGAGTCATTTTTAGTCATTCCTAGTAGTCATGGCTATGGGAAAATTATACAAAAGGTAAATAACCTTTTCACTTTTTGGGCTAATGCACAACATACATTCTTAACATATCCTCCAACACTTTGTTCACCATTTCTATTTTTCCATCTATCTAAATATGTTAGGTTGTACTAAATGCCAATTGTGTGCCAAATTTTGCAAACAAAAATTTCCAAAAATTTGAAGCAAACTTGGCATCTCAATGGAATATGATTTTCTTTGGCATTCCATGCTGATTATGCTTATATTATTTACACTACTAATGTCGCACAGTGCATGTTACAGTAGATATATTCAGGGAGGGGGGTGGGGGTCATAGGGGGTTAAGAGGCAATTCCTTAAAAAAAAATGTGTGGTTTTTGCATGTATCTTTGGTGGTTTTTGGCACATGATTTCTAATTTTAGTGGTTTTGTGGCACATGGTGGTTTATCCCATGGTTTCATAGTTTTTGAAGGAACTATAGTTATATTCTAATCTAGGGAGAATGGATTGGAATTTTATGGATGTAATGGAATATATATTGTATTGTAATATTGTAAACAATAATATATTGAAAAATATTTCTAGTTTTCACGGTTTGAGTTTGTAGGGTAAAATATATATGTTAATGTGTGTATTTTCCATTGCATATTTTTTGTTTTACTAATAATTTGTTTGCAACAATTAACAATTAGGGTTAAAAACTACATACCATGCAACCTAAAAATATCTTCATAAAAATATGGGTGACATCAATTTCTTTATCGGTGAACTTTGCAAGGATAAAGTGAGTTTCCTTGCTCAATTTATCCACCATCACCATTATTTCATCATGTTTCTTAGTGGTCCTTAGTAGAACAATTATGAATTCCGTAAATGCAATTTCTGACTTCCATTTTGCAATTTGTATTTGTTACAACCCTGCTATATGCTTATGTTCAACCTTAACCTATTGAAATTCCAAACATTTATCAATGTATTCAATAATTACTTTCTTCATTATAGTCCAATAATATAACTCTCTGGTGGCTATTATCATCTTTTGATAACTTGGGTGACTGAAATAATGACTCTTACAAATTTCATTAATTTTGAGCCTCTACAAGTCAAATGAATTTGGTATGTACAATCTTCCCTTCTACATTAATAAGCCATATTCTATTATTTGATACCATTATCCCATTGGACCCTTGGGATCTTACTCTAAGCATCCACTTACATATTTGAAGTGTTCATCACCTCATAGGAATCCATTATTCTTTCTTATATATCTCATTCACATATGTTGATTGTTTCCATATTAATTGTCTACACACTTTGGATAAGTGAAACTACTATTCAATTTTCCTTTCACTTAATATGTTATATATCAAAGACATTAGAAAGAGCCATCCACCTAGTTTTCTTGGAATTCAATCAGGTTTGACCAAAAAAATACCTTAACGCATTGTGATTTGTCAATAATATGAATTCTCTCCCAGGCAAGTGGTGCCTACACATTTTTAAAGAATGCACAATGGATACAAGCTCTCAATCATGTGTTACATAAAAATTTCCATGATCATTTAATTTATTGAATTCATACATGGTCACATGTACCTATTGAATGAGAACTCCACCAAATCATTTACAAGACTTTGTACAAATTAAAAATTCCCTGTTTGGATTTGCAATATTTAGGATGGGGGAATTTATTAAAACATGCTTCAATTATTAAAAACATGATACATACTCTAATGTATTATTGAATTTTACTCCTTTCTTCTACAATGAAATAATGGAAAGTCCAATCCTTAAAACCCATTGAATAAACCTCCTATTGTATCTTGTGAATCCTAAAAAGGATATGATTTCTAATACATTTTGAGGGACATCCCATTCCATGTTTTCCTCAATATTCTTAGGATCTACAACCATTCTTTCTTCCAAAATTACATAACCCAAATAGTTCCCCCATGATTTAAATTAATTGTTGCCATTATGGCTAATATGTTGTCCTTGATGTCAACTGCGATATAATATGATGTCAATATGGATGTCAAATGTGTTGTCCTTGATGATTATAGATGACGTGAATGTTTGTACAGGTATTGCAGAGGATAAAGAAGAGTATTGGAAGCTTAGTCACGTTTAATTTGAAGAATATTGAAGAAGGTTAAGTTTACAAAACTATACACGTCTCATGTGAGGCACAATCACATACATACGCAGGTTTCATGAACAAGAGTCATGTACACGACCATGCGCATGGAAAATAAAAATCCATGAGAATTTTCCATAGTAATCTCCCACATTTTTGTATCGGCAACATCTATTTCATCCCATCAACAATTACAGACAACAAAACCAAAGGTTTTTCTTGTGGTATTGGAAAATAAAAGGCTATAAAAGGAGAAGGATGTTGATCAGTAGGGTTTGCGTGCATTCGATGAGTTATTCATGTATGATCGAATATGAAATAGGTGTGCACCAGGGCGCAAGGAAGAGAATCCGATTTGAGAGATAGGAAGGTGTATTGAAAAACTAATGGATATGCTTGATTGATTTGGTTATTTTAGGTGTGATCTATTAATATTTTATGGATTGATTGAAGATCAGTATAATTGTGTATCAATATTTTCATTGTTGAGGGTTTATCTATGATAGTATGTATGCAGAGATTACTTTGAATATATATATGTAAGGATCATAGTGTGTCTTGAGTGGCTTTTATTCCTTGTTTTATTTGTAGTTGATTGATTGATAAAGAGAATATGATATCATGTCTATGAGTATGGATAATATGGTTGATTTTAGATTTGAGTATTGAGAATGGTTTTGCATAACATTTGTGATTTGATACAGAAAATGTTAATGATTAATTATTATAATATCTATACACAATTTGTGTTCCTGAATATCACATAAAAATGTGGATCTTCTTCATAATAGTCATGTATACATTCTTAATTAATAAGATTTTAATCTTGTTGCTTGATCTAGGTTTTTGATAATTGTTGTTGCTACTAAGTAATGTGATGATGGTAGATCTACTTTGAATAGACAACATGGATTGGCTTTGGTATTCAGTAATTTAATATTTATATGCAAGAATTATGTAGAAATGGTGTGTATATACATGAGTTTACTTATTGACAGTCACATATATATTCTAATTTTATCAGGATTTGTAGTGTTGGTTGGTTACGACAATAGTTTTTTTTGTATTATTTGTTGCTAATTTTCAAGGATGTCTTACTCAGGATATTTAGTATCTGAAAATATTTGTTGATGATTTTCATCAGTAATTTTTTTGAAGGAGGGTTGATTGGTATCTTGGTATACATCATTGAGCATATTTGGTTGATCAATGTTTGAGCATTTTTTTGTCTGTGAGTCCAGTTTGAAAATTTGATGAAAGGTGGCCTACACATTTTGTGTTGGTTTCGATATAGGTGGATCTAGTACTAAAATTTTGAAACATGGTCTACAGAGGTGTTGATGGTTAGAGCCTTCAGTGAGGGAGTAGGAGCTTCCTTATGGTAGTAGTCGGTAAAATTGTTGAGGGAGTAGGAGCTTCCTTCTGGTAGGATCCGATAAAATTGATCAGGGAGTAGTAGCTTCCTTCCATTTGGGGCTAGAGAAATTGGAGGTGGTAGCCTCCCACAGGTAGGAGCATATGCATTTTTAAGAGTTTGTTCCAATACAAGATGTAAGAATATTTTTTCTTTATAATAAAAAAGAATACAAATATGACAAAAATGGTGGCTTTCTCCCAATTTGGGTTTCCACCTAAAATTCTCGGTGCCCCTATGTTTTGATGTGTTAATTATGTGTGACAATTTATTCACCCTCTATTGCTCATGGTTAATGCATAATGATTGGATAATGATTTAATGGTTCAGATAATTAAGAAAATCAAGTAATTTTCATATAAACTACTTATGTTCATAAAGAATGCACACATACGCATGTTTCTTAAATAGAAGCCATGTAAAAAATCCTTAATATGAAATTAAAGAATAAATGAAATGAAATATTGATTCACACCCCCCCCCTCAGTATTCCCAACAATTGGTATCAAATCGTAGGTCCTTCAGAAGTAGCTTGATAGCTAGAAGGTAGATCTAACAATATGAGAAATCAACATGGAGTATTTTCTACCAAGCCACCTTTTTTTAATGGAACAAAATTTGTATTTTGGAAGATTAGAATGAGATCATATATTTTCAGTCTCTTGGAGCAGATGTGTGGGAAGCAATTGAAACATGATATCAAAATCCAAGATCCATACCTACTGATGAAGCAAGCAAGGAACGGTATGAGAGCAATGCCAAAACTGTAAATTCCATACTAAGAGGACTTATAGAATCTGGGTTCGTAAAAGTGACGCAACTCGGCATCACAAAGGTAGTGTGTGAGAATCTAGTCAAAAAATATGAAGGCAATATGATCTAAGGCTCAATATTTAGCTCAAAATTTAAATTGCTCAGAAATGCTTCAAACCTGAACGTCTGGATAGAGCTCGTCTCCAGAATTCCAACGCAACTCGTTTCATCAAATTCCAAGTTTGTATGAGGGAATTATGGCATGTTTTTCATTTTCCTAAACATGCAAAAAATTAGCAGAATAGGTACAGGGATGACGTGGCAGTCCAATCAGCTTCACAGGAAATATTCTCTAGAATTAGCCAATGATACTCTGCCAAGTGGCACAATGGGGTTCACCAATGTTGACTAGGAAAGGAAAATTTTTTATCCTAAGTCTAAGGGTGGATTTTTATTATTATTGGTGCAATGTTGTTAATTTTATATGGTGCAGTTATGGGCCATTGGGGAAGGGCCACGTACCCCCCCATGGCATGGCAGGTTGGGATTCATTATGAATTGGGCGCATATTATGTTTTGTTGACAAGTTTGAATTAGGGTGTATGGCGCATATAATATATATATATATATATATATATATACAAAACATATATATATTAACCTAAGGTTTTAAACCTTATGCCATGGAAGATTCAATTATGGAGGAGCTCTCCACATTTGGATGAACGGCTAACTCTCATGGACATGGCTAATTCTCGGTGGAATGGGAATAGAACAGTGGAACAAAAACTTATGGCGGGGGTCAGGGCCGAACCCCGGACTTACCGCCTGCCAGCAATACGACTTACCATCTCCACTCCTACGAGTGGTCTTACCCATATAGTTTTCCGCATTCATTTAAATTAATGTGCGAAATTCAAAGGGGGTCTGGAAGGGGCCAGCACCCTCCCATGTGGTTATGTGCCAGAACAGATGGCTAAAACACTTGAAAATCCGATGGAAAAATGTTAATTGGGATTAATTATGTTAAAACAGCAGATAATGCCAATCAATGCTAAACGCGCTTAATAAATAAACTGTGCTTATATTATTGTTAAACACACTTACCTTAAGTGTTAAGCTCACTTAATGTAGTGAAGAAATTGGTGGAGCACGCCAAATGCAGCGACCTTGCTAAATTTGGAATTTTAACTAGTCGAATCCCAGTTTTAGAGGATAAATTGTAGGAAATCTTGTTTTTGCCATAACTGAGGAAATTTTCGACCAAAATAAGCTCAGGAAGAGTCATTTATAATATATTTTGATGTTTTGGAGCCATTGGAGTAGGTTGTAGAGGCAACAGGATATTGTAAACAAGCATTTTGCACATTTTAAGCTCATACAAAGGCCAACACTATGAAGCTCGACCAAGGAGATGTAGCCCATAAGGGTGAACTCCATCAAAAAATTGTGTATTAAGCTCTTTTATTTGTGCTTGTTGTGTTCTTTTTTTTTTTTGTTCATAAATTAGTTTCTATTCTTTTGAGCTCATAAAAAACACTAATTTTCAGCAAGTTTGATGAATTTACAATCACATGCTCATGGAAAAACCCTTAATGGATAAGAAAATCAAAGAAATGCTTATTTAAATTTGAAACTAATATTAGAACATCAATAAATAACAACCAATTTTAGATCAAGTTGGTATCAGAGCACAAGGTTTCTTTCTTGCTTTTCTTGAAGGGTTTTAATAGTTGCAATTTTTGTGATGCGTACAACGTTGAGGCTACAGAGAAGAGAAGGGAAGATATTGGTAGCTAGTCCTGAGATTAGGATAAGAAGGAATAGAGATGAGAAAGCATCATCCTCACCCAAAGGACCACTCAAAGAAGCACCTGAAGCACCTCAAATTCCATCTCCATCAATTGAGATTGAAGAGGTACAAATTGCACAAGAGGCTGAAGTGATTGAAGAGGTACAGGCTACATAGGTTGAGCTTGAATCCAAAGCCAAAATTTCACGCTATGAAGAGATTCATGAACATTTTTAAGAAGAGGATGTTAAGAGAGACTTCAAAGAGATACAAAGAATGGTTAAATTCATGTATGAATCATTCATTGCAGAAAAATATAGAGAAGGTTCAAAGCCTCCACATGGAGAAGGATCTTCAAACAGTAAGAAAGATGAAGAGAAGAGCTCAAAAGGTAGTGGAGGAAAGCCACCTCCATCTCCACCATCCTCGTCTTCATCATCTTCATCAACATCTTCATCTTCCACATCCACCACAAAAACTCATACCCACACTCATTCCAAGATCCCAAAAGGAAAGACTCCATTACTCAAGTTGGACATCAAGTTTGAACTTCCCATATACAATGGAGAGGTTAATGCATAGAATTTAGACATTTGGAATTGTCAATTGGAGGTATACTGTAGAATTCAGAATCTACAAGAAGATGACATAAAGATCCATTTGGATTCATTAAGGCTAGAAGGAGCAACACTAATTTGGGGGGAGGCAAAGACACAAGAGGAAATGAAAATCCATGGTAAGATTTCCATTTCTTGGGTTGAATTCATTTCTTCCATTAAAAGATAGTTTTATCCATTAGCCTATATGCAAAAAGAAAGTATGAGTTGGAAGAACTTTACGCAGCTCAAAGGCCAAACTTTTCAATAGTACACTCGGGAGTTTAGAAAGAGGGATTTGATGTTAGGAGTAAACTTGAATTCACAAGATACACTCTTGAAATATATAGGAGGTTTACTTTCCTACTTGAAACATACTATCCTTATGTTTAACCCAAACAACTTAAATGAAGTATGTGTGCACGCCACACATCTTGAAGCAAGGGGAAAAAACATTCCTGAAGAGGGTAGTAAGAAGAAGTAATTCAAGGGTAAGGGAAAAGAGAAGGGAGGAAAATGGAAGGGAAAGAAGAATGAAAGTATCAAGAAAGAAGGGGGAAAAAATACATGCAAACATTGTTCCAAAGAGGGGCATGATGAAGCCCACTATTGGAAACTACATCCCCAAACAAGGCCAAAGAAACCAAATAAAAAAGGGAAACAATAGATGTCTGCCACTACACAACAAGATCTTGGATCCGATTTAGGAGATGAGACCAAGATAATCGCCATGGTTAAAAAAGGAAAGGAAGCCATAGCAAGTTCTAGTTCCTCAAATAGTCAAAACAACACTCCAAATGAAGACACAAAGATAGAATTGTTCCATGTTAGAGTGATTTCTAATCATACAAAGATTGATGCATTATTTGACATGGGGTCACAAGCAGAATTGATTTCATAAGACTTGGTAAAAAATATTAACCTTGAAATTGTACCACATCATAAACCATACCCTTTGGGTTGGATAGTTAAGAATGCCAATTTACAGGTTACAAGGAAATGCATATTTATATTTGTTATTACTGCAAACTTTTTTGATGAAGTAGAGTTAGATGTGGTTCCAATTGAAATTCACAAGATTATCTTGGGAAGTCCATAGTTGTATTATAGGATAGAGGTGTTTTATCGCCATGAGAAAAAATACCATTTTCTTAAGGATGGGGTGGAGTATATTGTGAGAGATCATTGCAGGAAATTGAACATTTCTTTAGTTAATGCAGGGCAAATGAAGACGGTAGTTAATGCAAGTAAAAATTTTGTGCTTCTCATGATCAAGAAAAAGGATGATGTTGACTGTTGTATCTCAAGAAACAATCCCTCAGCTGTGGTAAGGAATCGGTGCTTAAGACATTTTGTAAATGTATTTCAAAATTACAATATCAAATGGCCTTTGTTTAACACCTTTGGAATTTAATTACTTAATACCCTCAATAATGATATGATAAAATCCTTCACAATGCCATAAACTGCTAATATTTGGATGAAATGAAAAGAATAACTGTAAGGGAAACTCAAAATGATATGCTGAAAAGAAAAATCTATCACTTTTAAGTTTCAGGGAGAATTCGTGAAGGGAGAAGAGATGAAGTGAAGGAGCACAAATTAAGGTTATTTAAATCTTACTCACAGATGTAATTAAGAGACCAGCTGCTACATTACTTCACTTCATTCGAAGAGGAATAAACACAGAGAGAAACTGGAAATACATATCAACATCAATAGGTGTAGGAAACTTGATCTTCTTTCACTTATTTCTTAGAAAATTCAGTACCAAATTAACAGTCATCCAGAGGTCCAAAACTTTGAACTTATTTTCTTTATTTCTATCTACTTAAATACATCAAATTAGTTTGTAACTGTTGAACTTCTTGAAACTACTCAACCACATAAACTATTAAGATTACTTATGCAATCATACCAAGAAAACAAATTGAAACTGGAAATATCATTCATTTTGTTTAATCTGATGTTGTCGATGCATCCCCCGAAGTGTTGAGGTGTCCTTTCTAGTTATGATGTGGTAGCTACACAGTTTTGTAACAACACCTCAGTGCCCAACTTGACCCAGTTGTCGTGCTTCCCACAGTACCGCTATATGTTCTTCTACCTGACTCTGCCTATGCTTTTTTCGTTTCGAACATTGTCATCATGTCGCCTGCTACCCGACTCTACCTCTTCTGCGCGTGCCTGTTGTGTTTATTCTTCTCTTCTCCTTTGTTATGCATCGAGTCACTTACTCGAGTCTTTTTGCCATGTTTTTCCTATTTCTTCATAAAATGACGCACAAACCTCATAAGCCCAGACTTGAAATCCTTTAGATTTCATCTTGGAACCACATCGTGTCCATGCCAACATCACACTTCGCATTTTGTTTTCTTTAAATTTTGCGTAGCACTTATCTTTTAAAACTTTCGATGTGCGCTATGTGATCGGGTCCCACCTGGCATTGCACATCGCACTTTGGTGACTTTATCACTTACCTCCTACGATTATCCTTTAAAATCTTGATTTACAATTTGCGATCGGGCCCCACCACATTGCACATCGCACTTCGGCAATTATAACACTTAGCCTTTGCACTTAACTTTTAAAACTTGCGATGTATGGTGTGTGGGCTAGGGCCACGTCATCTGCCACGTCACTACCACATCATCTGCCACGTCACCTTTCCACATCATCATAAATCAACTGCGATATGTGGGGTCGGGGCCATTTCATCTGCCACATCATCTTGCCACGTCATCTGCCACATCATCATAAATCAACTGTAATCTGTGGGGTTGAGGCCATGTGATCTGCCACATCACCTCGCCACATCACTTCCACATCATCACATATCGCACTTCGATGAATTTAACATTTACCTCCACACTTATTCTTTAAAAATTGCGATTTATGATTTGTGATCGGGCCCCACCGCATCGCATATCACACTTCGATGATTTCAACATTTACCTCCGCACTTATTCTTTAAAACTTGGGATTTTCGATTTGCGATCGGGCCCCACCGCATCGTATATCGCACTTCAGCAATTTTTACATTTACCTCTTGTGCCTACCCTTTGAAACTTGTGATTTTCGGTTTGTGATTTAATCTCCACCGTCTATCTCTCCACTCCAGTTATGTGCTTTGATCACGACCATCTGCTTTTCCCTTTGCACCTCCTCCAAAACTCTTAAGTTTTTAAGGGAAATGCGCCCTTTCTCCACCTTCGGGAAATTAGTTTGTTTGCTCCACGGTGTAACCCTCCTGAGCTTATCCAGTGTTCTTTCGCACTAGTCCCCCCTGAGCTTACGAATGAGCTCGACTCGGCCCTGTCCTATGTGCAATGTTCTGAACGTGCCTATCGGTCTGGCCCTAGAACTATTCTGCACGTGAATGAGCTCGACTTGACCCACCTTCACATATCATCAAATAATGTTAATGTGCCAACATATAAATCAAAATTATTCTACGATACACAAAATTTTACATTTTCTATCATATATGTTTTTTTGGTGTTTTGAAAAATATTTCAAAGGTAAATGCGAATGAGCCACAACATCTGGCTCCACCTGTGTTAAGTCCCTATATTGATAGTTTATTCCCTTATTATGTTAGTGTAGCCCCCCTTATTTTTATTGTTGTACCACTGTAACCCCCATATTGTTATTATTGTGCCCTTACATTATTATTGATAGGTCGGCTAGGGTTACATTGTGGCCCCACTAGGATTACATTGTGGCCCCATGGACTCCTATGTATATAAAGGAGGTTTTTTCATTTGTATCATCCAATAATTTTTCATTTATGTAATGTATTGGAGGTTGCCCCCTCGAAGTGGTTGATTTCTAAGGCGTTGATCTCTCTTTTCTTCTATTTTTTCAGCTGGTTTCACAACAACCTGGGGATAGTGTTTTTTTCCACGGAAGCGCTAATAACTGCAGATTAGTGCCTTATCCATTGGGCATGGAGTCAAATATTGCTTAGTGACATATGAACAATGAGAAATCTAGTATTTACAATGGTGGAATACTGACTTTTAATGCTATAAATAATGCTTCAGATATTGCCCATTCACGGGCAACTATACTGACTCTCCATCTAGATCTTCCAAAATGAATGTGTTATTTGACCTTGCCTCAAAGATTATATATGGACCATACCAGAGAGGGTCAAATTTACCATCCTTCCCTTTTTATTCTCATCTAGTGTCCCATATCAGTACCAAATCTCTTGCTTGAAAGAGAACTTATTTTTCTTTTCTGTTAAATATAGACTTCATCTTTTCCTAATAAGTAATCAAGTTATCCTTGACTTTGTTTCTATTTTCACTTGGTTCAATTATTTTGTTCAATATTCTTACCAGAGCATTAGGTTCTTCCTGAGCTTCTTGAAGGAAAGAAATCACTGGTTTGGCCAGCTGAGTAGGAAATAGTGCTTGAGTTCCATAAACCAATTCATAGGGATACATTCCAGTAGATCTCCTCGTAGTGACTCAAACTGCCCAGAGGGAAAAATTCAAATTCATATCCCAATCCTTCTAATTCTCGGTGATCGTCTTCTTCAAGATTCTAACCAATGTCTTATTAGAAGACTCTACCAATATGTTCCCTTGGGGATGATATGATGTGGAATGTGATAAAATTACATTATATTTTTGACAAAAAATAATGAAATGAGCATAGTTGAATACCTGAGCATTATCAGTCACAATTTTTACTGGACATCTGAATCTGTTGAAAATGTTTTCCTCCAGAAACTTCATCACTAATTGGTCATTTTCCTTCTTAGTGGGTATTACTTCAACCCATTTTGTAAAATAATCAGTGGCAGGAAAAATCCACTTGAACTATCCACTTGATGGTGGATTGATCTCTCCAATAAAATCCAATCCCCATTGCTTGAAAGGTTCTTTAATAAACACTGGGATGAGAGGTAATGATGCAAGTTTTTTATTTTCAGCAAACAACTGACACTTTTGACAACTTCTGACCAATCCATAAACATCTACAAACAGGGTTGGCCAATAGAAGCCTGACTTGAGAATTTTATGAGCAGTGACATTACATCTATAATTTCCTCCACACAGACTTTCAGGATATTGTTTGGCGACTTTAATAAATTCTCCTTCGATCAAACATAATAGCAAAATACCAGTAGGATCTTTCTAGTATAGCTTTGCTTCTACGATAACATATGGCTAAGATTCAATCTTGAGAGATCTGCATTTTGTTCTATTTAGTGAAGTTGGACAGGAAAAAAACACAAGTAATGCACAATATTTTTATACTAATCAGAGCAAAAAAATTGTATTTAATACCTGTTTTGGACTTTCTTTGACCTTCTTCATTAACAGCTCCATCCATTGGTGCTAAGAGATTAATTCCCAAGGCTTGAAAATTTGTCTCTGTCAACAACTTCGCTAACCCCTGTCCCTTGACTAGCTCGGTGGGTTTGATGTCCAAATTATACTCTTGGATTTTTGCTATCCACTTCCCCCTTTTTCCTTCAACATCACTTTGGACTTGCACATCTTTCACAGTAGAATTAGGAACATAAGCAGCTATTTGGGATTGTAACACATAAGTCCTAAATAATTTCAGTGCTTTGATGAAAGCATATACTTGTTTCTCAAGAATATTGTATTTAAGCTCAATATCTCTGAGAACTTTACTGAAAAATGAAACTAGCTTCTCCTTAATATCTTTATTTTTTTGCAACAACACAGTAGCAATAGTAGTGGGGGATGCAAATGAGAATACCTAAAAGACTTTTTGATAGTCTAGAATAATCAGAACTGGAGCTTCCTGGTGCTTCCTTTATTCTAGCAAATGCATCTCTTGATTCCTTATCCAATTTCACTTTTTCATTTTTCTTCAACACATATGTTATACTTCTAACGATCTCAACATAATTGGGCACAAATCTCCTCAGAAATTTTATTTTTCCCAGGAATCTCTGGATATCTTTCTTACTTCTGGGTACAAGAATTGTCTGAATGGCTTCCACCCTTGCTAGGTCAATCTTTACTCCTTGTTTAGAAACTATGTGACCCAATAATTTACCTTCTTCTAAGGAAAATAAATATTTCTTGGGATTTAATGACAGGCCAAACTTTCTGCACTTTTGAATTTTTTTTTGCAAATGCTCCAAGTGTTCATCATCTGACCCTGAGAAAACAGTTACATCATCCAGATATATAACTACAAACCTATCACCAACGGAGGCTATGTCCATGGCCCTCTGAAATGTTTCACCAACATTCATAAGGACAAATGACATCCTTGCAAACATGAAGGTGCCCCAGGGCGTCGTGAAAGCAGTCTTCTTCTGATCTTCTTTTTATACAACTACCTTATTATACCCAAAAAAATCGTCAACCATAGACAACCTGTGAGCTCCTGACACCTTCTGTAAGACACAATCCATTTTTAGCAAAGGATAATTATCTTTTAGAGATGCTCGGTTAAAATTCCTAAAGTCTACACACACTCTTATCTCTCCATTCTTCTTTCCTACAGGAAACAAATTAGAGATCCAACTTGAATATCTGAGGGACTATAATTTTCGCCTGCAACAATTTCTTCACTTATTTTTCGATTGGAGCTAGCAACAATGGATTGATCTATCTGAGCTTCTGTCTGTGTGGTTTGATTCCTTCTTTCAATGGAATATTATGTTGAATTATGCCTTTTTCATATGTTTTCAGGTCTTCATATGACTAGTGAAACATATCCATATATTTCTTAAAAAGATCAATGTATCTTTCTTTGTAGTTTTTGGGAACACCTTTGAACAATTTCACTATTTTGGGTTCCTGCTAAGTTCCCAAATTACAATATTCCATCTCTTCTTCTTGATGTGTTTTCTTTGAATCAACAGAAAAATCATTAGAATCGAATAATATTTCAAGGGGAACCAACCCTTTATGGAGCACATTATCTTTCAATTAGATAATTTTATGTTCACCTATTGACTGCTTAAGGTTTCTTGTTTCTTGTTTCTGCTCTGTTTTTTTCTTCCTCTTGGTCTATCTCAGCATCTTCAAAGTTTCCAATAATTTTCAGGAACCGATTTATCTGTTCATCATCATCAAACACCTTCCAATGTTTCACATTGTCAGGGATAGAAGGTCTATGTCTAATTTCAATTTCATACCTTAACCTTGGATTTATTGGAGTTTGAAGTTGTTGGCTGCAACTGCTAAATAATTTGCCAATATATTCTCCTCCCTCGAAATAAAATGAAGATTGAAGGCTTCAAAATAGTTTTCTATCAGATCCCAAACTTCATTCCTATATGATCTTAACCTCGGATGCTTGGTTTGACAATGGTTTTTAATCTGCCTTATTATCAATTCAGAGTCGCCAAAATTGAAATACATTGAACTCCCAACTGTTTAGCAACTTGAAGGCTTGAGATTAAGTCCTCATACTCAGCCACATTTTTTGTTGAATTGAATTCTAGTTTAAAAGAGAAAGGCATGAGGTTACCTCCTGGTGATATCAGTAAGAATCCAACACTTGCGCCTTCCTTGGAGTAGGCACCATCAAAGTATCATTTCCAAATCTTCCTTGAGTGCAGCACATTATTTATAACTGCTGAACAGACCTGCTTCCCTGTTTCTTCAGCAAATTCCACATCTTCATGCACCATGAAACAAGAAATATCTTATGTTTCTTGACTATAAATGGGGGAATTTCCTGCATCTTTCTTGGAGGTGATCTTTACAAACCTTGCTTCCCTGTACAATCTCCTTTCCCCCCCGCTAAAAATCGGAATGATAGCATAAGTGAAATCTAACTTTAGAACACCTCCCAAATTTGCTCCCCAATATCTTGACAAGAGCATTCCAAACCTGGCTAGAATGTAAGCGACCACTACATTCATGAATATACTCTTTGTTGGGATTTGCGCCAACGAAACTACTACATATTTAATTAAACCAACACATTTCACCCTTTTGGAATAAAATGAATACAGATCCCTATATTTTTTGGTAATCTACAAGTTTAGTTCCTTCATAACAGACAATGGCATGAGATTATGGGACACTCCTGAGTCCAGCATGCAATTATGTAGGGTAAAATCATGATGCAACAGATAAATATAGAAGGGTGGAACATAAGGATCTACTTCTTATACATGAGGACCAAAGGTGACCACTGGATTTTCTTCTTGTAAGTTCATTGTGTCACTTATATCTTCCATCTGTGTGAGAGTAATAAATTCTGAAATTTCTTTCTTGTAAGTTGGTATTTTAGCTAATTCTAGAAGAGGTACCTGAATTTTAACCTTCTCCAACTCTTTTTCCAAACTAAAAGCATGAGTTTGCTTAACATTATTTTCAGGTTCTTCTTCACTCTTTCTAGAATTTGCCGCTTGTTTGGGTATAGGAACAACTCTCTCCAAAATATTAGTGTCAACTGATTTGTTCTGGGAAGATTCACCCTGTTGCATATTTGTTCTATTAAGTGAATTTACAGGTTGTTTCCCATTACTGACCTGTTTCACAGGGTCCTTTTGTTGTGGAGTGACCATTGGAGGAGGAATGGAACCTTGTTGTTCACCTTCATTATCCTCCACTCTAGATCTCTTTCTAGACCTTAAATCATACTTTTTATGTAACTCAACTTGGATGAAATCTGTGAATTTCCTACAATATTCATCCATTTCATCTTGATCAAAATATACTTCATCTTTAGAATATTCTCCCTCACAATCTTCCGCTTTATCCTCTTCTATTGTATACATAGAAAATACTTGATCCTCGGCCTCCCTTTGGTCATCTTCTGTTGTCTCTCTGGGTGTTGCTTCTATATACAATGATGCTTGAACCTGGTCTTGATCTCTTCTTTCCCTCTGCAAACTTTGCAGAGGATGTCTTCTGAATTGAGGGTTAAACCCCCCTCGGTTTTGTTGTACTTCTCTTTGGGAGTTTTTATTTTCCAATTCAATCTTAGCTAGCTTATTTTCCAAATTTTTTATCACCTTTTTCATATCTTCAATTCTTAGAACTTGTGATGATTCTTCGTTTGATTTCCCCTTCTCTTGGACTGGCTGTTTCCCTTTCGCCTTTCCAACTGCAATCATATTAGTTCAATCTCTAAAGCATCTATTTGTATTTTCTCAAGAGTAGGGGCTCTTCTCTCTCTCAATGTAAAGCTAAAATTAGTTTCAAAATCCCCAACAAAAACTACCATTTTTCCTACCGAGGGGGGGGGTGATTCATCTTTATAGGTAAACTATTATACAATTTGTTGAATCTTTTTACAAACTCAGAAATTTTTTCATTAGGCTTTATTTTAATTGCATTAAAATCTGTTAATGAGTAACTGTGATCTCTCTTTTCTCCCCATCTATGAGTGCATTGAGTTTGTAATTCTTCCCAGTTATTTATTGAACCATTTCGTAAACCTTTGAACCATTTTCTACCCTCTCCATTTAGAGATTGCACAAATAGTCTCATCACAACATCAAGATGTTCTACATTTAAATTCTCAGAAAAAAGTGCAAAGCAAGGGTAAATGTTGTTCTACGGTTACTTCATCTTCTCCAGTGAAACGAGGAAGTAATTTGAGGTATTCTTGAGGCATGGCATTCATTGGTTCCGCAAGATTTAGTGGTGCATATCTATTCATTAAGAAAGTTGGTGCTGCCATATTTACACCTTGGTTAACTATTCCTTGGGTAGTTGAGGTTGATGAACCTGCTGTGAAAGTGAATGAAGGTGGTGAGAAGACTGATATGGGAGTGTGTTGATGAAAAATGGCAGAAGAACCAGCAACTTTATTTGGTTGAGCTTGAGTGAAGGTAAAAGAAACAGACTCGAAAGAGTGTTCTTTTAACTTAGGTTCTTGAAAATGAATGGGTGTGGAAGGAGAATATTGTTCCAAGAAAGAGATTTCCTTGGAAATATCTTCAAACAAAGGGTTATGAGAATTGTTGACAGAAGAAAACAATGTAGGATCAGGTGTTGAAGGAGTTTGAGGTTTCTAAGCCTTTTTAGAAACCAATCTTTCTGGATCTGGCAAAGCAAGGACTATTTGACCTCGTGTGAGGAAATAAACCTCAATAATAAACCAGAGGAAATAATGTGAAAAACCCAGGGAAAATAAACTGCATTTCTTCATCCCCGGCAACAGTGCCAGAAAATGTTGTATCTCAAGAAACAATCTCTCTGCTGTGGTAGGGAATCAGTGCTTAAGACATTTTTTAAATGTATGTCAAAATTACAATATCAAATGGCCTCTATTTAAAACCTTTGGAATTTAATTACTTAATACCCTCAATAATCTGATATAATGAAAGCCTTCACAATGCCATAAACTGTTGATATTTGAATGAAATGAAAAGAAGAACTGTAAGTGAAACTCAAAATGATATGCTGAGAAGCAAAATCTATCACTTTTTAGTTTCAGTGGAAATTCATGGAGAGAGAGGAAACTCGAAATAATATGTTGTAAACACAGAATCTATTACTTTTAAATTTCAGGGAGAATTCGTGAAGGGAGAAGAGATGAAGTGAAGAAGTGAAAATTAAGGTTATTTAACTCTTACTCCCAAATGTAATTAAGAGACTGGCTACTACATTACTTCACTTCATTCGAAGAGGAATAAGCATTGAGCGAAATTGGAAAGACATATCAACATCAACAGGTGTAGGAAACTTGATCTTCTTTCATTTATTTCTCAGAAAATTCAGTACCAAATTAATGGTCATCCAAAGGTCCAAAACTCCAAACCTCTTTTCTTTATTTCTATCTACTTAAATACATCAAAGTAGTTTTTAATTGTTGAACTTCTTGAAACTACTCGACTACCTAAATTGTTAAGATTAATCATGCAATCATACCAAGAAAACAAATTGAAACTAGAAATATCATTCATTTTTCTGAATCTGATGTTACTGATGCATCCCCCCAAAGTTTTGAAGTGTCCTTTTTGGTTATGATGCGGTAGTTGCATAGTTATGTAACAACACCTCAGTGCCCGACTTGGACCAGCTGTCGTGCTTCCCACAGTACCACTATATGTTCTTATGTCTGACTCTGCCTATGCCTTTTGTGTTTCTAACGTTGTCATCATGTCACCTGCTACCCAACTCTGCCTCTTCTGCGCATGCCTGCTATGTTTACTCTTCTCCTTTTCTCTGCATCGAGTCACTTACCCGAGTCTCTCTATCATGTTTTTCCTATTTCTTCATAAAATGGCGCACAAACCTCATAATCCCGGACTTGAAATTCTTTAAATTTCATCTTGGAACCACATCACATCCGTGCCAACATCGCACTTTTCATTTTGTTGTCTTTAAAATTTCCTTAGCACTTATCTTTTAAAAATTGTGATGTGCGCTATGCGATCGGGTCCCACCTGGCATCGCACATCGCACTTCGACGACTTTATCACTTACCTGTCGCGGTTATCCTTTAAAATTTGTGATTTGTTATTTGTGATCGGGCCCCACTACATCGCACATCACACTTCGGCGATTATAACACTTACCCTTTGCACTTAACTTTTAAAACTTGCAATGTGCGGTATGCGGGCCAGGACCACGTCATCTGCCATGTCACCTTGCCATGTCACTACCACGTCACCTTGCCATGTCACTGCCACATCACCTTGCCATATCATCATAAATAAACTGCGATCTCTTCGTCGAAACCACGTGAAAACCGATAAACTTGCTGCGATCGCCGCCATTTCATCTGTGTCACATTTTTCCAGCGTAAACAATAATCAGCCAGAAATATGTAGGGTCGGCGATATATTGCCACATCAGCTTTGTCGCCGCCAGCAGCCATCACTTTCTGCTGCGCTTCAACAAATTTAACATTTACCTCCGCACTTATTATTTAAAACTTACAATTTTCAATTTTCGATCGGTCCCCACTGCATCGCATATCGCACTTTGGTGATTTCAACATTTACCTTTGCACTTATTCTTCAAAATTTGTGATTTTCATACTTTGGTGATTTTAAAATTTACCTATCGCGCCTATCCTTTGAAACTTGTGATTTGCATTTTGTGATTTAATCTTCGTCGTCCATCTCTCTGCTCCAGTTCTGTGCTTTGGTCCCGACCATCTGTTTTTCCCTTTGCACCTCCTCCAAAACTCTTAAGATTTTAAGGGAAATGTGCCCTTTCTCCACCTTCAGGAAATTAGTTTGTTTGCTCCACGGTGTAACCCTCCTGGGCTTATCTAGTGTTCTGCCGCAGTAGTCCCTCCTAAGCTTGTGCATGAGCGCGACTCGACCCTGTCTGGTGTGCAATGTTCTGAACGTGCCCATCGGTCCAGCTCTTGAACTATTATGCACGTGAATGAGCCTGACTCGACCCACTTTCACATATCATCACGTAATGTTAATGTACCAACATATAAATCAAAATTCTTCTACGACACACAAAATTTTACATTTTCTATCATATATTCTTTTTTGGTGTTTTGAAAAATATTTCAAAGGTAAATGCAAATGAACCACAACATTAACTATGAATCTTTTGAAGGATGTGATGAAAAATTTAAATCTGATTTGTTTGATGTGGTAAGTCAGCATGGAGAGATGTTTCAAGAATCAAAGGGGTTACCACCCAAGAGGGGAATTCAGCATGAGATTCAACTACAACAGGATGTTCCACTTCCAAACATTGGTATGTATCGCATGTCAACTATGGAGAGTTTGGAAATCTAGAAGCAAATCAAAGAATTGATGAAAAAGGGTATCATACATCCATCTACTTCGCCATGTGGTTCACCAATTGTTTTGGTTCCAAAGAAGGACAGGACTTGGCACATGTGTATCAATTTTTGTGCACTGAATAAAATCATTGTAAAGAATCGCTACCCACTCCCACGCACTGATGATTTTCTAGATCAGTTAAAGCATGCAAAGTATTTCACTAGGTTAGACTTACGAAGTGGTTATCATCAAGTTAGAATAGCTGAAGTGGACAATTGGAAAACTACTTTCAAAACTAGACAAGGATTGTATGAGTGGTTATTTATGCCATTTGGCTTAAAAAATGCTCCAGCTACTTTCATGAGAGTAATTAATGATGTCCTTAGACCATTTCTAGATGACTTTGTCATTGTTTACTTAGATGACATACTCATATTTAACAAATCAAGAGAATAACATGTCATGCATGTGAACAAGGTACTTTATGTCTTGAAAAAAGAGCAATTATTTTTAAAGATGTCAAAGTGCGAGTTTGGTAAGACTTCATTGATGTATTTGGGAAACATTTTTGGAGGAGATGAGTTTAATATCGATCCTTCCAAAGTATAGGTCATTCTGAATTGGCCCAAGCCCAATACAGTTATAGAGGTAAGAATATTTTTAGGGGCAGCACAGTATTGGAGGAAATTCATTGCTAATTTTTCTTCCATTGCAACACCATTACATGCATTGACAAGTATGAAGAAAGTATTCCATTGGGGAGATGTACAACAAAAAGCATTTGATTCTTTGAAGAAAAAGATAATTTCAACACCAGTTTGAGCACTTACGGATCTTAGACAGCCATTTGAGATCCAAATAGATGCAAGTGATTATGCTATGGGAGCAGTGCTCATGCATCATGGTAAGCCTATTTTGTTTCATTCTGAAATTTTTAATGGAGTTGTGACTAAATATCCCACCTATGATAAAGAGTTATAAGCATTGGTACAAATTGTAAATAAATGGAATCATTAATTGATGGGGAAATAAACCATTATCCACATCGACCATCATCCATTGCAGTACTTACAATCACAGTCAAAGTTGCAGCAATCAAGAAATTTTATATGGATGTGTTATCTACAACAATTTCATTTGGTTATTAGGTACAAAAATGTAATCTACAATAAGGTAGTTGATATTCTCTTTAGGCCTATTGTAAATTCAACTATTATACTCAAGCAAAAATTCATTATGCATGAAAGTTACATTGAACAATATGCAAATGATAGTGATTTTCAAGATGTGTATGAGAGCCTGAGTCAAGGAAACCAAAATGAAGAGTTAGATTATCATGTGCATAAAAATTTGTTGTATCGCTTGGGAAAGTTATGTATTCCACAGGGAGAAAGAAACAATGTCAAAAGGGAGGTGCACACATCATTGATTGTAGGACATTTTAGTGTAGGCAAGATAGTAGCGAATCTCCAAAGGTATTGTTATTGGCCGCGGATGATTGATAGTGTATCTCATTTTATTAGAGGATGTTATTTATGTGCAACAAGTAAGCCTAGCAATAGGAAGCTTGGATTGTACACTCCACTTTCGGTTCATTCACATCCTTGGGAGAGTATCTCAATGGATTTTGTAGGTGGTCTTCCTATGTCAAGAAAAGGTCATGATTATTTGTATGTTGTGGTAGATAGGTTCAGAAAAATGTGTATGTTGATGTCATGTAAGAAAAAAATTACAGCTGAACAAACCACTAATAGTTTCTTTCTAAATTTTTGGGTTCATTTTGGTCTTCCTACTTCTATTGTAAGTGATCGAGATTCTCAATTTGTTGGGAATTTTTGGTCAAAATTATGGGACATGATCGACACAAAGTTGAAGAAGAGTAAAACATTTCATCCACAAACAGATGGTCAAACTGAGGTGGTGAATAGGATTGTTATTCATATTCTTATAGGTTATTGCAGCAAGCATTCCAAGTTGTGGGATGAACAGTTACATCACATTCAACATGCATACAAAGGGAAAAACATTCTTCCACAAACACATCGCCATTTGAGGCATATTATGGTTATTTGCCAAGATCACCATTGGACTTCATCTTTTAGAAAGATGTCACTATAGATGGTCATAGTGACATAGATAAGGCAAGGAAGTTCATTGAGAAAATTTAGTTGATGCATCATACCATGCAAGAGAAACTTGAAAAGAGCCAAAGCAACTACAAGGCAAGGCATGACAAACACCGGGTTGATCAAAAATTCCAAGTTGATGATGAGGTTTGGTTGTACATAAGCAAAGAAAGATTGCAAGGGGAAGATAAAAATCTGAAACCAATCCATAACCCGTTATGGTCCACTTAAAATTTTGGAAAATATTGGTACAAATGCATTCAAGCTAGATTTTCCTCCTTATATGCAAATTTATTTTGTCGTTAATGTTGAGAATTTGAGATTTTTTGAGCCTCCTTTGATTGACGATCAAGGAAAACATATTCAGTTGCCATCAATAGATTTTTTCTCACCAGAATATCTTGATGAACGTCAGCAAGATCTCATATTTGACTAAAGAATTAATATTTTAAGAAGAGGGAATGATGAATACCTTAGAGTGGGACTCAAGAGTCAAAATCCTTCAAAGGCCAAATGGTTAGAGATTGGAAGAGTGAGGGAGTTGTACCCTCACTTTTTGAACAATTGATAGAATATTTTGGGGTCCAAAAGGCTTCTAGTGGGGAGGAATGATCTAAGGCTCAGTATTTAGCTCAAAATTGAAAGTGCTAAAAAATGCTTCAAACCTAAACGCCTGGATAGAGATCGTCTCTGGGATTCCAACACAACTCATTTCATCAAATTATGAGTTCATATGAGGGAATTATGACCTGTTGTTCGTTTTCCCAAACAAGAAAAAAATGAGCAGAACAGGTACATGGATGATGTGGTTGTCCAGTTAGCCTCAAAAAAAAATATTCTCCAAAATCAGCCAATGAAATTGTGCCAAGTGGCACAACCGGATTCGCGAAAGTTGACTAGGAAGGGAAATTTTTTTATCCTAATTCTAAGGGTGGATTTTTATTATTATTCGTGTAATGTTGTCATTTTTATATGGTGTAGTTATGGGCCAATGGGGAAGGGCCACGTGGCATGCCACGCACCCCCCCCATGGCATGGCAGGTTGGGATTCATTATGAATTGGACGCATATTATTTTTTGTTGACAAGGTTGAACTATGGTGTATGGTGTGTATATATATAATACATATATCGCAAACATATATATATTAAACTAAGGTTTTAGATCTTACACCATTGCAGATTCAATTATGGAGGAGATCTCCACATTTGGCCCAATGGCTAACTCTCGTGGACATGGCTAACTCTCGATGGAATGGGAATATCACAGTGGAAAAAAAACTTATGGTGGAGGTCGGGGTCGAACCCCAGACCTACCGCATGCTAGCAATATGACTTACCATCTCCACTCCTATTGTGGGTCTTACCCATATAATTTTCCACACTCATTTGAATTAATGCACGCCAGTCAATGGGGGTCACGCACCAAAACCAATAGCTAAAACACTTTCAAATCCAGCGGAAAAATGTTAATCGGGATTAATTATGTTAAAACGTAATTAAATTATGTTAAAACCCTAGATAATTCCCATCATCGCTAAACACACTTCAAAATTAAAATGCATTTATCTTATTTTTAAACACACTTATATTAAGTGTTAAGTTCACTTAGTGTAGCGGAGAAACTGGAGGAACGCACCAAATGCGCCGCCCTTGCTAAATTTGGAATTTTAATTGGCGGAATCCTAGTTATAAAGGAGAAATTGTAAGAAATCTTGTTTTTTCCATAACTGAGGCAATTTTCTACCAAAATGAGCTCAGGAAGAGTCATTTCTAGTAGATTTTGATTTTTTGGAGCCATTGGAGCAGGTTGCAGAGGAAACAAGTGACTATAAACACGCATTTTTCACATTTTAAGCTAATACAAAGGCCCACACTATGAAGCGGGACCAAGGAGATGTAGCCTAGGAGGGGTGAACTCCTTCATCAAAAACTTGTGTATTGAGCTTTGTTATTTCTGCTTGTTGTGTTCTTATTTTCTGTTGTTCAGAAATTAGTTTCTATGCTTTTGAGTTCATAAAACACACTAAATTTCACCAATTTTGATGAATTGGCAATCACATGCTCATGGAAAAACTCTTAATGGATAAGAAAACCAAAGTAATGTTTATTTAAATCTGAAATTGATATTAGCACAGTAATAACTAACAATCAATTCTAGATCACAATATGAAGGTAAAAAGTGATAAATTACGGTATTATAGAATACAATATGAATAACTCAAAATGCATGAACATGAAAGAAATTCAAATTTTTTCCTTAGATTGGAAGAAATTGTTAACACAATGAAGGGTCTCAGTGATAATATTGAAGATGTTATGATTTTTGAAAATTGATAGCACTAAGCACTAAGTTCATACAAAAGTTTCAGCTATTGAGGAAATGCAGTATTTGAAATAACTATATTTAGAACAAATCCATGGGATCTTGACAACCTATGAAATGAGAACAAAAGGGGATACATCATAAATCAAAGAATCTACCTTCAAGGCTAAATGTAAAGGAAAACAAAAGGATGATCCTAATGATGCCAATTACATCTTAGATGAAGAAGATGTGAACATTTTAAGGAACTTGAAAATAGGATCTCTTAAATTCAAAGGTAAACTTCCTTTCAAATGTTTTTCTTGTGGAAGAGGAGGTCACTATGCAACACAATTTACATATAAATAAAATCATGATAAGAATTAAAAAGGAAAGGATGTATCCAAGAAAAATGTGAGAAATAAATTATCTTCAAAGAAAAAATTTTATTCTAATGAAGATAGTAAAGACACATCATATGATCAAGTAGATTAATTTTCATATTCTAACACTAGTTACAAAATACTTATGGATATTGAAGATCAGTTGACTAGTGAATCAGATAATTGTGAAACAAATGATTTAATGAACACATTAAGAGAAATTGACAGACTTAGGAATGAAAAAAAAGATCTGGAAGCTAAATAATGTAGTGTTGTTAAATAAATAACCTTGATAAAGAATCATTTAGAAGAAACTAATAGTGGAGAGTAAGTCTTAATGAAACGACTTCAAGAAAAGGAGGACATTGTGAAAAGTTACAATAAAAATTGTGACTCTAAGGGAAGATTAAGAGAAAACAAAATCACAATCAAGTTGGATTCTCAAATGGGTAAGGGAATTTTAATCATTAGAGAATATTATTAATGAACAACACTCTCCTCTAATTAATACATGTCTTGGATACAACCACAAGCTTTCAGATCCAAAAGGAAATGACAAGGATCAACATAAGGCTCTTCAAAATGAAATTGAATCAAATCAATCATCAAAAAGGAAACCATCAATATTAGAGACAAGATTAGTCCCCAAGTATAAAATATTGTTTAACAGATATTGTTTTAATTGTAGCTTATTTTTACATAAGGCCACTAATTGCAGATCTAGTGGATGGAATGGAAGCAAGCAAGGTTTTGGTTACATGAGATGGTATAAGTGCCACATTTTTGGACACATTGCAACCAAATGTAGAAGTTGGTTCATAGGAAGATCATCAGTTCCCAGGTACTTAGGTTTCTTTAAAGGGTATTTTTTTACATGCAATTTATTTAGTCACAAATTTATTGATTGCAATAAGAGAAATATGAAGCAGAAATGTTATGATTCCCATGCCTCCTTCTCTGGTAACGTAAGTTGTTATACATGTAATAAGTTTGGAGATGTAGAAAAAGAATGCAGGACCAAGTCACTGAATTCATATAGAAATTTGAGAAAAAAAATAGATTCAATCAAAAGAAAGCAACCAGATAAGAATATTTTTATCGAAAAATCTGAAAAAGATGGATCCACCAACACTCCTCATATTAAGCAGAGGGAAGAGGATCAAGTGAAGTGTGGCCTTGATTTATGCACATTTGAAGAAGAATATCAATGCTATATAGATAGAGGATGATCTCATCACATGTTTGGAAATAATAGAAAAATTATCTCTCTCAAGAAAGACAAGAGTGGTAAGGTTATTCTAGGAAATAGTACACCAACAAAAGTACTACGAAGTGGTAGTGCTAATTAAATGTTAAGAATAAAAAATAAGTTGATGTATTATTAGTTGAAGGGATAAAGTATAATATTTTGAGTGTGGTTCAAATAGATATTAAAGGGTATGTAGTTATATTTACCTCAATTGGATGCAAAATTATATAAGAAGACACTGGAAAAGTTACAACAAAAGCATTTAGAAATGTGGACAAATTATATGTTCTAAAGAAAAATCTAGGTAGAAATAAGAGGTCTAGATACTTCTTTAGATTCAGAGTAGAGGAATATAGATTCCACTATTTTTTATTATATTTTAAGGACTACATAAGTACATGTGGAGCAAATGATAGATTGATGACAATCAGGTCCATAGGATAGTGATGCATGATCTTAGGGGGAGCTACATGTGTGCTATTTCACTTTGATGATGCTCTCATGTGGTGCTATATAATTCTTATTATTTTGATGATTTTTTCTACTAATGTTGCATTTGTTAAAGTTAGTGTGTTCCAGAAAAGAAATGACATGTTTAGGGAGAGTTGTGGACTCTTTCTTCAAAGAAAAAGTTATCATTTTACATTGTATACACGTTTATTATGAAGGACAGTCAGGTATATACACAGTACTTGAATTAGAAAACCACCCATAATTTTCTATGGTATTAAAGAAGTGGCATAGAATTGGGGGGGCTTCTCATATGCCTCTCATAGTTCATTGATGGAATTATAGCTTCTAACATTGGTTGATGATGCCTATTTGATGTGTTTATGAGGTATTTTCGATACCTCACTATAAATCTTATATTATTGATATGTCTCTTGGATATATTGATTTTTGGTATCTTCATTGATGAGGGTGATGAAGAGTTGACACATGTTCAAGGGGAACATATTCTATGCTTCCAATGGCTCATTGTTGGAATTATGGTTTTCAATGAGTTCATGGTTATAGCAATTGTATTTCTTAGTTTTGGAAGATATATATGTTGTTGTCATTATTTCATGGTTAATGTTGGTTGATATTCAATATGTTGTTGATCAATCCTATTCTACTTAATTTCTTGTAATGTTCAAGGTATTATTTGACTTCACAAATGTTGCCAACAAGTCTATTGCTTATGGAAAGCTATCAATATGATATGATATTATATTGTTGATGGGTGACTTGAATGTTGATCATGAGAGTACATGTATGGTTTTGTATCATCATATTTTGATGTAATGAGCATGAAGAGAACCATTTTGTCTAGCATGTGTTGTAAAAATTGTAAAATTTAGCCATGTATGGGGTATCAGTTGATTGATGTAAACTTGGGTCCATAAAATCATTGTTTATGAGATAGGTCATATGTAATTATGGATATCCATGTGTTGCACATATCTAGAAGGTAAATAATATGTTTATTAAAGTCATATCTTCTAGCAAAGCTTCTTGTTTCACATCAACTGATCATATGTCTAGTCTTGATCATGTGAGGGGGAGTACTTATCTCATATTGGTTTCACCCTTTTCCCTTGATGTCAAAGCGGGGGAGAAGACTTGGTGTTTTGAAAGAGGTTTCCATCAAGTCCAAAGGGAGATTTTTGGCATTATGGATAATATGTTGTCCTTGATTTCAACCTAGATATAATATGATGTTAACCTGGATTGTTAAATGTGTTGTCCTTTATGATTACAAATGACATGAATGTTTGTACAAGTATTGTAGAGGATAAGGAAGAGTACTGGGAAATTACTCACATGTTCAATTTGAAGATGATTGAAGAAGGTGAAGTTTACAAAACTATATGAGACTCCTATGAAGCACAATCGCACACATACACAAGTTTCATGAATAAGATTCAGGTACATAACCCTGCACATGGAAAAAAACCATGAGAATTTTCCAAGGTAATATCCCATAGTTTTGTGTCGGCAACATCTATTTTAGCCCATCAAAAATTACCGACAACAAACCTAAGGGATTTTCCTATGGTATTGGAAATGGAAAAGGCTATAAAATGAGAAGGATATTAAGTACTAGGGTGTGGGTGCATTTGATGAGTTATTCATGTGTTATGGGATATGAAACAGATGTGCACCAGGGTGTGATGAGGAGTCTCAAATGTAAGAGATCTAAGGTGTATTGAAAATTTAATGGATATGCTTGATCGATTAGGTTATTGTAGGTGTGTTCTATTAATATTTTATGGATTGATGGCAAAACAATATGATTGCATATCAGTATTTGTGTTGATGAGGGATTATATATAACAACACGTATGCAGAGATTACTTTAACATTGTGTGTATGCAAGGATCAAAGTGCGTATTGAATGGCTTGTATTCCTTGTTTGATATGCAATCAATTGATGGGTAAAGAGAATATAATGTCATGTTTATGAGTGTGGAGAATATGGTTGATTTTAGATTTGAGTATTGAGAATCATTCTACATAACATTTGTGATTTGATATAGAAAAGGTTAAAGATTAATTCTTCTAATATATATACATAGTTTGTGTTCTTGAATATCATGTACATACACAGATCCACTTCATAACAGACACACATACATTCTAATTTAATGAGATTTTAATATTGTTTATTGATCTGGGTTGTTGACAATTGTTGTTTCTACTAAGCAATGTGATGACGATATATCTACTTTGAACAAATGAAATGAATTGGATTTGGTATTCAATAATATGAGATATGTACATGGGTATCATGCAGAAAGGGAATGTATATACATGAATTTCCTTAATGAAATTTGTGTGTATATTATAATTTGATCAGGGTTTCTAGTGTTGGTTTCTTATGAAAGTAGATTGGTTATGTATTATTTGTTGTTGATTTTCAAGTATGTCTTGATCAGGATGTTTGGTATCTAATATTATTGGTTTAAGATCTTAGATTGGTTATTGGTTTTGAGTTTGATCAATGATTTTGTTGAAAGAGGGTTGATTGGTATCTTGGTATAAAATTTGATCATGTTAGATTGATTTGTGTTTGAGCATATTGTTAGATGTGGGTCCAGTTTCAAAATTTGATGAAAGGTGGAATATTATTTTTGTGTTGGTTTTGAGACAAGTGGATCCCAAAGACGACAAAAATGGTGGTTTTCTCCCAAATTGGGTTTCCACCCAAAAATTCCTGGTACCCCTATGTGTTGATGCGTTGATTATGTTTGATGATTTATAGTCTCTTTACTGCTTATGGTTAATGCATAATGAATGGCTAATTATTTAATGATTAAGATAATTGTGAAAATCGTGTAATCTTCATATACACTACTTATGTTCATAAAGAATGCATACATATGTGTGTTGATTGAATATAAGTTGCGTACAAATTTATGAATATGCAATTAAAGAATAAATGAAATGAAATATTGATTCACCCCCCGAGTAGTTCTAACATAAATCACTTTTACTAAACTTGACATAAATTTGGCGCTCCCTTAACACCTGTAATACCATCTTGAGGTGTCTTTCATGCTATTCCTTGGTCCTTGAATATACTAATATATCATCAATAAATACCAATACAAACTTATCCAAATACTTAATGAGGATATTGTTCATTGGGAACATAAAGGTAGTTGGTGCATTTGTTAGTCCAAATGGCACCACCAAAAACTCGTAGTGCCCATACCTAGTCCTAAATATGGTTTTACAGATATCCTCATCCTTAATCCTAACTTTGTGATATTCATATATCAAGACTATTTTTTAAACTATTGTGGCTCCTATCATTTGACTAAAGAGTTCATCAATTATAGGCAATGAATACATTTTCTTAGTGGTCATATTGTTCAATTGTTTATAGTCAATTCATAATATAAGGGTGCCTATTTCTTTTTAAAAAATAATGTCGGTGCTTCCCTTGGAGACACACTAGGCCTAATGAATCCCTTCATTAGGGGAATGCTGAAGTTAAAAATGGGTCTTAAAATGAAAAATGTAGTAACAAAATCAATTTTAAATGAACAAATAAGATTCAATCTGAATATGTCATCCCCAAAGATAAATATTGTTTAAGAGGAAAAAAGAAAACTATTTTTTAAATCATATTTTGGACTTATCTTGTTATAGCTTCACTCAAATTTAAAATGTGGGAATTCGTTAGATGTGCAATTAGAATCTTCATATAACGAGAACCACTATGTTGCATACATTTAAGTAGACCCATACCGAGAAAAAATGAAAATACATGAAATAAAATTTTCTTAGATGAGTACCCACTTCGCATACTTTTGAAGAGACCCACAAAAAGAAAATTTGGAAACACATGAAAAACCATGTTTCTTGAATTTTGAGTAAACCTATAAGGATATAAGTTGAAAATACAATTAAAAATTTATTTTATTTCTTTCGTCTGAAAATATATAACTCTTATTTTATTATTCTTACTATTTTCTTAGTATTTTCCTTAGGATGCCCAATTTAGACCTCAAAATCCCCCCAATGGTTTAACATTTCCTTTAACTATATCTTTAATGCTAGCTCAGGTATGTTCAATCTATAACATGACCTTGACACAAGCATTGCTCATAGTGTAAATTCTATTGAAAATCTATGTCTCTTTTAGAAGTAGTTCTAGTATTTCCTCGAGAAACGCATCACTATAGTGTTGTAGCACTGGTTGGTCTTCAATTTTCTGTTGAATTGGCTACGTGTATAACATACAATGAACAACCTTTTCTGTAATATTTCTTCAATTATAGATCATTGATTTTTCTTAACATATATATTTTATAAGTTTTTTTATTACTTCAGTAAATTTATTTGCATTTATATATAAAACAATGGTAATAACTACAATGTAGCATAGTCCTTGCCTCTACCACTAATAAATTGATTAAGGCCATGCTTCTTTCAATGGGGTCCACATTTCGCCCACATTTATGACTCCACACATGCTTCCTCCGCACACTCTTCCTTCGCACAACAACCTCCACAGAGCTTCCTTCACACATGCTTCCTCTGCACAACCACCTCTACACACTCTTCAACATCCTTCCTTGAGATTATATTGTTTTAGCTCATTTGATTTTGGGATTTTCAATAGGTTAATGTTGATTTTGGGTGTTATTTATGGAAAGTGACATTTCCTAGGAAAATATGATTCAATGTCCAATGCATTAAAGTTATATTTTTTTTTTTTTTTTAATATTGATTGTTACTAGGAGTGCAGAGCTCTGCACTCCACACAATGAAAATATCATTGTGTGTAGCTTTGCACTCCACACATTAAAAATATCATTGTGTGGAGTGTGGAGCTCTACACTCTATTTCTTGTCGTGAAAAAAAATAGACAACCAAACATGCCCTGAATCAAGAACATTTAAAACGGGGCAGGAATAGAAAACTCACATAAAGTGAAATAACATTACGTCTAGCTTTTGTGATCAGTAGGGATTTTTTCTTAATCTAATTGGAATTGGAAACTCATAGAAAGCACTATGCAATGATTGGTTATTTGTTGGAGAAAATTTTGTTCATGCACTTATACACAATCAAAGATACATAATTTTCATCTCACATCCCAAAGGAATGTATTGGATGTATTTGGTACAATGCAGAAGAGTAATTAAAAAGAAATGTAATTTTTGAAAACCACATTAAATCCCAAATAATAAACAAAACAAAATAACAATTCAATATAATAATTACCAATAATAACTCTATACTAAAAAACCAAATGGAAGGACAGCCAGATCATTCAACTGTTCCATCAAGTGAAGTGATTGGAGATCAATTTCCTCACAAAATGTTAGGAGACTATGGACTAAGCTTATTTAAAACTACCTTTGCATTATTGTGTGAACCATTAAGCTCAAAATGTAGAATAAAAATTAAAACCAAATGTAATTTGATAAAATTAAATAAAATACTAGATAATAAATTACAAAGGAAATAGATTGTGTGAAGTGCATAGCTCCGCACTTCACTATTGTTCACGAACAATAAAGACAGGTGAAAGACAAGTGAGCATGCCTGGACTCGAACATTTAAAACAGGGGGAAAATAGAAAACTCACAAAAGAAAAATAACATGACGTCTAGCTTTTGTGATTGGTAGGGTTTGTTTCTTAATCCCACTAACGTTGCAAAATCAAATGAAGTGTTATGCCCAACTGGGAATTAGATAATTTAGATAAAATCTCTTCATTGTTGTGGGAATGTGTCAAAGCAAAAAAAATTGTTTTAAATGGTTCGACAAATTTATGAAATTGTAATACATCATTCTGAATATGACTCATTTGTTTCAGTATGGGGTTGAAGGAGGGCCAAGAGGCCGAGCACGGATGGTTTGCAAAGGAATGCAAGTTTTCTGTGGGAGACAATATGAGATAATGCGAGCTCTCTGTGGGAGATAATATGAAGAAAATGTGAATATTTCTGTGGGTATAGATATTGAACAATGGCAGAAGTGGCGTTGAAGGTGTTTATTTTAGTCTCTGTTTCGCTTATTTTATCAGCCGCTTCATCATAGATGCATAAGCCTGTCAGAGCTACTCCTTCTATGAGGAAATGACTTACTACTACATCTCATTTTTTTCAACAACAACATAGGGTGGTATTGCTTCTTTTGCGACTTAAACATGCACGGGTGGTATGCATCTAGGGTGGTATCACTTCATAGGGGCTTTCCCATGGACTGTCTTCTCTGGTTTTTCTGGTGAGCGGGAATTACACTGGTGACAGGAATTTTCAAATTTCCCGATCGGGTACAAGGACCTTCTAACTCAGTCGACGGAAAGTATATTGTTGGACAGTCCTACATAATCTCCTCCTCGGGACTTCTTAAATTGGCTATTAATTAGGTACTAATTACAGGAATGTAGTTTACTTTTATTCAGGAAGGTAGTTTACTTTTATTCTAACAGCACTACTTTCGACGCATTACTCTTGCCCTAGCTGGGAGATTTTTTATGGGATTGGGGATTCGGCTTTAATCCAAAATTTAATGAAAAGTCATGCCTTATCTCTGTTTTTTTTCTTTTAACATGGTAACTTTTTAATGATCTCTCACTATGGCTAATCTATCGAACCTTTCAACAGAATTCGAGGCGGGGGAATATGATGATGCCTTCCTACATGAAATTGAGGTGGTGGAGAATGGCACTAACACTAAAGGCTATCTGGCACCACCTCCTAGCTTGTCTTCCACTTGCACTGCCACTCACCTGATCACTGAACAACGAGACTTGCCTAGATTATCACCTGATATCCCTCTCGGCCCTGGTCTGCGTACCAAATCAACTCATTCGGATAAACCTTTCAAGTAGAAGCATGGCTGTAGGTTGCTAAGTTTTGTCTGGGACGTGATGTGGGAATGCACGGAGAGCTTGCTGGACCGAGCTTTGGTGGATCAGTGTCAATTTGAAAGGTTCTGCAAGGTGGATTTCCTTCCATGGTTGTTGGAGGCTTGGATCAAACTTTTAGGGTATCGACCGTTGGTGAGAAAGTTGTAGGGTGGCTGGTACAACTTTCATTTCATTAAAGCTAAGGATTTTGGGGAAGTTTACAGGTGGACATGGGTTAATCGGTGCTGCTTCTTGGCACTTCATCGATGGCACATCGGTTTCCATCCAATTTGCAACGCGCCGCAACACCATCTCGTCTAGGTAAAGATTACTGACCTCCCTTTAGACTTCTGGACTATTAACATCCTGACAACGATTGGAGATAGCATAGGTTCTTGTAGGTTTGTCGACCCAAATTGCACTGGGGAATTTGATAAAAGAGTGTCCTGGCTATTAGTGGAAGTTTTTTTTTCCAGGGGACTTCCTGTGGAGGTTGATTTGGAGTGGGAAGGCATTGTGCACCTCCAGTTTCTCGACTACTGGCAGACGCCATTTAGGTGTCATATATGCCATGGGATTTGCCATCTAATGCGCCACTGCAAAAAATTTCAGGAGCACTATAAAAATCAATCTGCTTCCGGGACTTCTAGGGGACCGACACTGTGAATTACTCGCCACGGAAAGACATCTCATCCTAATTCCTCTTTTGCACCAGATAAATCATCTCTTGTCTCTCTATCTCCTGGTAAAGCTTTTCCTTCTGTTTCTGAACAGAATTTGGAGTCGGGTGGTAGGGAATAGGAGGTGGATAGGGATATTACCCTTATTGCCTCAGATGAGGCACTGATATTTGTTCCCCTAGAGGACAATGATGAACAAAATATGAGAGGGGGTCATGTACCAATTATAATTCATGTTGTATCCAATATTAATTTATCTTCACTTCCTCGGGATGACCATCTTTTTGAGCTCCATCCACCTCTTTCTCCTGGATCTCCTTCCTTGGTTAGGACATCTGATCCAGGCTCTCCTTCCCTTGCTCAACCATCTGATACGGGAGGGACCGAACCACTCTCCCCCCTAAACTTGATTAGCAATGATCTTGATTTCATTCTACATAATATGGTTGCTCAAATGGTTCCTCTGCCTATTGATACCGGCCATCAATTGTCTCTTGTCATTTCCATTAGCCCCTTGTTAAAATCGTATGTCACTATTCGAAAATGGAAAGACAGGGTAGGTGCAAACCCTCTTCGGATTTGGACTCGACCCTCCCTCCTGGAAATTTCTGTGATGTCCCTATCACCCTTGCCCTCATTCGGGTCCTTAGAGCATTATCCCCCTACTTAGAAGTTCCACCATGATCCTGTGCTCTCTAAACATTAGGAAGGTCGGGGGAAGAGATAAGCTTGTATCTCTGCGGAATTTCCTTTTTACTTTAAAACCTGATATGATATTCCTTCAAGAATCGATGACCTCGGCTAACGCAACCTGAATTTTTTATCATTCCTTATGTCCAAAATGGCATCTAGTTTCCACTAATGCAGTGGGTCGATCAGGAGGATTGATTGTAATGTGGGATCCTCACTTGGGTTCTCTAAAATCTTTTGGTTTCCTTGGGGGAATTATCTTGACAGGTTTCTTCAGGGGAAACAATCGAAGGATACACCTAATAAACCTTTATGCTCCTTATCGAGAAAGACTCAGTTTTTGGAGAAGGATGGAGGAATGTGGATTTCTTCTACTAGACTACTCCATCATAGTGGGAGATTTTAACTATACTCTCCGAGAGAGAGAGACGTGGGGTAAGCAAGGAAGAAGGGATCCTATGGAGAAATTTATGTGCTCTCTAATAGATCGATCAAATCTGGTGGATTCATCCTTGGAGAGAGAAGGCCCTACCTAGTTTAATGGGCGCTCGAGCGAAGAGTTCATTGGGAAGAGACTCGACAGAGTTTTAGTTCATTCATCTCTTCTATTGCAGATGGGGAACCTCAAGGTTCAGGCCGAGGATGTGATTATCTCTGATCATCGCCCATTATCGGTTGAATGGATGTTTGAGAATTTTAAAGGGGGTTACCCTTTCAAAATTAACTAGGCCTAGTTAAATAATGAGTCTTTTAACTTACTGGTCAGAAATCATTTCAAATATGTAAACAGGGAGGAAGGAACATCGGTGATGGATTTATATCAAAATGGCTACGCAATTTGAAGTACAAAGTGATAAAGTGGGAAAAGGCACATAAAGATCGTTTTCTTAAGGAATTGAAGCTTCTATCTGCAAATACAACATTGATTCTTATTAAAATTGAGGAGGGATATTCTTCTCCTCATCACTGGTCTCAACTTAAATTTCTTGAATCGGAGAGGCGGAGAATATTTTTATTTCAAGAAAAATACTGGCGACTTAAAAGCCCGGGAATTTGGCTAAAGGAGGGGGACAACAATACCAGTTTCTTTCATAAATATGCAAATGGAAGGAAGAAATTCAATACTATATGGCAGATTGAGGCCAATGGATCTATTATCCACTCCACGAGGGACATTCAATTAGAAGCAGTGGCCTTCTATGTAAACATTTTTAAAGGTAGGGAGGAGAATGTTTACGCTAAACAAATAAAAGCTCTGGAACTTTTTCCGAGAATGTTTGGAGATGATGAAAATGTATGTTTTCAAAGACCGATGAGGAAAGAAGAAGTAGAACAGGTATTGAATTCATTCCCATTTGACAAAAGCCCGGGTCCGGATGGTTGGACCCCGGACTTTTTCATTCATTTCTCAGACATCTTCATTAAAGACATCACTAAAATGGCTAAGGAAGTCAGAAAATCCGGTAAGTTCACCGGTGGTATAAATTCTACTTTTTTGGCCCTTATGCCAAAGAATAAGGATTCCAGGACTTTCTAATATTATCGCCCAATTTCATTATGCAACACTCTATACAAGATTTTCTCGAAACTTATTGTGGAAAGGTTGAAAGAAGTCCTTAAGTGCTATATCTCCCCTGAACAATCGGGTTTCTTACCAGGCAGGAGCATACATGATGCAGTTTCTATAACACAAGAGATCATGCATTCTATTAAATCACAAAAAATTAGAGCCGGCGTGATGAAAGTTGACTTGAGTAAATCTTATGATAGAATTGATTGGGGTTTTCTAAGACTGATACTACATAAGTTTGGAATGGCAAATGGCTCAATTGATTGGATTATGGGTTGTGTCGACTCCTCTTACATGGGTGTCATTATAATTGGCTCAACAACTGATTTCTTCCGCCCCGAGAGGGGCCTCAAGCATGGTTGTGCCCTATCTCCCCTCCTCTTCAGACTTGTTATGGATGCTTTTAGCCTAAACATTAAACATGTTGTTGATCTGGGTGATTTTAGAGGCATACATATTACCAGACAGAGGGAAATCTCTCACAACTTCTTCATTGATGATGTCTTAGTATTTGGAATCCTGATCAAAAGTTGCTAGTTGGTTTTAAATAATATATTCACAATGTTTTGCATTGTGTTTGGAATGGAGGCCAATAGTGGAAAATCCTGCATATACCATTCAGAGGGCACTATTGAAACTTTGGAGTATATTGGTAACTTGTTCGATTTCTGTTTATCCCATCTAGATGACGACATTATTTACCTTGGCTTTCATCTGAAACCATCTAGATATCTCACTTCTGATTGGTCTTGGTTATTGGAGCGATACAAGAAAATAATTAAGGTTTGGTCAAGTAAATGGTTGACAAAGGGAGGGAGGCTCGTCCTAACTCAGGCAGTTCTTCAACAGCTCACTGTATATTGGGCACACTTATACAAAGTTCCGACGAGGATAATCAACAACATTCCCAGCTTCATGGCGAACTTCATTTGGAATGGGGGGCTGAGAAAAGGCTCATATCACTTGGAAAATTGGGATATGATAGCTAGGCATAAATAATTAGGCAGCTGGGGGGTTATGGATCTGGTTACTTTCGGTAAGGCCCTTATGATGAAGTCTCTCTCGAGAAGCCTCCACACACCGGGGGTGTGGAAGGATATTATGGATTACAAATATTTCAAGAACAAGTCAATGGAGGATTTATACTTAGAGGAACGCATACAATAGAACAAGGGATCGCCTATCTGGTCCAGATTCATTAAAATTTGGCCTAATTTTAAGGAAAATCTAAGGTGGAGCTTTTGTAATGGAGGAAAGATACTCATTGGTGACCTAGGCTTCAAAATTTCAACGGGAAACAACAATATTAGTAGAGCACTGATCTCATTCCTTCACCAGAAAGGTATTTTCTTTATAAGTCAAATTTTTGTATGGCAAGAGGATACACCAAAATGGCTCTCTGCTGGTAAATTGGGGATTTCAAACAGTTTAAGGGAAGAATGGAATTGATATTGTGAGAACTTAAGAGGTAAGTGAATGATCAAAACAAGTAGATGGGATCGGGTCGACTGGAGAGGAATGTTATACAAAGGTCAAATAGTGATCCGTGAAACTTATAAAGACATGATGAAGAAGAAGACGGGAATGCAATAGGTTTGTTGGTTTCGGGGTTTTTGGAAACTAAAAGTGCAATCTAATATGATCATCTTCTATTGGTTGGTATGGAAAGACAATAATCTCACATGGAACAATTTATAGAAGAGGGGCATAAATGAGCTTAGGATATGTCGTCACTGCATGAATGCTAACAAAAACAATATACATCTCTTTTATGACTTTTTTTTTTCTAGGGAAGTCCTACAAATGATCTACAATCAATTTCACATTGACTACTCTACATACGATAGTGCAGATAAATGTTATCCCTGGTGGGGGGGGGGGCACGAGAAATCCTTTAGGAACATTCCCATCATATATCACTGGTACACATGGAATAGCAGAAACAAGTGGCTCTTTGATGAAAAACCTAGCATTTTGGTCATGGTCGGCAATGAGATTATGCAACTCTGGGGGAATATGAAGGTAAAGCAGAAAATTCCCAGGGATCTTTCCCTGAGAAATTGTCCACACGAAATTCACTACCCAGCTGGATTTTTTGACAGGGCAACACAAAACTTTATATGTGGATGGAGAGCATGGTTGATGATCACCCCTACTTGCCATTATAAAATCCATTGGGCCAAAGGACAAGGCACTAATATGAGGGCAGAGACTCTGGCTCTTTGGGTCTGTTGTGGTTTTCTCAACATCTCTACCTTGAATCACTCTCTGTTTATGGAGATTCGTTGGTCCTTATAGATCATCTCAACAAAGGTACCCAGCTGAATCCAAGTTATTTAGAGGATTGGATGGAATGGATTAAGGTGTTGCGTAACAAGTTCACTACCATATCCTTCACCCACATCTATAGAGAAAATATTTTTGAGGCAGATCGATTATCAAAGATGGAGTTATCCAGGAGATATGATGAGATGCACTATGAGTTGGTTGAAGCCACTGGCCAAGGAGCGAAAGGAACAACCATATTTTTCTAATATTTTGTTTTTTTGCAGGTTAAGGGATGGATTCTGGAAAAACTCTCTCTCAGGTATGGCTCTCTTTTTGGTTCATGTCCAGTTTTTAAGCACTAGCAGGAGACCGATCTGTGGACACCCCACGAAGAAGAAAATAAAAAGCAATTCTGATCACTAGTACAAAGTCCCTGTAGAATTAGAAAAAGAATGGTGAGGATCAATCACTATCCTACCGGGCAATAACAATTTTTGTGGAGACATGTCTCTGGCACTTCAACGCGGATCAAAGATTCGTAAAGGAGGTAATTTTGGCTGCTAGTAATAGTGATCGTCGACAACATTTGTTCAGACGAGAAAGGCACAAGCATGGACATGGAAAGAATTGTTGTTTTTTGTTATGATTTTTGTTTTTGGCAACACATTTCTTTTGGACTGATTCAGTATAAGCATCTTATTGATACTAAAAAGGTTAATTGTAATAGAAAGGAACAGAACTATAATCGACTAAGATGTACTTTTTGAAGGAATTATAATTGATAAATGTGTTAGTACAAAATATAAACTAGTTGTTTTTTCTAATGAAGAAAAAAAAAATCATTCTAAATATAATATATTATTTAATAAGTATGTAAAAAATCATCGGTGTCCATAGAAATTCCAAAGCATTCATTGATTGGCAAAATTTAAAGAGATTAACCAAAAATGTCACACAAATTTGGAACATCATCTTTAAAAAGAAGAAATTGAAGATGAGATAGGATGGATAAACGCACATTCCAACACTGTGCCTAGATGAGATTTACGCAAACTACCTAACAATATGTTACTTCAATGAAGTAAATGGAAAATCATATGGCCTTAAGGAGCAAGGGATAATGATTATGCACTTAATTTTTTCTTTTCATAAAGTAGAATGATATGAAGTAGGTAGTTTGTGAGTAAATAAAAATATGTATACTTTAATGATATATCTATATTTACAAATTTATTTGGCTATCACTCGAGATTTCGTGTCTAACGAAATTTCTATTGTTGACAATCTGTTATTATCATCACTTCTATCAATCTCTAGCTTCAGCAAGCACAAGCTATTTTTACAATCCCTTCTTCATATTTAAAGAAACCCCTGTTGCAAGGAATTAACAAATATTGAATTCCAATGTGCCTCTTTGCTTATAAGTGCGAATTGCAATGTAAGTGGCTCCCGCGTTATCTGTCTCTAACTAGGTGGAGATACCTCGTTCATTCTAGTCAAATGGAACTAGTACTTATTGTGCGCAAGGAATATTATTGCGTGAAAGTTTATTGCGTAAATTTTGACACCGACAAATCTTGAAAAAAAAAATTATCGCCATATCCTTATCGATCACGGGAGGAGTTATAGCGCAGCCAATGGTTACGGATAAATTTTATTCCAGACAATAGTTTTGTTCTTTTCTTGAAGAAAGTTCTGAGCCTCATAAATGAATGTGAGATCCTATTTGCTTTACAAAAATCTACAAAATATTGAAAGGTCGATGGTATAAGTGTGGGAAAATTTTGTTTAGCTCAGAGTTGATTATAAGTTATGACGCTTACTTAACCGAATAAACTCTCTTTTTTAATTTGGAATAATAAATTGTTGTCGTTGTGCATAGCAATTTTGTTGTTCCCTTGGCACAACTATTTATTAATCTTGGATAAGTTTTTCAATGAAATGAAAGTAGGACTTCCTTATTGTCTTTGTGCAATAAGGACAACCCAAATAATGTAAGTTGATTCAAATTTACCTTTGTATAAATTATTTTTGTGTATGGATACAAATATAACACATGGCCGCATACTTTTATGATGACAGATGTAATGAACCACGTAATTTTGTCAATTCATATTCCCACATCATTCACGATGAATTTTATGATGGTTTTTGTTGTTTTCCTTTTTAAATTCATAATGTCCTACATGCTATTTAAGCAATCGTTGCAATTCCTTAAAGGCAGGGATTTGTTGCTCTCCAACCCACCTTGTTATAATAAGTTTTATCTAATCATATCATGTATGATCTATGTTATTAGTCCTCGTTGTCACGACATGAGACTATAATGATTGATTGGTGTCTCTTTAATATTAATTTCTTTATTTTCTCTGTTGTTTTTATTAGTATGTGTAGGCTAATTTTACTAAAGTATAGTTTTATGAGAAATCGTGGTTTTGGCCTCTTTCTGAGGCGAACTATAGCTTTTTTTTTTTTTTTTTTTGCTAGCGGCATTTCATCTTAGGTAAACTAATGCTAGCATTAGTTTGGTAGTATGAAATTATAACTCATTTGTGAAGGCCGTCTAACCCATTTCTGAAGGGCCTGCAAGCAAAGTTAAAGTTAACAGGTAGTGGATGCATGTGGACACAGAGATGCATGTGCCCAGTCATGTCGCTGCGTGGTGCTTCGGTTCAACTTGAACTCAATGATACAGCCACAACCCAACTGTATCTACAACCACAACCACTGTTTCTACAACTCGATTTCTGTTCGATTTCTCTGCAACTCGATCGATGATACAGCCACAACCCAACCAGAAGCTTCAAAGCAAACAGGTCCAATTGTGGAGTCATTGGCTCGAGCAGTTTCAGTTCCAGCTTACATACCAGTGCCAGTTTGAGCAACATGTCTCGTTGTGCCACACGTTTAGGAGGAAAATATAGCCCCAAACACAACCCCTGTTACTGCAACTCGATTTCTGTTCGACTTCTTTGCAACTCGATTTGTGTTTGTTATGCTTCTGCAACTTGATTGATTTCTCTTCAACTCAATTTCTATGTGATTTTTCTCTGTTATGCTTTTGCAACTCGATTTTTTGGTATGTTAAGGGGACTCTCTATTTCGATCTATTAAGGGGACTCTTTAACCGGGGTGAAAAGGCAATGGGGCATAAGCAAGCCAATGGATACGAATCAGAAGGCGGAATTCAAGTCCAGAGAACAAATCTTACCTTCTGCCCCTTTTTCTTGGTTTGTGAGGAGAACTTGTTCGAGATTGCATCTAGTTCGCTGGGTAGTTGAGCACAACTTTCGCTGGCGAGCTGATTTCGGACTGTATCTGGCTCGATCTACTCATCGGCTCGACGTTGGCCCCTGAAACACTACTCTCATGCACCACCGCTAAACCATGTTTGGAGCTACCGATAGAAAGTAACCGTATTAGAAATTTGCTAGCCAGAAATCGCAAGCCAACTATCCCCAGCAAGCAATCCCTAGTAATCCCAAGTAATTCTAATCAAGCATGGCTGCAACAATAGGTTGAAATGCTGTAAAAATCCATTCTTCTTAAAGGAAAATGTCGCTTTCAATTGTTGTTGGGGGATCATATAAGCATCTTCGAAATACTACTCCACTTTGGTTTTCATGGATACAACCTCTATGATCCTACCACTTATAAAATGGCGCTCCACCATTTCCATGTCCATATCCAGAGACTTCTGCCAGGACAATCTCTGCGCCAAAGTGCTGGAAAACACTAAAAATGCCCGCGCCATGGTTTTTTGTGGCTGTCATGTGATGCTTGAAGTTAAGAGTTTTGTTGTTGAGAGTGTATGCTGGATGAAGAAGCTCTCTATTGGTTGTACAAGGGAAGCTAGTGAGGTAGGAAGCCATATCGTTATAAGGAATAGAATGGTCGATACGCAGTGTGACTGGTTGTTGAAGGACTTGTGGTGATGCTGATCTGAACTACAAGCGAGGATGTGTCATCGTCCATGTCCAATTGTGACCCGAACAGCCCTTCCCGGACCTTCATCGAAGTTTCAAATTCGGTGGCAGCCCAGTTTGAGACTCTTGGGACTCGAACGGAGGCATTTTTTTGACCTGGGCAACCCTTCCCAAACCTCCATCAAAGTTTCAGATTCAGTGTCAGCCCAGTTTGAGACTCCTGGGACTTGAACGGAGGCATTCTTAAAAAGGCCCTTCATAATTACATAGGCAAAAGGCGATCGTGAAGGGGAAACAGATCAAATTTATTGTGCTCTTCCATTTACTGCAATACGAGGTTGTTTACTAGCCCAGCTAGCATGATAGATTTCAGGATAAGCATCATGTGGCATCTTACATGTCTTGCATGGTTATTTAGGAGAATGGAGCAGTAAAGTGCATGGGCTTCATGTGGGTTCCACATGTCGCATGATCTCAGTGCATCTAGTGATGTTCCTGTGACTACTAGTATCGACAAGCCTTGAGGCTTTCACAAAGAAGTTGTTTCCAAGATGTTGTTGATTCTGAGGATGTTTCAGATCCACATGTGGCCTTTGCAGAAAAAGGTGAGGTGCACAACAGGTTTTTGCCCTGTTTTGGGAAGATGTTTTACTGGTTTTATATGAGCATCTCCTCAAGGATTTTATTCCATAGGATCATTATCAAATTTTATTAATTTCTTTTATGTAAAAAATGATTAAGAATGTTAGTGCTATTTTGTGTATCAATCTCGCATTGGCAACAATTGTGGGACAAGGGATGGTTTACAGAGTCTTACAGACATTAAAAGATTTTCCGCTCTTGAACTTGGCTTTGGAGTGAAAATCCATGAGTTAATGTAATGGCATCCTCTGTCACTCTAGTAATAACATTGCTTAGAGGTGTTTGTGTGCTTTGTGGGTCCCTCTTGCTTTGTGATTGTTGCCTTTGTAATGTCATTTTAATTGCAAACATGCTAAAAATCCTATTCCAGGCTATAAGGTTGTTTTATAACCACCATATTTCATTTGCTTAGAAGGTTTGAGCGTCTAGAGAAAACCTTCAAGGACCAAGTGAAATGATTGCTTGCTTTTAAATCCTATTCCAGCCTGTCAAGTTGTTCACAATTTCCAATAAAAGGTTATAACATGGGACTCGTTAAATAAAAAATTAGTATGTTGTCTATGGTGAGAAAACAGACTGCCATATTTTTCCCCACTAAATGTTTGAGGCAACACAAGTTTCTCACTTATAGACAACGTTTGAGACAACACGAGTTGCTCACTTACAGACTAGTTTTCAATGTATCTATTTGTTTTTTCCTTTCAAAGGCCCAGAGACGGTATGCCTCATACACAACATTCAAATTTAGTATTCTTTTCAAATATGAAAGTTTTTGTAAAAGACATGTCTATGTTTTCTTCGTGTTAATGCTTCTACAGTAACATCTCATATAGTCCATATCTATGAAGCAACAAAAGAAATTCAGTATTTAGTTTGGGGTTGTGTGACAGGTCTTTGTAATATTTGATGTTTTCATTATTTTCCAGGGTTTCTTCACCCAATCAGTGCTTTTGTGTGAGCTTACCACATTAGTTCTGTTTACTTCTTACCTACCATCATTATATGGATTGTTTGACAGTCACAGGAGGTCCATTCCACAACTTAATCATACATAACTCCATGTGCCACTGTAGTACAACATGTATGCCTAAATAATGGGTTAATGGGTCTTACAAAAAACTAATCTCAAGCTAGCATGTGGGTGCACCTGCCACCCTCATACTTATTCATGTGGTTCATTCCACATCTTAATACTCCATTATTTATATGCATGAAAATGATCACATCAAGTGCTATCATGCTACAACATGTATGCTTGAATAACATGTCTTATAAGAACTATGAGAATACAGCCTTGATATGGCTAGGGTTTACAACTTGGACCAAACACTCAAGGAAGTTAAAGCACTATTGCAGTTCTCCATAACATGATGTATCCTTCACGAGGCCTTATCACCATCAACTGAATCTATGTTCTCTTGTCCATGCGTCTTTGTGATCTTTCTCTCTATATATATATCTATCCCATGTTGATCCATAATTTTCAAGTACGTCTTAACCTCCACTCAACAGTGTGCTCATCACATCTTGATCTGACCTTCCAACATAATTTTACTTGGAAAATTTGTGTGATATCTCATTATCCTAGCACTAAAATCTGATCTTACTCAAATCCATCACAACAACCACTAAACCATTTTTCCCAACTCTCACTTTCTTCACCTGCAACATTTCTTGAATTTTTCAATCTTGGGATTTTTCCTCGCAAGTTTCCAACATCCACAGGAATTCATCAGAGCACCCTTCTCATGTGGCATGCTTTTCATAGATCCATATTTGATATAAAGAGGTTCTCGTCCACATTGTGTCCCTATGTGATTGATATATTTTCTTAGAACATCGGCCAAAAAATGTTATATATATGAATATATGAGCTCTCTAAAAAGTAATTAATAATTACGTCGATATGTGTGTTTATTTTTGGAATAGTGCTTCAAAGTTTTAATTTAATTATCAATAATTATTTAGTAGATGGTACGGATTTAACTTCCATGGAATATTTTTAGTAATAGTCAAGATAGAGGGTTGAGAATTATCTCAAACATAGTTATGCCCTTTTTACTTTTCAATTTAATTTAAAAAAATGTCATGTTCACAAGTGTAATTGCACTCTTATTGTTCATTAATTTTTTACTATGTTTTTCTCATTACATTAAATGTAAATATGTTTAATTCATATATTATTTTTCTTATAATTAAGAATATTTTTTGTGTCGAGAGATGCTATATAGCCTAGTATGGGGGAAGAAGTATGTGTGTTAGGCGTAATGTAATGTAAGTATGTCAATATTTTTAAAATGTGGAGAAAAAAAAAATCAGTTTTATATGTTTTAGTTAATATTCAAATTAAAACATATATAAAATTAAAAATACAATGTAATATAAAATGTAATATGTAATGTAATGTAAAATGTAAAATGTAAACCACGAAGCTATCAAGTCGATCAGAAGAAATTGGTTTGTTTATAATATAAATCTAACATGCTATTGTTTCTTTAACATGTTATTTATTTATATATTATCATTGGTATAATAATCAATAACGTGGATTATTATTATTCCAATACATTACAATAATAATCATCTCCATTATAAGTATTTTTATATTAGACCTTACATATATTATTTGTTACACAAAGTGACAATTATCGATCATATGGATGGAGGGGGGAGAGAGGGAAAAGGAGAGAAACACAAAGAGGGGGAGGGGAGAGAGAGAAGGAGAGAGGGAGAGAGATAATGATAAAGTTGGAGAGAGAAGGGGGGGGGGGGAGAGAGAGAGAGAGAGATGGGTTCGGGAGGGATAGGGAGAGAGAGAAAAAAAGACAGAGAGATATGGGCGGAGAGAGAGAGTGGCAGGGAGAGATGGAGAGAGAGGAGAGAGCGAGAGATAAGGAGAGAGTAGAGAAGGAGAGATAGAGATGGATGGGGGGAGGTGTAGGAGAGTGAGGGATATAGTAGGCATAATTAGGTGGAGGGTTGGGGAGAGACAAAGGGAGGTGGGAGAGAGAGGAAGGAAGAGAGAGAGAAGGAGAGAGGGAGGGAGGGAGAGATGGAGTTGGAGGGGGAGAGAGAGAGAGAGGGAATAATAATTACATATATGGAGAAAGATAGAGAGAGAGAGGGAGTGACAAAGGAGAGATGGAGAGAGAATGAGGGGGAGAGGAGAGCGGGAGGGAAGAGAGAGAGAAGGAGAGAGGGAGGGAGAGAAGAGGAAGAGAGAAAGAGAAGGGTAAGAGAGAGAAAAAAAAATCAGTTTTATATGTTTTAGTTAATATTCAAATTAAAACATATATAAAATTAAAAATACAATGTAATATAAAATGTAATATGTAATGTAATGTAATGTAAAATGTAAAATGTAAACCACGAAGCTATCAAGTCGATCAGAAGAAATTGGTTTGTTTATAATATAAATCTAACATGCTATTGTTTCTTTAACATGTTATTTATTTATATATTATCATTGGTATAATAATCAATAACGTTGATTATTATTATTCCAATACATTACAATAATAATCATCTCCATTATAAGTATTTTTATATTAGACCTTACATATATTATTTGTTACACAAAGTGACAATTATTGATCATATGGATGGAGGGGGGAGAGAGGGAAAAGGAGAGAAACACAAAGAGGGGGAGGGGAGAGAGAGAAGGAGAGAGGGAGAGAGATAATGATAAAGTTGGAGAGAGAGAGAGAAGGGGGGGGGGGGGAGAGAGAGATGGAGTTGGAGGGGGATAGGGAGAGGGGGAAGAAAAAAATACATAGAGAGATATAGGTGGAGAGAGAGGAGTGACAAGGGAGAGATGGAGAGAGGAGAGAAGGAGGGAAGCGAGAGATAAGGAGAGTAGAGAGAGAAGGAGAGAAGGGGAAGAGGGAGAGAGAAGGAGAGATAGAGATGGATGGTGGAGAGTGTAGGAGAGCGAGAGGGATATAGTGACATAGTTTAGGGTGGAGAGAGATTGGGGGAGAGACAAAGGGAGGTGGGAGAGAGAGGAAGGAAGAGAGAGAGAAGGAGAGAGGGAGGGAGGGAGAGATGGAGTTGGAGGGGGAGAGAGAGGGAGGGAATAATAATTACATATATGGAGAAAGATAGAGAGAGAGAGGGAGTGACAAAGGAGAGATGGAGAGAGAATGGGGGGGAAAGGAGAGTGGGAGGGAAGAGAGAGAGAAGGAGAGAGGGAGGAAGAGAAGAGGAAGAGAGAAAGAGAAGGGTAAAAGAGAAAGAGGGAGAGGGATGGAGAGAGAGATAGATAGATATGGATAGAGAGTGTGTATTTTTGGGGGGTGAGATACATGTGAGATAGAGAGATAAAGAAGGAGATATCGAGGGAGACAAAGATATAGTTGGAGGGGGAGAAAGGGAAGAAGAGAGAGAGGGAGGGAGAGATAGACAGATATATAGAGAGAGAGAACATGTGTTTGGAAGGGTGAGATAGAGAGACAGTGATGGAAAGATGGAGATATATATAGATATAAATGGTGGGATGAGAGAGGGAAGAAAATAGAGACACATTGGGAGGAAGAGGAAACGAGAGATAGTGAGAGATGGGTCAGAAAGGGAGGGAGAGAGAGAGAGAGGAAGGGGCAGAGAGAGGAGAGTGGGAGGGAGATAGACATAGATATGGGGGGGAGAGGGAAGAAGAAATAAACACACATAGAAAATTATAGATATTATATAGTATTATATAATATTTAACATTTTTAAATGTAGAGGAAGAGAAACTAATAATTTTACAAAAGGTAAAAGAAGTTGGATTTAGAAATCCAAGAATATTTTGGTTTTTGTTGAAATAGATTCATTGATTTCACTATATATGTTGATTCCTAATCCTATTTTATTGATTTCACTTGATTCATTGATTTCAGTATAGTGAAAAAACTTGAGGAAAGATTCACACCTCAAGAGATTTGATCCCTCTCGATGTTTGAGAGGGGTAAGATGTATCTAGGTTGGTTATTTAAAATTAAGTTATAATTTAGTTTATATATATGTATATCATGATATGAGTGTCTCGATACTTATTATGAATTGATGTCAATAGAAGTTTATAAATCATTTAATTTATATGATTACACTAATTAATATTTCTAAGTAACGAACTAACATATTTACAATGAAGAAATTTGTTGTGGTATCTTATTATGGTTATAATAACCATGTGATGTTCATAGTTGTTAGTGATAGAAATATTTAATAAGAAATTGAGTGTATGTTAAATTTTGGCAGTTAGTGATATAACATTTAATAACGAGAAAAATATATAAGATTTTTTTCTAGTTTTAGTTTGGGCCAGTCTGGATAATTTTTTTTTGAAAAAATGCTTTCAATATAATGCCAATCTTATTTATAATATAAATTTAAATTTTATTCAAAATAAAAATATTAAAAATAATTTAAATTTAAATTTTATTCAGAATAAAAATATTAAAAATAACTTAAAAATATATAATTTAAATTTTAAATTTAAATTTAATAAGATTATAAAAAAATCATATTCATAAAAGGAAAAAATAAATATTCTCTATATAATATATAATATAGTATATGGTCTGAGACTATAGTATATGGTTTGATATTTTAACAAAAGTGAATAAGATATTAGATATGGATAATATATAAACAAGTCTACCAGAAAGTGGTACAACTGATGATGCGTTGCTATAATTTATTTATTTTTGTTCGATTAAAGATCTTATTTTTATCTTCTTGAAAATATTCAAATGATTGGTTTTCTCCTGAATTTTCATCAACTTTTAGTTGTTCTAGGAGTTTTTCCACCTAAAGAAACATGTTAATAGGCATATAATGAAGGAAATCACAAATCTCCTTCCCCAACTGGTTGAGGGTTTTCCCCTAAAGAAACATGTTGGAGAAACATGTTGGTAGATGTATATTGGTTGAACTCACAAATATGCTTCCCCAAGTGGTGGAATTGAAAGGCATATCTAAAGTGAAGAAAAATATTCATATGATTGGTTTTTTCACACTTGCTATCAATTCACTACCTTTTAGAATGATGTTGAGGAAGTGTTTGTACATGGTATTTAGCTCATTATGGGGATTTTGTAAATTGAATAAACAAATTTGGTGACATATTTGAGTAAGGTCACATGAATATATTTCACGAATTCTTGCAATCAAATCAAGAAAACAAAAATATTTTAGCTAATTATTCTTTACATCAAAATTGTTCTAAATTTAGTATGCGCGTTCCCTACATCAAAATTTTATTACATTGCACTGCTTTGGTTGGAATTTGGGAGTAAGAATTTATAATTGTGCATGCATTACATTGCACTGCTTTGGTTGGAATTTGGGAGTAATAATTTATAAATGTCATACATAGTGAGGGAGAAAAGGTTTCCATATTGCCCTTGGGAAATATGTTTAAGCTTCATTCATGTAATAATTACATAGCCTAAAAGTATAGAGAGAAAGCACTGTCCAATGCATCTTAAGAAAAAAATTTGATTCTAAGAAGCTTCAAGTATAATTTGCATATCCAGCTATATCTTTTGCAGAGCGTTTTCATATCTTGCTATACCCTTTGCAGATAATATTGATATTTTAATACCATGATAGTATAGAATTATCTGCCCCCGGATGCAGGTGACACGCCTCGACCATGCGAAGCCAGTTCTTCCCATGCTCAGGCTGACGATGCCCTGCACAACCATATTTAACCTGATGTGAAACCTCATCTCAGTAATCATTCACACTAGCACTCTGTTGCACCTGATCTTCTTCCATACACTGAATCACATGCAATCTCAAGCGAACTATCCCATCTTGCATAGGCAAGCGTGCCACAAAAATGCACTGCATCTGTGCTTGTGCCATAGGTCTCCAAAAGGCATTGTTACTCCTCATTATGTCATCCCTTCGTTGCTCTCGTCAGCCTCCAAAGCCTTCTCCACCTCTTTCCTTTCCATCTCATTGCTGCTTTAGTTTCCTTGCGTGTTCCACCTGTTGTGCGCTCTCCCTGACGTGAGCCCCCTCACTTGTGCTAGTCTGCAGTGTGCTTCCCTCGCTAATTCCCTCCTGGCTGTGTGCCCCCCTTAGCATCCCCCCTGGCTGCGCACCTCCCTCTAGAATTCCCCTCTTCTTTTGCTTCATCCCTCTGCACACTTTTTGAGGCAGGCACCCTTGCTGCCCCCCCTTCTACATAACCCTCTGTTGTGTACCCTCGCCTCCCCTCCCCCTCGCTATGCTTCTCTACTACGCGTTCTCCTGTTGCACACTTCACTGCTTTAAGCCCGGTCTCCTCCCCATCTTCCTGTTAGCCCCCCCATGGCTCTGCGACAACGTCAAAAAACTATCAAGGGTATCCAAAGAGGTGTGTTCTCGGGTCGCTATCATTGCGGTCATGACCATCGTTTGGAATCCATTGCGGTCTCCTCTTCTGGCAGCCATGACAGGGAAGCACCTCAACGGTCTAAGCGCACCCAGGATGAGATATCCTTAGATCTGGAGAAACAGAGGGGCAGAAGAGGCCCCAGGAAGTCCACCATTGCGCACTCTGAGCCGCCCACTCCTTGAAAATCCAAGCCTCTCCCAGTTCAAGAGCCTACAGAGGAGGATATAGACGTGTGGATCATGGATTCAGATAGAGTTTGGATGAGAGCTCCAGATGCCGAGTACCCAATCGCTCCTCCTATCATCCGCGCGTGCCCATTCCTAAGCCTCGCGCATGCCTATTTCTAAGGAGGAGGCCATTGTGCGTGAATATGGATGCCGCATTGAGGAGGAGGACCGCTAACAGATGATGAAGGAACACCATGACTAGATGACTGCCGGTTCTTCTATGTTTTCTCGTTATTTCAAGACATACTACGTATATTTTGTTTTTAGATGTGTCACAAAACATTTTGTAAATAATGACTATTTGATGCTATTAAGGGCTCGTTTCCTCCCTAGGAGTGCGACTTCAAACCTCGCGCGCTATTTTGAAAGTTACTAAGGCTGGGATTGGTTAAGCACCGCTTACCATCTCAACCGAACACTTATGTAATTTTTTATTTTTGATCTAATATAGCTTAGCCTAATTTACAATATATATATATATATATATATATATATATATATGTATGTATGTATGTATATATATATATATATATATATATATATATATATATATATATATAATTATCTTCAAATAAATAAATAAAAATGTATTTAAAATTATAAAACTAATTTGTTGTATGTCAAATGTAATACGTCAAATGTTGATCCTCAGGGGAGTGCAATGAACTTCTAGAAGGGTTTTATGGGTCGAAACCCTAATCATGGCAGCAAGGACGAACAACGGATGCTCTGAAACCGACCGCAGAAAACATTTGCATGAGGGAGCTCGACGTGACAGTCGTCCTAGGCTATCAGAACCCTGCAGACAACTGTGCATCCATCAGGTGGCCACGCAGCACATGGGATTTGACAGTTTTTCATACGGTTAAGTCAGGCTAGGATGGATGTTTCAGGTTTCACAAACCCTAACCTACTTTCTAGATGGCGATGTGAGCACGAGAGTGTAGTGCAGGAGTGGGTTCTGTGATGTTGGAGGGTTTGTTTAAGCACTAAAGCACAGGTTAAAGATGGGTTTTAAACGGGATTCTATGGATATCGAACCGGCACCGGAAGACTTGCTAATAGTTTTGGGACACGAGGTGTCGACGAAAAATTTGGACCGTTATTTTTCGGCCATTGGAGATACAGAACAGAATAACAAAGCTCCTGAAGGCATCTGGGGTCTTTCGAACAGGGCTGCTCTCCTGGAAGAAATCCTTCAGGGCACATTCAACTGTGCATGAAAGGAAGGGTTCGAACAAGGGTTGTTGCAACCTTCATCATTCCCTGAGAAGCTCGGAGGCGAACATCTTCAGACAACCCTGCAAAACCCTACTCCACCAGGTATTTCTTCAATTCCTTTTCTTTCAAGGGGGTTGGAAGATATAGTTGCTAGATATGGATTTCAGGGCTCTATTGGACTTAAAGCTTTTCTGGGAGAAAGCCACAGAGTTTCGGAGTGGGGCAAGGAATATTCTTGGGAAGATATAAGCACAAAAAGGAACCCTCATCAGTGGTAGGGTATTAGCTTCCTCAAAAAATTCCTCTTCTCGCAAGGCAGTGAAGCAGTGAATTTAGGGTTGGAGGTGGCAAAGGGTTTGGTTAAAAACCCTAGTGGGCTGAGACAGACGGTCTTGGGTCAAACAGGGGCCTTTCACTCTCTGCCTCTAGTGGAAGATCAAGGAAGGTATTATGGGTATTTTTGAGGAGAAAGTCGGGAAGAGGATCTAGGGACTACCAAGCATCAAGTAGGACCTCTAGGAGTAGGAGGCTCTTCTAGGGAGGGTACGCATCACTCTGAGGAAGGGTGACCCAGGTTGCCTATTATTGAAGTACCAGATGCAATCAAAAGGCCACTGGAAGGTGAGGAAGGTGGAAGAAGTGGGGTTGCAGGAACAAAAATAAAAAATACCAAGTTGATCAGGAGAAAAGAAGAGTGCCCATGTTGTGTCTTTGGAGTATACATACTCATTGAAGAAGTTATGGAAGCGACGGAAACCATCCTAGTTGGCAGAGTCAGAGACAAGAAATTCTCTGCCAACTATATCACAGAGTGGACAGCCTCAGAATGGACAGATGCCCCAAGAAGCCCCACTGATATACAAACCCTAGCCCGGGGGTGGTTTATGATTAAGTTTGAGAATAAGGAACACTTGGATTGGGTTTTAGAAAGGAACTAGAATTTCAAGAAGAGGCTTGTCTTGTTTAGGAAATGGATGCTACTCTTTGATGCCCAAAGGGAAAAAATAGAAGAATCTTTGGTTTGGGTAAAGCTACCTAGACTTCCAATACCCTTCTGGATGGACTCAGATTTCTGTTCAATCGAGAACACTTTGGGTCAATTCCTTGAAGCAGATCTATTGTTCCAGCAGACCAAGGATCTGAGTGCGGCCAGAATTTTAGTAAATCTAAATCCCAAAGAATGATTAGGAAAGGAAATATGCCTTAAGTACAAGGAATATGAATATACATGGACTCTGGACTATGAACACATGCCCTTCCAATGCCATCGTTGCCATAAGTATGGACATCTGGCAAATTATTTCTCGCTTGGGCACCAAAGAAGAAGGAAGGAGAAAATATTAAACCGAGGGCCCCTGAGATCCTCGGCTACAGAAGAGATCAGGGCATCATAGGGGGAGATGATGGAAGGGTTTGATGGTCCAGGTGCCAACACAGTTGGAACAGCTCCTTCTGAACAACTGGCAGAAAAATCCAACCCTCTAGCTATGGAACATGAACAGGAGCGACCTCCAGCATCTGATCCTCCTATCAAAGTTGAAACTATCACAAATTCTTTGGAGGGTATGAATCTGGTATCTTCTCCTTCCCTTTTCACCTCTTTATGTGCTTCTATTTTTTCTTATACAAAGCCTGGTCCTTCCAGGCCTCCATAAATGGAATATTTGCAAATGCATGATGTCATAGAGTCCCTTGATAGTATCATAACATCAATCCCAACTCCCCAGTTGGATCCCTTCGCAGAGGCTAATATAGGGTTACCGATGATCATTCTCTCTTACAACTGCAGGGGTTTAGCTATTCAACCCAAAAAACTAGCATTGAGGAAGCTGATGAAGTCCTATGACCTAGATGTCCTTATGCTTCAAGAAACCTTTGGTTTGGGGGATGAAGTGATTGGTACTTTGTCAAGGATGTTCCCAGGATGGGGTCTCCAGGAACTGGATGCCCACAGAAGATCTAGGTGCTTGGCGTTGGGCATTAAATCTAGGAGGTTGAAGGAAATATCTTCATGGGGCTTTGAAAATACCCTAGCCATGGAATTCTACTCAAATGAGCTCTGTCACCCTATCCTTTTGTTAAATGTTTATGGACCATGCTTGGATAGGGTGCAATATTGGAACAACCTTTTTGCCAAATCATGCATGAATAATTCAAATCTTATTATGGGAGGAGACCTGAATTTCTCCCTGGGGATATATGAATCCTGGGGTCCCTCAGCTCGTGCAGATCCTATTATGTATTATTTCATCAATAAGATGGCCTCCTCACATTTGGTGGATGAAAAATTGATCAAGCTTAGACCCACATGGAGGAACAGAAGAATGGGGGAGGATAGGGTGGAAAAGAAGCTGGATCATTTTCTTCTTAACGAAGTGTTGGTGGCTAGATCCTCTATTTTTAGGCATTGGGTTGGGGAAGGAGGCTTATCCGGCCACCTGCCAATTCTTCTAGAGATCAAAGGCCCTCACAAGAAGCCAGGGGCCCCCTTCAAGTTTAACTCCTCATGGCTTAAAGATGAATCCTTCACCTCTTTTTTCCATGCAACATGGAGGAAATATAAGCCAAGGGAACCTGGCAATACGAGCTGGCATTTTATGGAGAATCTAAAGAAAATGAAAAAATCCACCCTGAAATGGGAAAAGGCCAAAAATATAAAGGAGGAGGATTAACTACGGAAGATAAATGAAGAAATAGACTTTCTTGAAAGCCCGAAGGGTGGCGGATATGCCTCTATTTAATCAAGGGATGGAATAAGGATACTTGAAGTATCAAGGAAGAAAATTTTAATGGAAAGAGAGGAAAGTTGGCACCTAAAAATTAGGGCTATTTGGCTGTTAGCCGAAGATGAATATACAAAAAATTTCCAGAATTACACCAAAGGAAGGAAAAATATAAACACAATTTGGGGAATGCAGATGGAGGAAGGAGTTATGGCTCGATATTTTGAAGAGTTATCCTCCCTTGGAGTGAAACACTTCAAATCTTTGTTCAGAGCCCCTACGGAGGCATCCATTGCCGAAGTTATCAGGGTAGCTCAGTTCTTCCCCAGATATATTGACGATGAAGGAAATGACAGTATAATGGAGCCTGTCACAAAGGAGGAAGTGGAAGGTATTCTCAAGTCAATGCAGAAAGATAAGTTTCCAAGGCCGGATGGTTGGACGGTGGAATTCTTCCAACACTTTTTTCACTTCTTGGGTGATGACATGCTTGAGGTGGTGGAAGATTCGAGAAGATCATGAACCATATATGAGCCCTTCAATGCTACTTTCCATGCCCTCATTCCCAAAAAGGAGCAACCAGAGTCTTTCGATGATTTTAGGCCAATCTCTCTATGTTCATGCATATATAAAATCATTACAAAAGTGATAGCTACCCGCCTCAAGCCCTTTCTCTCTCGAAGTATCTCCTTGGAAAAATTTGGATTTATGGATGGAATGCAAATCCATGAGGCTGTGGGGGTGGCCCAAGAAACTCTTCACAGTTTAAAAATAAGTAAAAAAAAATAGCCATTGTTAAAATAGACCTCTCCAAGGAATATGACAGAATCAGTTGGATGTATCTCTGGCTTCTCTTGACCCATCTTGGCTTCAGGAATGACTTCATAAATTGGGTGATGGGGTGCATCTCTTCTACTAGTATTTCCATTCTGATCAATGGGGCTACTTAAAAAAATTTCAATGTAAAAAGAGGTTTTCATTAGGGATGCCCTCTCTCTCCCCTTCTATTCCTTTTGGATGCGAAAGGACTCAGCTTGATGATTCATGAAGCAAAAAAAAGGGGCGAACTAAAAGGCATTGAGGTGGTTGTAAACCTTTTCGTCACTCATCTACTGTTAGTAGATGATATTATCCTGTTCAGAAATGGTAGCTTGGAAGACTGTCGTCGATTAAAGGAGGTGTTGGATATTTTCCTAAAGGCGACAAGCTTAAGTATAAATAGTCAGAAATCCACAATTACAACGACAGGCCTTTCCAGAGCTGAAGTGGGAAGAATCTCAGAAGTGTTACAGTTTGAAGTAAGACCCTAGAGGACTTGTTCAAATACTTAGGTTTCCATCTAAAGCCAGACTCTTATTGTATCCAGGATTGGCACTGGCTAATTGCAAATATTGAGGCAAGGATGGAACGTTGGAGTTTCAAATGGCTATCTCGAACAGGAAGACTAGTGTTGATTAAATCTATAGCCATGGCCATTATGATGTATTGGGCTGCCCTCCCTGGGGTACCAAAAATTATTCTCTCTTCAATTAATAAAGTATGTAGTAGGCTCTTATGGGTAGGTTCTAAGGTGGAGCATGTGATGCCTTGGGTGGCATGGGAGAAAATAGTGCGTCCAAAAGCTTGGGGAGGATGGGGAATCAAGGAGCTCCCCTCCTTCACGGCTTCTCTGGATGCAAAATTGGGTTGGAAACTCATCACCCTAGAAAATCTCTAGACAACTGTCAAAAAAATGAAATACATTGACCCCATGCCAATTCATGAATGGTTGCGCAAGCCAAATAAGAAATTAAAAAATGCATCAATTGTATGGAAAGCTTCATTAGATTCAGTCAAGATAATTGAACAAGGTCTAGCCTGGCATGTTGGGGATCGTGCACAGGTAAGACTAGGCCATGACCCATGGGTGGGCTGCTCTGGGAGGTATGCACTATCCAGAGAACTAATAGAACAACTAGAACAAAGGGGCTTTAGAACCCTAAGCCATATTGCGCTGCAAGATCAGTCAACCATGTGGAGGCAAGCATGGATGATAGGGGAAGCCCTCCAACTCAAAGAAATGTGGCTAGAGGAGTGGAAGGGTTTCATCAGTGACCTTCAAAGTTCAAACATTAGAATCCAGGAGAAGCCGAACGAGCTCAGATGGGTACATGCTCCATTGGGTCTGTACTCCCCAAAATATGGGTACAAATGGCTAATGGCTCAAAAAGGATGGGAGGAGCCGGAGTGGTGGTTCAAATCTTTATGGGAGTTAAAGGGATCAATAAAAACTAAATTGTTCTTTTGGTGCATTCTTCATAACAAAGTTCCCTCCTGGGACTTTCTTCAAAGTAGGGGTAAGATTGGCCTTGGTTGGTGCTCTATATGTAAGGATAGCCTTGAGTATATTCACCATCTCTTCCTTACATGCCCTTTCAATATTAGGCTTTGGACCAAAACCCTGAGGCTACTGAAATTTATGCAAAAATGGGAAGGAAGTGATGTGCCAGAGGCGTGGCAGAGATTTTGGCAGGCTTCTCCAAATGACAAGGTATGGAACCTTCCCCTGATAGTTGCTTGGGGAACTTGGATAGCAAGAAACTGTGTCATCTTCCAAGAAAATCTATGTCCATTCAATCTATTAGCAACAAAAGGAGTACCCATTTTTGAATATATTCCAATTCAATCTCAAACCAAACAAGACAAAGTCATTCAACAGGAGAACATTAGGGCGATATTCCTTGGGCATATTTTGACGGGGCATCAGACCCTCAAAATAGATGTGGAGCTGGTCTTTCCATTCATGATCCATCAAGGAAAATACTCAAAGTGTCGGTCGGCCTTGGTTAGGGGACAAATAACTTCCCAAAACTAAAAGCTCTTCACCTACTGTTATGTTGGCTCTCGTCCCTTGCGATGAGAGATGTCCATATTTTGGGGGACTCTATGAACATCATAAAGTGGTTTAATGGTTCACATAGATGTCTAAATTACATTTTTTCTCCTTTACTAGATGAGGTGATACATATAAAATCCTTTTTAAACCATATTACTGCTTGTCACATTTTCAGGGAACAGAACAGTGAAGCAGACCTCCTTTCTAAGGAAGGCATTCATCAAGATATGGGGCACTGGGTAGATTTTGAGGTCAATGGAGGACTGGTCCGATCTATCGAACAACCTCCCTTCACTAGATAGTTTCCAGCTACTCTTATTTTTCTTTTTTCAGTTATCTCATATTAGCATGAAACTACTCAAATCTGTTGAAAATTTTTGTTTATATTTCCTTTAGCACTGAACATATACTGAATTTCCATGTCTCTGTTTCAGATTGTTTTCCTCTTTGAGGAGATCCAGGAGATATTTATTTCTTTTTTAGACATTATGCGATAAAAATCTTGAAAAAGTGGATCGGTGTTTAGCACCCAGTTTTTGTTTTTTTGATGCAAACGAATAGACACAATCTATTTTCCTCCCTATTTCGGGCATACACTTTCCTAACTTTAGGGAAGCCCAGGGGCTGAAAAGAGATGTCATAATTTATCATTTTGATAGGGATCGGAGGATATAAGATGTGTCTTTCTCCTCATCACCTGCAAATCCATTTTTTTCCTTCACTTTAAAAAAGGGAAAATTGCAATTCCTTGAATGTTACATGCATATACTATGTAACTTTCTATAACTTAATAGATGGTTCAATTTTTCTTTGGAAAAAAATAAAACTAATCTGTTGATAAATTAGGTGTCCAATGAATATAAAAATTATGTTAATAATAATTTTAGTAACTGTTAGAGTCATATATCATAGTAATCAAAGTCAATTTGGTATTTTATATGTATTTTGGTTAATTCGTAAAATTTTAGCCATAATCTTATAAATATCAAAGTCTAAAGTGTTATTTTAGAACAAAAATTCTAAGTCTAAGTTTGAGTGGTGAATAAAAAAAAAGTTGTAAAATTCTTAAAGGGGTATAGTCATGAATAAAGGAGATATTGGTTTTGATTTTTAATCATTTGTTAGAGTAAGCAATGTCTTGTCATGAGTCAGTGGTTTCAACTACCAGATCATACCCTTATCATCACTACTTGTGTTGTGTTTCTCCTTTGCGTTGCATTTTTAAAGAATGGTGCCATTGCAATGAATAGAAGGTTTTGGACTGTGTGGAGGATTAAAAGACATATTTTGAATTCCAAATACCCCGTCGAGTTCATCATTCACCTCCTCAGACCCTCTGAACATCAACAAGGAGTTCGTTGCACTTTGTCTCTAGGAGATTCATTGTGTTTTTGGACAGTCGTTGCACTTTCACAACCTCGGGGTGTTCTTCATCATCATGATTGTGTGCAGGTTCCAATATTTGATTTCTAAGATAGTTCATGTTGTATGCAGCCTAATTCACCTTTTAAAACCAAGCAGGGCACATGTACGAGCCCCCAACCCTCATAAGCTACAACTCGTTGTGCAAGTTTGTTGTGCTATTGTTATGAGGGGTAATTTTCAAAGATGGAGGCATTGCATTATGAAATAAGGTTTCTAAGGGGGAATTTGACAATGTCCAGGAAATTTCACACATGCAACAATCATCAAGCAACTCAGGGAGTGATCGGAACTACATCAACCATCGATTCATTGCACTTCTCTGCTGTGTTTTTACAGAACTAGGATGTTATGCAGCACCAACTCTGTGTTTTCAAATAAGCAACTTTAAAAATATTTAATGACCCACTGGAGATGAATTTTTGAAAAAAAAAGTTGTCAAGAATGGGCCAAATAATAAACACCTCTCTCATTTTTTACAATATTTCATGCTTTTGGAGATAGGAAACGATTTTTTAGTCCTATATTTCAAAAAATAAAATCATGCATTTTTTTTCTTGTTTCAACCATTGTTTTTTGGCACATTTTTCTAACAGATCGAAGTGAATTTTTGAAAAATAAAAGAGGAGTTTGTCCATAATGATCCAAAAAAAAAAACTCTCATTTTTTTCACAGGTGTTACGGTTTGGTAATTACGGTTGTCACTTTGAGACCCATTTTTCACAATTTTGCCAAGACAGATTTGGTGACAACATTATGGAATTTTTAAAATTTGACTTGATGGACCTCCAACTTGGCATAATTGATTCAAAACTGATTTGGATGATGAATTTTGAATATTTTTCTACCCAATGCCATGATTTTCTCTTCATTTAGCATAATTTTGGTTCGTTAAAAACCAAACCCTAGATAGTAGGATATGGACAAATTTTCCAAATATTTTATTCCTAAAGCATTGTAACCTCTTCCTATCTTTTGGAAAAGGATGGATTTCGACCCCCTAAGTCTGAGGATGATATGATTTTATATATTTTATGAATTTTAGTATGCAAAAGGTTGATTGGAGAGTGCAACAAAGATTGAATTGTGTGCAATTGTACTTGTTGATTTTTCATGCTTATTGATTAATGAAGAAGGCCAAAGTTGTTTCCTTCGAGGATTCATGTGTTAGATGCTTGTTGAGCATTGGAAAAGGTATGCATTTTCCATGTATTTCTTTATCTTTTTCCTTTAATCATGACTCCTTTATATTCTAGAATGACAATATATTGAAGAATTACAATAGAATTGAGGAGATTAGTGCTTATTGTGAAATTAACTAAAGATTGTCTTTTCTTCTATATAGGAACTAAATGAAGTGGGAAGCCACCATTCGGAAGGAAAAGATAGAGCAGGTGTAACTTATGTCCCTTTAACAAAAGGCTGTATCCAGACAGGAAAATCAAGATCGGAGCGCACAGTCAAAGTAAAGAAAGGAACAGTGCGGTATCAACACAAGAGTAAAAAACGATAACTAAAGTTAGAAGATAGAGCGAATCCCTCAAGATCTCTCGATCCTGAGGGATTGCTACTCAAAGTTATCATAACTACTTGTTTCATCTGCTGGCTATTATAAAATAACAGCACTTGTAGAAATCATGGCATTGGACATGTTATGATTATTTATATTTCCTTTTTTAATTTCATGATTGTTCATCGACTCTCATTAATTTAAACAGAGTACGATTTCTTGTAAACTCTGCTACATATGATTAATACATAATTCGGTTGTCGTTCCATTATTTGATAATGGAGTAGTTCGGCGGTACTTCACTAGTGGCTAAGGGCTCGACCTTGGTCGATCCACTTGCTATTTGTACCTTTATTTTCCAATTCCAGTCGTGTGATGGTTTGCATTAGTTTTCATTTCCTTTAAACCGCATTGCTTCACAATTATCTTAGTTTCTAGTTTACGGTTTAATGATTTATGAAATTGGTGTGTTGCATCAGTGAATCGCGTTGTCGTTCCTTTCCACATAACAAGAGTATTTATTCTTTCATAATTTGTGTTGTTATGCTTTGCAGATACAGAGCTTCGCTATTCAGGATTGTTGTTCATTTCATTAAGTAATTTGTTGTTCATTTCATTGAAGATTTTGCTGTTCATTTCATTAAAGAGTTGCTGTTCATTTCATTAAGTAGTTTGCTGCTCATTTTCAGTAAATATATTTGTTGTTCATTTATGTTAATTAGCTTTACTGTTTAGTCCTTTCTTGCAAGAGTTTGTTTTGCTTAGGAGTGTTATTACAAAAAGCTTGCTTAGTCTATTTTCATTAGCAGCATTAGTGATTTAACACAGTTACCATTTCCATTTAATTGCTTTAGTGTGGAGTGTAAGATCATCAACTGCAAAGGACATTGGTTGTCAATGCCTACGTTCTCAGATTGATTATCTTGTTCGTATTTGACTTCATTTACATCAGATGGCAAAGGAAAGAGTTATTACTACTACATCCTTGACTGATGATTGTTGAGTGAGTGATTGAACTTCAGAACATTAAGTTTCATATTGTTGTAATTAGATTTCATTTTCAAGCATCCGTTTACTCTTGTATTTAAGAAACTGTACTACACATTGAAGAGCATTACTCTTAGATTAAATTGCCACCTCAAACTGAGTACACTCTTGAGATAAAAAGTCATACCTGGATTGATAATTAATGTAGGATAAATAGGAGTTAAAAAGACATCTTTTATACCTCAAAATTTTTGCGTCGTTGCTGGGGAGAGTGTAGCTATTTAGAAAAGAGTGATGTATATTTGATTTTCTCTGCTAGGGAAGAACTGTGTATTAAAAACGGAAGGTAAGAACCTGCGTACCGAGCAAGGAACATGCTCATTCATCTGCCCGCTTCATAGAAGAATTGAGTGGAAATTTAAGGTAGGAATGAATGCTTGCGTTTTTTTGAATGATTAGAAAATTTAAACAAAATGAAATTCCTCCTAGACCTGAAAAACCTGAGACCAGTGACCCTTGGGTGAACAACCTTCATCGTTAATATCATTAAAAAATCTGAATCTCAGTCAACGGTAGGCCCTAGAAAAATTGCTTCTATACAACCTACTAGCTCCCTTCGGGCCACAGAATCACCATCTGTAGCTTTTGCTGAGGTGCATAGCCAAACAGAAGAGATTGAGCAAGATTCTCAAGAAATTGAGAATCCTCACCCAATTTCTTTACAAGAAGGGAACTCTAGTAATCTCTGCGAAGGAGGAGGAGAAACAAGGGAAGTAGAAGAACCAAGATCCCCTCTTAAAGTAATTCAAACACCAAGTAGCCCAGATAAGGGAAGTGTTGCCAAAATCATCCAAAACAAAACTAAAGAACCTGAAGGACTAAAATCCCCTCAAATAATAGTTCAGCAAGGGACACTCATTATCCCAGACCAAGGAAGTTCTGTTAAGGTCATCCCTACTCCTTCTAGTCAGCCTAGGAATAATTCCCTAGAAATCCCAGAAGGATATTGGCACATATTTGATCAAATGGCCCACAACCAGCAAACACCCCAAACTTCCACACTACAATATCCCATTGTGGACACTATAGTTAATGCACCTATGAAGGCCATTCCTCTCCAGCATATTCCTACATTCCATGGCTTAAAATTAGAAGATCCAGGTGCATTTCTATTTGAATTCAATGTTTATGCAAGGGGTATGACTATACCACCGATCCCCAAAAGCTAAAATTATTCCCCTCCACATTAAAAGGAGCAGCTCTACGATGGTTTATGGGGTTAGGTGGAGGTGTTATAAATGACTGGGATCATATGAAAGCTGCTTTTCTAAAGAAATATCAGGATTATTGTAGGTCCAGGGAATTAAATGATGAAATATTTCAAATGATAGCAAAACCTAATGAAACATTGGAGCAATATGTAGAACGCTTTCAATAAAACCTCCAGATATCACCCTATGCATCTTTACCCTTACCTGATAATGTGTTAAAAACTACATTAATTAAAGGGATGAAGGAACAATGGGTTGAAACATTAAACATCATGGGAAAAGGTGACATATATCAAGAAAATTTTTCTGACACTATTAATTTATGTATCAGAAGTTCGAGAGGCAGCACAAGACTAAAACCAACAGAACGTGACGTGATCACAAGGGATAGCAAGACCTCCGGTGGAGGTATAACCTGCACAGAAATTGGCAATCTACTAGAAGATTTCAAAACTGATATTCTAGGAACTATGACAATGTAGCTCGATATCATGCAAGCTAAACAAAAGCAAGCAGAAGCAGAACAAAATTTGGCAATATTCTGCCCTAGATGCAGAAAGAAACATAGCCATAAGGAATGCCCGCTGGATATAGTCCAAGTTTGTGCCATTTGTATGAAAGATCACTCCACATAAAGTTTCCCCTCACTCTCGAGATTGAAGGCAGTCTACAAAGAAGTGGAAGAAGAAACAGAAACGGTATATCTACTCAATCAACGTCGTCAATGGCAGCCACGACAAACAGGTATGCCCATTGATCCATCCTCTTCTTTTCACTCTCCTCAGTATAATGCTCAACAATATAATGGAATGTGGAAAAATCAGCCACCCTTTCCCAGTTGGCCACAGTAGCCATTTCCTACACCACCATGGCCAAATCAAACAAATCAAACCAATTGGCCAAACTTTCCTTACTGTCCACCATTTTGGAAAAATAATACATATCCAACACAATGGTCCCCCTCCACCTCGCAGAGTCAGAACGGGCAGTCGAACTGGAAAAGATCTATGAATCAACCAGCTGGAACAATTCCTCTCCCTCCACCTACACTACCAGCACCATATACATTGCAACAAAACCCCCAGACCAACTTAAGACCGCAACTCCCTGCCCAACCCAACCCAAACCATAATAATAAACCGGTTCAATATGTTCAAATAATTGAAGCACCAGAACTAGAAACCAAGTTAAGGGAGTGCAACGACCTTCAACTAAGGTCTAGGCGCATAATAGAATCAGAGGGAGACAAAAATTTTCAAGTTGAAAATCAGTTACCTTCAGAACAAACATTGCAAAAGGATAATGTGGTTAGACAACAAACTCATGAGCAAGCAACCACCTCCTCTCCACCATTCCCAGAACGACTAATCATACCTCGTCCGATAGAACATCCTGATTTTGATCTTCTGGGAGAACTGAAAAATTTGTGTCTAAAAATCCCACTCCTCCAAGCTATCCAAGACATTCCCATTTATGCAAAGACCATCAAAGAACTATGTATAAGAAAGCCAAAGAGGAGAACAACAACTAACCCAATCGTCCAAGTAGTCAGCACTCTATCTGATTTACTATCAGGAAGAGAAGCACCTGTAAAGTATGAGGACCCAGGAAATCCTATAGTTACGGTGCAAATCAATGGACAACCATTTCCAAATTCCTTAGTTGATTTGGGAGCTGCAATTAATATCCTAACAACCACCACTTGTCAAAAACTTGGCATTACATCATTAGATCCAACAACAACCTTATTGGAATTGGCTGGCCGATCGGTAGTCAAGCCAGAAGGTACATTACATGATGTAATGGTATATGTAGACTCCTGGGAATACCCTACCGATTTCCTGATCATTATCCCCAAAAAATGGCTAGATGGACACCCTTTAATCTTAGGTAGACCTTGGCTTGCAACTGTTGATGCTCACATTGGCTGCCAGCAAGGCAGCATGACTATAACTAGAGGGAATTATGTCAAGAATTTAGCCTTATACCCTCCAGCCTAGCCAAGCCTAACGATAATAAAAACAAAGAAAAAACATGTATCATACCTCATAGAAAACATTAGATCACCATTAACCATAGAAGATGCCCTCGACTTTAAAAACCAAACATAAGATGACATCATTAACAGTTTTATCAACCAACCAAAAACCAGATCCCATTTGCAATGTCACATGATCAAGGCAGCATTTGATAATGAAGAAGAATAAGATCCCCTGAAAGACATTCAAGATCAATCAATAAATACCACTTCTGTTTACAATATCAAAACTATAGAAATTGAGCCAGGAAAAACTCTGAAAATTAACAAAAATCTGATTGTTGAACAAGAAGAAAAATTGGTCCAACTACTGAAAAAATATAAGGGAGCTTTTAGATGGGATTACCCAGACATGAAAGGAATTGATCCCCAGTTATGTACACACCACATTTATACAGAAAAAGATGCTAGACCCATTCGCCAACCCCAACGAAGATTAAACCCTCATCTTAAGGATATTGTGAAAGCTAAATTACAAAAAAATTTGGATGTAAAATTTATTTATCCAATATCTGACAGCAAGTGGGTCTCTCCACTAGTAAAGGTGCCAAAGAAGAATGGAAAGTGGAGGATATGTGTAGACTACAGAGAACTAAACAAAGAAACCCAGAAAGACCACTTTCCCCTTCCTTTCATTGATCAGGTATTAGATACATTAGCAGGAAAGAAATTCTTTTCTTTGTTAGATGGCTTCAGTGGATACAATCAGATTCAGATTGCCCCTGAAGACCAAGATAAGACTACTTTTACCTGTCCTTGGGGGACATTTTATTACAGGGTTTTACCCTTTGGTCTATGCAACGCCCCTACCACATTTCAGAGGGCCATTCTCAGCATCTTTTCGGATTTAATAAATGAAGGGCTCGAAGTATATATGGATGATTTCACACCTTATGGAGATGATTTTGAACCAGCATTAGAAACATTGGAAAAGGTGCTGCAAAGGTGTATTGCCACTAGGCTCTGCTTAAGCCATGAGAAGTGTCACATGATGATGACCGAGGGACTCATCTTAGGTCATTATATCTCAGCAGCTAGAATATAGGTAGATCCAACCAAAATTCAGATACTTTTGTTAATGCCTACTCCCACCACACAAACAGAGGTACGTAGCTTTTTAGGATTTTCTGGTTATTATAGAAGATTCATAGAGCATTTTTCTCGAATAGCTGCACCTCTATACACACTAACAGGGAATGTTGATCATAATTGGACAGATAAATGTAACCATGCTTTTGAGGATCTGAAAAAGCTTCTATCAATAGCCCCAGTGCTAAGGGGCCCAAATTGGGATTTTCCATTCCAAATTTCATCTGATGCCTCAAATTCAGCTATTGGAGTAGTCCTTGGGCAGGAAGAAGATAAAAAACCATATGCAATTTATTATATTAGCAAGAATCTATCTCCTGCTGAATTAAACTATACTGTGACTGAGAAAGAATTTTTAGCTGTAATACATGTTGTAAATAAATTTAGACATTATATAACTGGGTATCTTGTAGTTTTATATACAGATCACTATGCCATAAAATTTTTAGCAAATAAACCTGTTACAAATGGTAGAGTAATAAGATGGTTGATTCTATTGCAGGAATTTGACATCATAATAAAGGATCGACCGGGAAAAGAGAATCATGTAGCTGATTTTCTCTCACGAATGCCAAAACCAACAGACACAGCAGCAGTCAAAGATCAGTTCTCAGATGAATATTTGTTTTTTGTTACTGCCAGAACCCCATGGTATGCTGATGTTGCAAATTATTTAGCAGTAGGTAAATTACCTAAGCATCTAACGCCCAATGAATGAAAACAGATAGTACAACGCAGTGCCCGATTCTCTTGGATTGGGGGCTACCTATTTCATACAGGAGCAGATATGCACATCAGGAGATGCGTTCGAGAAGACAAAATAGTTGACATCTTGAAAGCATGCCACAATGGGCAATGTGGCGGAAATTTTGCAGATCACAGGACCGGTCACAAGGTTTTACAAACAGGCTATTACTGGCCTACAATTTTTAAATATGATAAAAAGTTTGTACAAGCCTGTGATAGTTGCCAAAGGGCGGGACAACCTGGACAGTCTGATGAAATGCCTCTGAACCCACAGTTAGTGATCAAGCCATTTGAGCGTTGGGCGCTCGATTTTGTTGGTCCTATTAACCCACCATCAAATCAGAAAACATACATACTAGTTGCAACAGAGTATGTTACTAAATGGGTTGAAGCAGAGCCACTTCCAAGAGCTACAGAGGACTCTGTAATACAGTTCATTTTCCAAATATTTGTGCGATATGACCTCCCAAGGGATGTAATTACAGATGGAGGACCACAATTTGTAGGTAATAAAATCACTGCAACATTAAAAAATTACCACATTCAGCATAAAATTACAACCTCATACCACCCACAGGAAAATGGCCAAGTAGAGAGCACGAATAAGGTGATAGAAGAAATACTTACAAAAACAGTTGCATCACATAGACGTGGCTGGGCTTCAAGATTTTCAGAAGCCTTGTGGGCATATCGAACAACATGGAGAAGTACCACGGGGTATTCACCATATCAATTAGTATTTGGAAAAGAACCCATATTTCCAATAGAATTTGAAATTCAAATGTTAAGAACAACCCAGGAAGTGGGTTTGAATTTAAATGAGGCTCAGATCAGCAGATTATAGAAAATCAACGAGTTAGATGAAATTAGGCTCTCTGCCCTCCAGCACACTGCATTAATTCAACAACAAAGAGAAAAATGGCACGATGCCCTCATTAAAAATAAAATCTTCCACGAAGGAGATTGGGCACTCCTATATGACTCTAGGTTTCAATATTTCCCTAGAAAACTCCAGACACGATGGCTTGGACCTTATGAGATATAGAAATTGCATGACAATGGCACCATTACATTAATTACCATTGATGGATCTAGACATTCTTTCAAAGCAAACGATCATCGAGTACGACTTTACCATAAACCACTTAATTGGGAATCCTTTTACCAGCAATTACGGGGAGATTCTACAATGCAGATTCTTGCCGAGGAAGATAATTCCTCCTCAGCATTCATTCACTGAATAATTCCTTTATTTCTGAAACTTATACATAAGTTTTTCTTTTTAATTTTGCTTGTATGAACTTTCTTTTTTGTATAGATTTTATTTTTCGTGATGTTCCTCTTAAAGGAATAACAATCTTGTTTGCTTTTATTTTTTGTGTTGTTCCTCTTAAGGAACAGTAGTCGTTCCTCTTAAGGAACAACGCGTCTGCATGTTCATCTTTCTGCTATTCCTTTCAAAAGGAATAACATTTTCGCTGAATGTTTTTACTGTTCCTTTCAAAAGGAATATCATTTTTGCCGATTGTTTTTGTTGTTCCTTTCAAAAGGAAAAACATTTTTGCCGATTGTTTTCGATGTTCCTTTCAAAAGGAACAACATTTTTTTCCAATTGTTTTTGCTGTTCATTTCAAAGGGAACGGAATTTATCCCTATTTTTTTGTTGTTCCTTTCAAAAGGAACAACATTTCCGCAGATTGTTTTTCTTGTTCCTCTTAAGTAACATAAGTTGTTCCATCTAAGGAACAACACTTTTTGAGTGCATTTTTCTTTCTTAGAACAACATTTTGTGAATTCTTCATGATCTTTTAAGGCAAACATTAAAATTTATGCAAGGACATAAAAATTAGAGGTTACTAGAATCAGCATATCAAAGAGAAATTGTAATATTTAAAGAAATTGCTTTGTATTGATAAGAAAAAAGGAAAGGAAACAACTATCTATATCACTTGGTTGTCTTTATTTTCACTAAAACTAATTTGATTGATTATTATTATCATGTTGGTTCTTCCCTAATCCTCATAATTCTCTTTGACTTTTATTATTGAATAAGAATCAGGGCATACTTTCCTCTATTGAGATGTTCAGACTTCTTCCACCATCCCTACTCTTAAGGATTGTTGAGCCATCCTTTATACATAAATATGCAAAAGAAAAAGAAAAGAAAAAATATATCTATATGATTACTAACAATTCTATGATATGTCAGATGGAGGATAGGTGGTCTCATCACGATCCAACCTACCATGATCATAAGGAAGCAGTGAAGTGGCATTCCTATTATGGCCACCACACCAGGGACATTATCCAATGGGCAACTCAGAAAAATAAAAAGTCCTTGGAACAGGAGGTCTCATCACGAGCCGGCCTGCCCACCTTTCACTCCTTTCTGGTGAATGGCATTGTGATTCATCTTGTTCCCAAACCAGCACAATGGCCTCCATCATGACATCACTAAGCACTTTCCTAGGCATATATAAAGGATTGTGGTTCCAAGGGTGAAAAAGCAACTTTGTCAAGGTTATGGACACCTGTGGGCAACAGAGCTCTGCTGATGGTATTGGAGTCATATTTTTCACAACTCAATAGCAATTATAAAACCTTTTCTTATATATTTATTTTAATTACAAATGAGATTATGATCCTAAACCCCTTTGTTGAACCATTATACATGAAATATTGTTTATAAATCAATCATAATGGTTTAATTGAATAATGACTGCATAAGCACTTTTATTCATGTCAGTTGTCCTTTCCCTTATTTTCGAATAATTACATAGCATTTCATATCTATTCATGATTTCATAATATGCCTCGATTTCAGTAATCCGATAATTTTTTGATCATATCATAAGTATGCATGCCTTTCTATGATGTACAACTACCTGCAATACACTGCTCCTCCATTTGACGGTCGAGGATGACCTATCATATTTTAGGGGGGCGCGGGTGACTTTTAAATATTCCTGCATATGAGTCAATTCCATATGTTCATTAATTCCTGGAAATAGCAAGTTTAACGATATTTTTTCGATATGCACGGGGAGCTGTTGCATTGCCATTTCTGTGTATTATTGTGAAGAACTAACAGTGTGCAGGATTTAGACAAAATGGGAGGACGAGCAATACGTAGTGAACCTATAGTACTAACAATTTCGGACGTTGCACGAGAAATTTTGGAGAGAGCAGGGTGGATTACATACCTTACACGACTGCAGCAGCCCCATGAAACTGTGACTATCGAATTTTTGCAGAATTTTTAGGAGAGTTATTCCATGGTAAGAGGTAGGAAAATAACAGTGACAGAGGTAGTAATTGCCGAGGTATCTGGTCTATCGGCAGTTGGACCCATATGGACCCATAAAAAGTGAAACTTCAAGAGGCCATGAACATATTTCGGGACGAAGGACAAACCCTGATCGTCAAAGGAAAAGGAGTCCAACCAGCAACTCTGGGAGAACCATGGATAGAACTAGCCAGAGAAGTGAAAATCTAAATTACATGTGACAAAAGAAAGGATGTGGTAAGACCACGCCACCTTAAATTATTAGCAGCACTAAAACAGAAATGCGCTGTGAATTTGCCTGCATTTTTAAATTTTTTACTATATGACGTTGCTCGGAGCATAAGGAAATCCCGTCATACAGGGATGGTAGTAAGCCAACACTGTTTAATTCGATTAATATTTAGTGATAGTCTTGCCCAACAGAAAACTAGCTGGGAAGAATTAGTATTCTCAATTGACGAAGGAATAGCCTTACCAGCCCCAAAACGAAAAAGAGTCACCAACACAACAAACGAACCTCTGAAACGTAGGCAGTCTTCCAGATTAAAAAGACGCAGGGGAATGTTGGGAAGCCTTCAGGGTAGCAGCAGCCAACCCGTGGAATTACCTAGTTCTGAAGAAGAGAAACCCCTGCAACTTGAGGGAGGAGAAGATCAAGAAGAAGAGAAACCCCCACAACATGAAGGAGGAGAAGATCGAGAAGAAGAAGAAAATAAAAATACTAGTGGAGAAGAGCAGGAAGAAGATGAAAGTAACCATACCAATGAAGAAGAAAGGGAGGAAGCAGAACCTCTCGTAACCTCCAATGCAAGCCCACCGCAGAATCCATTGCAAGAGGACGAATTGGCCCAAATTTTGGCCAATATGAGTGAATATATACAACCCCACAATCCGCTCAATCTCAATATTGAGAAAGAACAATTGCAGGAACATTCAGTCATCAGCAAGGACACGTTTGAGGAAATGCATGATGCATAGGCAGAAGAAGAAACCCCTAAGAAAAAGGCAGAACAAACTAGGGTTACTTCCCTTGAGGAACCTAACCTGGAGAATGTGATCACTGAAAGCATAGAAGCAAGCCTGGGTGAGGGCACGGCCACTGGAGAACAAACCCTAACCGATCAAGAAAGTACACAAAAAGGAACAGTTGTTCCTTCCAAGAAGAAGAAGAAGAAAAATGAACTTGAGAAGCTGCGGAGGGAACGAAAAAAGCTCCAAAAATTAGTAAAACAACTTAGGCAGAGGATTAGGGTGCTAAAAAGGGGGAAATTCTATAAAAGAACCCCAAAAACGAAGGATGCAACCATCCAAACGAAACCCCATAATACAAGGGCCATGGAGACTCAAATCGAGCCCATATTCACTCAGGATAACAAGGAACAACGGGCAGTTGTTACAGACGCAGTTTCCCAAACTGAAAATGTACAAGTCTGTAATAAATATGTTCAAACCGAGGCACTATCCTCTAGCAGTATGGTCAACAAAGAGACACAGACTGTAGGCACTCGACATTGTAATAAGAAAACCCAAGTAGATCTTTAACCCAAAAATGTTTTGATAAAAGACCCTGGTATAGCAAAACTCCAAGAGGATCTGGCACAGGCTCAAAGGGCTAGAGAAAAGCTCGAAGAAGAGACTGTTCCCAAGAATAAATACCAAAAGTTACAGCAGCAATTAAAGGACATCAATGCATCAAAGGTAGAAGCTTTCGATAAATGTCGAAAGGCAGAAGAGAAATTTGAAGAGGTAAGGAATAAATTAAAAATGGTCAGGAATTAAATGGATACTCTCTGTTCTTTATACACAAATGTTCTAGCATGTAGGTGCCCTGCCAAAAATTATGCTTTTTTTTTATTAGAGAGATATTTGCAGTTAAAAATTAAGGTTGTTAAGGCAGGAAAACCTATAGAATTAGAAACTGTAGATGATTTTATAAGCTGTTGTAAACTCTATGGAGTAAAAGTCCAGCATCTACTCTGTGAATTTTATTTGCACAATTTTATATTGGTTGAGGAAATGGAGACAAATCCTAGTCCTTTTGTGGGTGATATCCAATATCAAGCATTCATTTCATTTTCTTTCAACTCGTTAAAATGGCTCAAGGCCTATAACATTTTTCAGAGGCAAGAAAATGGGTTAGACCTGTGGGTTAGGGGTGAACCAAAACACCCATTACAATTGTGGGCTAGGCAAAAAATCTTAATGAAAAAGGAGGGTGTGATCCAAAAATTGGGACCTATCCACAAAGCAATCATCCTGAATGGGGTAGAATATTTTCTGTCCATCAGAGACCAGGCCATAGTAGCAGCTAAACTCCGATGGAAGATTTCCAATTGGAATATTTAAGACAGAGAGCCATTCAATTACAAAATTTTGAGTTAGCTGCCAACTGCTTGGTTATCTATAGTAACCTCATCTTGAGGGAAGGCTAGTATTGGCTAGGTTGTAGATATCGAAGCCCTATTATCTGGTATCCAGACTATAAGGCCAAATATGAATTACCTGAAGGGCATACAGGGCATGTTTTTGTAGTTTTAGCTGCAAATCATGGTTTTAGATCACTTAATGAAAAAGCCTCTCCAACCTATTCTCTAACTTCTTTACATTTAAATTATGGTTTTCATGAGGACATGAAAAAGGGTAAGCAGGGGGGTGTGTTGAGCATTGGAAAAGGTATTCATTTGCCATGTATTTCTTTATCTTTTTCCTTTAATCATGACTCCTTCATATTCTAGAATGACAATATATTGAAGAATTACAATAGAATTGAGGAGATTAGTGCTTATTGCAAAATTAACTAAAGATTGTCTTTTCTTCTATATAGGAACTAAATGAAGTGGGAAGCCACCATTCGGAAGGAAAAGATAAAGCAGGTGTAACTGTTGTCCCTTTAACAAAAGGCCGTATCCAAACAGGAAAATCAAGATCGGAGCGCACAGTCAAAGTAAAGAAAGGAACAATGCGGTATCAGCACAAGAGGAAAAAACAATAACTAAAGTTAGAATATAGAGCGAATCCTTCAGGATCTCACGATCTTGAGGGATTTATGCTCAAAGTTATCAGAACTTCTTGTTACATCCACTGGTTTTTATAAAAGAACAACGCTTGTAGAAATCATGGCATTGGACATGTTATGATTATTCAGATTTCCTTTTGTAATTTCATGATTGTTCATCGACTCTCATTAATTTAAACAGAGTGCGATTGCTTGTAAACTCTGCTACATATGATTAATAAATAATTTGGTTGTCGTTCCATTATTTGATACTGGAGTAGTTCGGCGGTGCTTCACTAGCGGCTAAGGGCTCGGCCCTGCTGGATCCACTTGCTATTTGTACCTTTATTTTCCAATTCCATTCGTGTGATGGTTTGCATTAGTTTTCATTTCCTTTAAACCACATTGCTTCACAGTTATCTTAGTTTCTAGTTTATGGTTTATTTATGAAATTGGTGTGTTGCATCAGTGAATCGCGTTGTCGTTCCTTTCCACATAACAAGAGTATTTATTCTTTCATAATTTGTGTTGTTATTATTTGTAGATATAGAGCTTTGCTATTCAGGATTGTTGTTCATTTCATTAAGTAATTTGTAGTTCATTTCATTAAGTAATTTGTTGTTCATTTCATTAAAGAGTTTGCTGTTCCTTTCATTAAAGAGTTGTTGTTCATTTCATTAAGTAGTTTGCTGCTAATTTTTAGTAAATAGATTTGTTGTTCATTTTTGTTAATTAGCTTTACTGTTTAGTCCTTTCTTGCAAGAGTTTGGTTTTGTTTTGGAGTGTTATTACAGAGAGCTTGCTTAGTCTATTTTCATTAGCAGCGTTAGTGATTTAACACAGTTACCATTTCCATTTAATTTCTTTAGTGTGGAGTGTAAGATCATCAACTATAAAGGAAATTGGTTGTTACTGCCTAAGTTCTCAGATTGATTATCTTGTTCATATTTGACTTCATTTACACTAGTTGACAAAGGAAAGAGTTATTACTACTGCATCCTTGACTGATGATTGTTGAGTGAGCGATTGAACTTCAGAACATTAAGTTTCATATTGTTGTAATTATATTTCATTTTCAAGCATCTCTTTACTCTTGTATTTAAGACACTATACTGCACATTGAAGAGCACTACTCTTAGATTAAATTTCCGCCTCAGACTGAGTACACTCTTGAGATAAAAAGTCGTACCTGGATTGATAATTAATGTAGGATAAATAGGAGTTAAAAAGACACCTTTTATACCTCAACAATGCTTATGGTGATGTTTTTATCTTGTGTATGTGTCTTCCTCTTTTTATAATCATGCTTAAATGTTAAATTATTCAATGTTTAATTGAAAGAATCATTTCAGAATTCACTGTATGTGATATGTTATAGACAATAAACATTTCAGTGTGCGATCTTCCATAGTGATATCTAAAACTCATCCTTTGTTAGATGATTTAGATGTTATTGATCCTCACTATTCTTCCATTCACCCATACTACAACAAATCCTTGACATAGAACACCATAAGTGATGGTTATCATTCCCTTGGCAAAAAATTGCTTAGTATCCCATCTTGATCATTAAGATTTTCTAAATCAAATGAATCCATGCCGAATGGATGTCTTTGTCACTCTGCCATCAAACCTTTAAAAATTAATTCCTCTCATTTCTAAACATATAGCATAAAACCTAAAACAACGACCGAAAATTTTAGACAGAGAGAGCCCTCTCTGAAGCTGGAAGGGCTATATTTCAGCTTCCAAGTGGTTTTTGGTTACCTTTGGGTTCCTCTCCTCAACCTGGAGGAATTACCGAGTGTTAACATAGTGGCATAGTTTCCAAGGAGTGAAACGTTCCATTTTCCCCGGGAAATAACCATCAAGTTTCAGATCTGATTACAGATGGTGAAGAGTGATCGGACACAACAAGTTTGTGCATTATTTACTGGGAAACTCCATTTTCAACGAGATCCAGAATTCCAAGTACCCCTGGCGACTCCCCTGGTCAAATATGTATTCTCAATCCAGAAGGTAAGCTCCCATGAATCGATATCACATTCTAGGTTTTCCAAATTGCTTACCTCATGTAGATTGGCAAACTTACCTGCCTAGATTCAAAGATGGAATAGTAGATGATGTTGATTTTCATTTGGTCAAATTTCACATGCATGTACACAAGATAAGGATTCAATGTCATGAGGATTACCTGATGAATATGTTCATGGTATCTTTGGAGGGAAATGCACAATAATTGTATTATATCTTGCCAAATGGTTTCTTTTATTCTCTTAGATATTTTCATATTGTATTTATGAGAGATATAAATAATTTCATCCTTCCTTGTTGGTGGACAAAGACTATTGCACACATTTTGACAAATTAATTGAGCATTTGGAAATTTTTTATGAATGTGATCAATTTATGGATGATGATATTATAGAATTTATTCATGAGAACCCTTTTAACCATAAGGAAGAAGAAGTAGAGACTAGTTGTCATCATATTCAAGAAAAATTCCAACAAATAGTAGCTTGTATCTTGCCTGGAAATGAAGTAAATCAACATCATGATGTAAAAAATTTTATTCATCTTATGAGTTTGAAGAAAAATTGCAGTAGTGTTGTCAAATTTTAAGTCACCAAGAGAAATAATAGGATAGACAATCAAAATTTTCATCAAAACTTTTATTTCCTGGGTCTTTATTCCAAGAATAATCTTAGATCAAATTCTGAGTTCTGAAATTCCATGTATAGAAACTCAAAACAGTAAGCTCACTTTAAATGAAGATGAAGGTGTTATTCATGAAAGAAATGAGTTAAATAATGTCAGCTATACTCCACAATTAAAAGAGGATAATGAAGAGCAAGTTGTTTTAGACCCTTTCGAAAATAAAGAAACAATTCAAGACTTTATGCCTCTTGAAACATGTGAAGGGTTAATTTTTGACATTCTTGTTGTCCATGATGTGACTGTTCCATTTGAAGCCTTTCAAAAACATTCAAATTTTTTTCTTGTAGATGAAAAATATGCGAAGCAGACTTATATTTTTTCATTTGAAAATGATCATGAGGATTGTAGTGAAATTGAAGATATGAAATGAGACCATGAAGCTTGTCTTCTTCCATTTGCCCATAAAAAAGAAATAAACATAAAGAACATTCCTATTCTTAAATATTTATTTTCCTGCGTAATGATATTATTAAGGGAGTTTATGTTGCTCACCAGTATAGGAATTGGATTCAGGATGGAGTTTGAGTTGCCATTCCCCAAATTTTTCTTTTTGCTTGAGGAAAATATGAGTAGAAAGCAATCAAATAACCATTTTCTTTTATGGTTGCACTAGAATTTTTCTATTACCTGATCTAGTAGATGTTTCCAGTAATTTTGAGTAGTTAGGTGTGATGAATAAGTCTAGCATCCTGAGCATTCTTTTCAGTTTCAGTTTGGAGTAGAGTTTTCAGTTTTTAGTGTACAGTTTAGGTTTCATTTTGAAGAAATTATTTGGTTCAGTTTGAGGATTGGAACAATTTTCCAGTTTGGTTTTAATTGCAGTTGAAGAGAGCAGGTTACAGGCTATAGTTGGAAAATTGAGATTGGGATCAACCCATGGATTAGACTACTATTCTACAGTGTTCTTTGGCACCTCACAGGGAGGATGTCATCCCCATTGGAGACAATGTTAGAGTCCTACATCATAGTAATCAAATTAAATTTGGTCTTTCTATGTATTTTGGTCAATTTGTAAAATTTTATCCATGATCCTATATTTTAGTTTTGAATAAAAATTCTAAGTCTAATTTTGAGTGATGAATACAAAGAAAGTTGTCAAACTCTTAAAGGGGTCTAGTCATGAATAAAGGAGATAGTGGGTTTGATTTTTCATCATTTGGTTGAGTAAGAAATGTCTTGTCATGAGTCAGTGGTGTTAGTTGCAAGATCATACCCTTATCATCATTACCTGCATTTTCTTTCTCCTTTGTGTTGCATTTTTAAATAAGGGCATAATTGCAATGAATTTTAAGGTTTTGGATCATGTGGACGATTAAAAGACATATTTTGAATTCTAAATAATCCACATAGTTCATCATTCACCTCATCATACACTTTAAACATCAATAAGTAGTTTGTTGTGTTTTTTCTGCAGGGGATTCACTTCGTTTCTGGACAGTCGTTGCACTTCTGCATCTTGAGGGTGTTTTTCATCATCATGACTATGTGTAGATCCCAAAATTTCATTTATGAGATATTTCATGTTGTATGCAGTCTAATTCACCTTTTAAAACCAATCATAACATGTGGACAATCCCCCAACCTTCATAACCTACAACTCATTGCACAATTTTGTTGCGCTTTCGCTGCAAGGGTTAATTTTCAAAAATGGAGGCTTTGCATTATGAAAGAAAGTTTCTAAGTGGGAATTTGATGATGTAAAGGCCATTTCACACATGGAATATTCATCAAGAAACTCATGGAGTGAATCTAGCTACATAAACCATCGATTCACTGTGATTTTATGCTGTGTTTTTGTTGAACTAGGAGGTTGCACAGTGACAACGCTACATTTTCACACAATCAACTTTAAAAGTATTTTCTAACCAACTGGAAATGAATTTGGAAAGAAAAAAGTGTATTTTTTTAAGAATGGGACAAATAAAAAAACTGCTCTCACTTGTTACACAGATATCATGGTTTGGGAGCTATACAACGATATTTGAGCCCTATTTTTCAAAACATAAAATTTTGTATTTTTTTCATGTTTCTACCATTGTTTTTTGGCATGCTTGTATAACTGTTCGAAGCGAATTTTTGAAAACTAAAAGAGGTTTTTTTCAATAATGGGCCAAATAAAAAAAAAATCTCTCTCATTTTGTTGTACTGGTATTATAGTTTGGGAATTACAGGTGTCACTTTGAGACCAATTCTTCACAATTTCGCCAAGCTAGATTTGCTAACAGAGTTATGGAATTTTTGAAATTCGACTTGGTGGAACTCCAACTTGGAATAATTGATTCCAAAAAAATTTGGATGATGAATTGTGAAGATTTTTCTACCATTACTTCTATCATTACTTCATTAATAAATTATTGTGTGAGCATATTCAATAAACCATGAACAACATCAAGAGTAAAACATGTAAATCATAAAGCACATCAACACATCAATTCATATGAACACGAATATTTTAAGTGGAAACCCAATGTGGGAGAAAACCATTGTTGCTCTCGTTTTGTCTTCTTCTTTTATTATAATGAAAAATCCTTCATTACATCATGGTCTTCTGTTGGCGTAGAATCTTGCTAGCACGCAGACTCCTACCTGTTGGAGGATCGTACCTCCACTCATTCTCCAACACCTATTGGAAGGGAGCTACAACCCCCAAATTAATTTTACTAGCTCCTACCGGAAGGAAGCACCTACTCCCTCATTGAAGGTTACGACCCTCAACACCTCGTGGAACACGTTTCACAATTTTTCATACTAGATCCACATGTCAACCATCAAACAAAATTAAAGCCACCATTCATCTATTTTAAAACTTGACCCACACAAAAAATAACCTCAAACCAAACATCAACTGAACCACTGAAGATACTGAATCAACAGAGCACTTTTCGTCAATATTTGAAAATGGCAACACTATCAAACCATATCAAAAAGCAACATATATGTCACTACCAAACTCTGTTTTTTCAAGCCACATAGTCGAGTCTTTGAGTCCTTATACACAGCAACCCAATAGCATTGTCAATACCTAACTCATCAAATAAAATCCCTACAACTTTTTCCATAAAAAACAAATGTTATCAATCAAATAATTGATCAAGCTCATGTTGATTTGGGGTAGCATCGGATGTGCACTAAGTATCAAATTTTGTGGAGAGGCTTAGACACATGTATTTGAGATAACCTAGAAATCGTTTGGTGAAATTCCACTTTGATTGTATTCTATAGAAATAATTAATTATTTTTAAGGGAATCCTAAGTCTAAACTTCGGAAAATAAAATAATTAAATTGAATTAATAGAATATTAGTGAGAATGATATAAAATAAATGGATCAAGTCAAAATTTTATCTTAGTCTTTGATTAGAGATATAATCTAGGTCATTTAAATCTCAACGACAATACTGTAAGATTGGCTTGAAGGGTCATTTGGAAAATACACATTTTTGGAGACACAAGGCAGAGATTAGAGATTGATTTCTTTAGTGAGTAGTGCTTAGGTAGAAACTTTGATCGAGAAATATTTTGCAGAGAGGGGCAGTAATTCTAGTTGGAAGGAATCATGAGCCTGAGAGTACATAGCAATAGAGACAAAGAGCGACACCAACATTGCAAAGCCAATGGCGCAGTGCTTATGTAGTCACTACGCAAAGTAAGAAGGAAAGTTTTTTTCCTACTGAGGAGAAAGCGCAAGACTAGTGCTAGATTCCGAAGAAATTTTCCGGAGCCTAGAAGGCCTCAGCTTCCAAGCACTAGTGATACCAGCGCAAAGGCATAAGGGTAGTCGTAGTTGTGACACAAAGACTGCATGGGTGACGCAGTCACTGTGCAGAGGTGACATGGGGCAGTCCAGTCTTGGTGCAAATCAGTGTCAGGTTCCTATGGAGGAGTGAGGTTTGTCTCACAAGATATCTTCTCTCAGTTTCTCTGTAAGATTTGATGGTTTTTCAATCATATATTTGTACTTAGAATATTTACTGCATAATATATAAACCCTCAAATCTGTTGCACCAATTTTCCTTCATTGGTGTTTTCTGGGGACATTAGTCCAAAAATAATTGTGTCAAATGGTTGTTTGATCTATGTTTCTTCAGATTTTTTTCCACACTTGTAATTCTTTCGTAGTTAATTTGTGTAGGCTGTAGTGAATGGATTTATAAACTTTCCATCAGTTGATGCAGTAGGATTCCTTAGTTGATGGAATTTTCACATGGTGTCAGAGCTTGTTTAAGTTGAGTGCAGGCGAGACAAAGAGCAAATCCAGCAGATTGAGAATTGATGAAGCTGGGATAAAAGAGCTTCATAAGGAGAAAATCGATCTCCTAGTTAATTTTGCAGTCCAATCCAGGAGGGCTATACCAGCAGGAAAGCCTCTATCTGAGTGAGCTGACAGAGAGGTAGGATTGTTCTAGGTTGTTGTTTGTCTGAGGCAGAGGGAGAAATGCAACAGATCTACGTAGATCAGTAACTGGAAGGACACAGTTGACTGCACAATAGTGATTATTGTTGAAGAGCGTTAAGAAGTGTATCTGAAACACAATTTTGGGGATTTCTGACCTCAGTGAGTTTTCTTTCCCAAGAAACTCATATTCCTCTTGTAGTAGTAGTATATTTTGTGGATTTCTCCATCAAGTTTGTGTAAATCCAGTTGTGCATAGGGTGAGAGGAAAAATATTGACAGTGTTTAGGTGAGATGGCAGCCAGTGGGTTGCGTGACCAAGATCGGTTGGAGGCTGCCTCCAACTATGTAATCTGGAAGTCAAGGATCTCCTTCTTTCTAGATGACCATGATCTCAAGCACTTTATCGAAAGTTCTTAGGCTAAACCAGTGAGTGCAGCACCATTAAGGGCCTTCAAGAAGAATATGGAAAAGTCCAAGCAGTTGATCCTTGACGCAGTGAACGATCATATTGTTTCACACATATCTGGAAAAGGAACAGACAAGGAGATGTGGGATGTGTTGGAAACGCTATATCAGGGGTCTTCCAAGTAGGGGAAAATGTTTATGGAGGAGAAAATGTGGACCACCAAGGTGAAAAAAGGAGAGTGCATTGATCCATTCCTGACTAGACTTCAGGAAAATAGAGATCACCTGGCATTTGTGGGGTCAGCTCCTCAAGCCACAGAAATTTTCAGGCTTGCCTTAAATTCTATGTCCGAAGTCTATCAAGTCTTTTTCTAGAGCATCCTGGGTAGAGATAATTTTTGGGTTGGGAAGAGATGTGGACAACTCTTCAGCAAGAAGAGAAGAGGATATATTTACTCAAGTTTCAACATGAGAGCAGCAGTAGCAGTGGTTCGAAGGTCAAGAAGGAGGAGAATGAGAATGCAGCCCTTGCATCAAAGGGACAACAAGAGCAGTGCAGGAGGAAGAAGGATCTATCAAAGATCAAATTCTTCTGGTGTGGTGAGATGGGACATTATGCCCCATAGTGTCCTCTCATAAAGAAGGACAAGGATGAGAAGCATGATCCTCGGGATGGAGCAACAAAGATAGAGGAGGATGAGTTTGCTATGATTGCTCATATACCTCCAGGAGGGAGGTGGGATGATTTGGAGTTGTAGACCCAAAGATCTACAAGTTTGGCAGGATCCTTGAGGAGTCCACCTCTCAAATCATCACCTTACTATGGGAGCCCAAATTATAAGTAGCGGGATGGACTACTGCCAATTGGTGGAGAGGAGTGTTGAAGTGATAATGCCATAGTCTAAGCAGCGCAGAGAAGTGTTGCAGCAGCATAGAGGGACGCAATGCAGCAATAGCAACAATGCAGTAGCTTCAGAGAGGAAGTGCAAAGGCTAGCATCAGTCAAATCTTCATAATCGAGATGTAGTATAGTTGTCTAATTTTGGATGTTTTTCAATTACAGAAAGTAACTGTGTTGCAGTGCATAGCAGTTGGCAGTGGTAGCGTCAGCGCCATCACGGATGCAGAATTCAGAGGGAGTTTCAATATGGATGCAGTTTTGACAGTGGTTGTGTTAACAGTAGTGTAGATGCAGCATTTACATAGGGTTCGTGGAAAACATGTCAAGCATTAGCAGCGCAGAGGCACATGCTTCAGGGTCAGAACTGTATGTAGCAGGACATATTGTTAGAGCACATTCCTTGCTAAGAGGGAGTGTTGATTTGGGGTAGAGTCTCAAATTTGGTGGAGAGGCTTAGGCACATTTATTCTAGATAACCCAAGAATTTTTTGATGAAATTCCACTCAGTTTGTATTTTATAGAAATAATTAATTATTTTTAAAGGGATCCTAAGTCTAAAATTAGGAAAATAAAATAATTAAAGTGAATTAATATAATATGAGTGAGAATGATATAGAATAAATGGATTAAGTCAAAATTTAATCTTAGTCGTTGATTAGAGATCTAATCAGGTTTGTTGAAGTCTCAACGAGAAGACTATAATATTGGCTTGAAGGGTCATTTGGAAAATACACATTTTGGAGACACGAGGTAGAGATTAGAGATCAATTTCTTTATTGAGTAGTGCTTAAGAAGAAAATTTGATCTGGATATCTTGTGTAGAGAGGGGAAGTAATTCCGGTTCGAAGGAATCATAACTCAGAGAGTACATAGCAGCAGTGACAGAGAGAGCCATAGCAGCAACGCAGAGACAATGACATAGTGCCTACGTAGTCACTACGCAAAGCAAGAAGGGAATTCGTTTTCCTGCTGAGGAGACAACATAGCGCCAACGCCAGATCCCAGAGAGATTTTCTAGAGGCCAAAAGGCCTCAGTTTCCAACCAGCAGTGAGACCGGGGCAAAGGCAAAAGGGCAGTCATAGTTGTGACATAGAGACTGCGTGGGTGACGCAGTCACATCATAGAGGCAGTGTAGGGTAATCCATTCTTGGTGCAGATAAGTGTCGGGTTCCCGTGGATGAGTGTGGTTTGTCTCACAAGATCTCTTCTCAGTTCTTTGTATGGTTTGACGGTGTGACAATCATAGATTTTTACTTAGAATATTTACTGCATAATATATAAACCCTCATATCTGCTGCATTATTTTTCTTGCATTGGGTTTTTCCTGGGAAATTAGTCCAAAAATAACTATGTCGAATGGTTGTGTGATCTATGTTTTTTTAGATTTGTTTTCGCACTTGTAATTCTTCCGCAATTAATTTGTGTAGGCTGTAGTGAATGGATTTTGATATTTTCTTGTAGAACATGGTGAATGATTTGTTAAGTAAATAACAAATAGAATACTCTCCATCAGTTGATGCAATAGGATTCCTGAGTTGACGAAATTTTCACATCTCATAAGTCTAGAAGAGGAGAATGAACAACAGTAAATATAAAGCATCAATCACCAACAAGCCATACTACTGATCCAAAAAATCAAGGAGCAACTATAGCATGGGTTCCTAGATTCAAATCTATCATGTTATAGACAATAACAAGGACTGAACCATACTCATTACTATTAATAGGAAGAAGCAATGTCTGCATACTAAATCATTGTCAACAAAATAACAATAAGTCATGGCAATTTCACCAAGTGTCAAGAAACATCCCAAATATCCCTGCAATACCAATCTATTGGTTAGCACTTTAATTCATCTTCAAAACATAAATCATGTTCAAATCACCATATATGCACCTCCTTGTGCACCTTTGTAATAGACAAAAAAAACTCAGTGAATGTGCACCACCAAATGGATTACATCACTCCTCCTTTTATAGTCATTTGATCTTGTCAATGCTAAGGGTTATAACCATTGATTTATGATTACTATAGGCACAAGAACCATTGTAAAGATTGGTCAAATCAATATGACCTCACACACCAAATGTAATGAGTAAAACACTCAACTGTGCCCAAATTTCTAGCAGAAAGGCACTTTCTTCAACCCCTGGATTACAAGTGGTATAACCCCTAATCATCGCAAGTCCCCATAATGTAGGCGTGCAATCATTTAAAAAAAAATCATATGCCCTAATATCAAATTCAGCCCTTTGTCACAACGATGGATTTTCCCATAAGTCTTATATATATATATTCACCTCGTCATACTCCCTTTGCATGTAAGCCCGATCATTGTAGCCTGGTGCATCACAAGACATATTTAAATACAACATCTTGTTTATAAAACTTATGGGTGGGACCCACCTTTGCCATGTGAGCCCGTTTGTAGAATCCCAATGCGATGGAAAGAAAGGTCACAAGGGTCATCTAGTAAAAGCCTTCAGGCAGGACCCACATTTTCCATGTGAGCTTGTTTGTAGGAGCCCGATGTGATATAAAATAATATTGTAACATTTATTGGGTAGAAACCTCTAGGCTTAAGCCTTTGGGTGAGGCCCACAACACTATGTAATACACGCCTTTTTAAATTTTCGTAGTCGTTCCTACCACGTGAGCCTGCTCGTACAAGCCCAACTTGAATGAGAAGATCTCCTAACAAATCATCTAGTTCGCTCTCTTTGTCCTGTCATAATGAAAAGTTGTCGAGGTAGAACCTTCAAGCGGGGCCCACTGCTAAATTTATCCAACCCTCTTGTTGTATCCTAACGCGATAGGAAATGGATTTTATACAAACCACCGGGGTAGAACCTTTGGGAAAGACTCGTTTCTCCACGCAAAAGTTGTCCAATAGAGAAAAATGTGCACTGCTCCTTTATGAGTTCTCGGGGCCCTGCTCCAGTTGCTTTATATATTATACTTTTCATCCCTGTCAACAATTAATCTATGCATGTTTATATAAATTTAGGGATTCCAGAAGGACTAGTTATTGAAAAGAAACTCTTTCTCTCCATATTAGAATGTATTTATTCTCCTCTTTGCATTATCCATATTATAGAATTTCTATAGTTTTCTTCTCTTTTTTGCATTGTTCAAATTGTATAATGCATGTAAAAGTTAGTCTTGTTTTCCATCAAGGACAACACATAACCATAATTCCAACAATCTCCCCCTTTGGACTAGATGGCAACCTTATGAAACATACCAAGTCTTTCTCCCCCTTTGACATCAAGTGGAAAGTATTGTCAGGAACCAAGAGAAGAGCTCCCCCTGTCATGTGCAATATGATAAGTTTTATTTTCTAATATGAAGAAAAGAGTTTGAATGACCATGCTTCCCCTGTGCATATACTGGATGAAATAAAGAGACAAGGATGAACAAAGCAGACATTATTTCCCAAAGTAGAATGACCATATATCTATCACAAGTAGTGACTAACTTTATCATAATATTCATCAACAATAGTATGTGTAGAAACATATGTGAAGGAGTAGATCAATCAAGAGATACAACACTGGAATAACCATGTCCATGGAGAATCAACCCATTTACCAACCAATAAGTAAGTGTGTCCATAAATAAAGAGAGTGTTACACAAAATTAACCATCCATTGTCAATAATGTCTTAGCATATGACTTCTTCTCACCATTCAATAATAACAAAAAGAGTAGAAATAAATTCAATTCTAAAATATATCACCAATATCAATCAATAACTCATTTTTCCAATCATCATAAAAATATGCAAGAAGACCAATCAACAACAAAAATCAATCATCAATTAATCCATAATGATAGTAGCATTTCTTTTATGTGTACCATAATAGAAATAACCATATATCATATAAGTAACATAATTCTAATAATTAACCAATGTAAACATGGGAGATGCTCCCTTTGAGCCTACACCAACCAATCCTAGTCACAATATATGAATAACATATCAATGCCATAACCATAATGCCAACATGAGTTGTCGAAAGCATAAGTGATAGTAGATACATATACACCAAAAATGAAACATTATTAGCATAAATCATCACTAATTAGATTGACCCATGAAATCATCATCAGTGCAGGGCTCCCCCTGATATTATGCATTATTGGTCATGTGGACCTGATTATCATCCTTTGCTTTCCATGAGGATATATACCTCACATTTTACTTATTGTAGTCCTTAGAAGTATTCATTTAGTATAATGGACTACAGTAGGGCTATCTTCCCTACTTTGAATCTAAAGAGGAGGAATCTAACTTCCTTTTGTTGGCTAGATTTTTCTTCAGAATGTATAATGTTTTAGCACTTATGTATCCTTTTGCTATAGTTTTTAAAGTGTCTTATTTTATAATTTTGAATCCAATTTATGTAAATACAAATGCATGTCCCTTATTAGTTATTTAGCCTACACTTATAATGTTTTCCTTTAGCCCACTAGCCAATAGTACATTAGTTGCTTTTGTATTCTTAATATCAAGATCGACATTGCCCTCACCTCGTACATTTGCAGATGTATTGTTTCCAAGTATAATATTAGAGAGAGATAAATTTTCTCTTATTTCCAGACATGTGATGAGAGAATCCACCATCAACGTACCATATATATTCTTCTTCAAGTTCACATAGAGCAAAGCTACACCTTACTTGTTTCTCTTCCTTCTACTTCACCTTAATTCTGGTGGATCCGTCTTTTTTAGGACTTTTGATAACAATATTCTTGTCTAGTTTCTTGCTTTGCAAGGAGTTTTTTTTGTTTCCTGTATGTATTCATTGTCTTTTTCCTACATTATTTTTCTACATGTCCAAACTTATTACATTTAGAACACCTTACATGAATAGAGAAGGGGATAAGGAATCATAATATTTATGCTTCATGATTTTTTTATTACAATTAATAGCTTTGTGACCAAATCCATTGCATCTAAAATAATACCCTTTAAATAAAATTGAATACCTGGGAACTAATGGTCTTCCTACAGAGAAACTATTTCCTTGATCTAAACAATCTCCTTCTACGGTTGGTTGCAATGTGTCCATATTTATGACAGATAAAACATTCAGTATCATTGTTTAAATGTGACAATCGATTTTTGGTTTTATAATTAGGAGAAAATGATTTCCTTTCCAAAAAAATGTCCTCAGTTACTGTTTGGTGATCCCCAATATCTAAAAAATTGAAATGGATCTTGGGGGGGAGGCCCCAAAATCTGCAAAATTAGAATGCCAAAGAAAGGAGAGAAGACACTGTGAATAAAACCACAAAGATTTTTTTTAATTAAAATATAGAATAAATGTAAAAGCTACATTGTGGTGGACAATATATCCTTTTACGAAATGTGACTTGTTACTTATAGCCCTTTTTTGGTTATAATACCACAGGTAAATTCCACGGGTGGGTAAATACCATGGGTGAATGAATAGCATGGGTGTATCTCACTTAAAATACTATGGGTGAATGAATACCATGGGTAGATGCCACGTGAAATACCAAGGGTAAATTCCATGGGTGGATAAATACCATGGGTGTATTCCAATACCATGGGTAAATTCCATGGGTGGATGCCATTTTCCATTTGGATCATCTGGTTGATTCCAGAACAGTGCGAGACGATTAGCAGAGTGCAACAGACTCTTGTGAGAAGAGTGCATTGTAACTGTTTCATGATTCCTTGGTGAATATACAATAGAATATAGAGGGTTTTTGAGCAGTGAGCTTTCCCCGGGAAAATATTTGTGTTGTGGTTTGATTTGCTTCTTTATTTACTTAGTGTGATTGGTGATCGTGTTCATCTTCCGCAATTAATTTGTAGAAAGATTTAGTATCTTTCTTTAGCATATCGCATGATCGGATTGAATCCATTGATATACATATTGTTTGTATAATTTCTACACTTTTATAGTTATTTGATCCCATCAATACTAAGGGTAACCATTTATTTCATCCTACCACAAGCATAAGAACCATTGTAAATATTTGGCTAAATCAATGTGAGCCCATGTGCCTAATTTAATGAGAAAAACCCTCACAATGCCCAAATTTATAATAAAAAGGCACTTTCTTCAACCCTGGGATTACAGTGGTATAACCCCAAATCATCGCAAGTCCTAATAATGTAGGTGCGCAATCACTTAAAAAAAACATGTGCCATAATATTAAAATCATCCCTTTTTCATAACAGTATCTTTTCCCATAAGTCTCATATATATATATATATATATATATATATATATATGCCTTGTTATACTCCTTTTGCACGTAAGCTCAATCATTATAGCTCCGTGCATCACAAGAGTGATTTAAATACAACCTCTAGGTTATAAAACTTTTTGGGCGAGACCCACCTTTGCCACGTGATCCCATTTGCAAAATCCCCGCATTACGGAAAGAGAGGTCACAAGGATTTATGTGTATAAGCCTCTAGGTGGGACCCACATTTTCCATGTGAGCCAATTTGCAGGAGCCTGACATGATAAAAAATAAGATTGCAACATTCGTTGGGTAGAAACCTCTAGGCTTAAGCCTCCAGATGAGGCCCACAATTCCATGTAATACACACATGTTTAAAATGTCTCCATTATTCCTACCACGTCAACCCGCTTGTACAAGCTTGGCTTGAATGAGAATATTTGCTAGCAAATCCTCCCGTGTGCTCTCTTTAACCTGTCATGGTGAAAAAATTGTCGGGATAGAACCTCTGGGTTGGGCCTACTTAGGTCATCCGCTAATTATCTCAAGCCCACTTGTTGTAGCCTGGCGCGATGGGAAATGGATTTTATACAAACCACTAGGGTACAACCTCCAGGCAATACCCATTGCTCCACACTATAATTGTCCCATAAGGAAAAGTGTGTGTTTTTCCTTTGTAAGTTCTCTCAGCCCTCCTCCAATTGTTTTATATATAATACACTTTTAATTCCTATCAATGATTAAGCCAGACCTGTTTATATATGTTATGGGATTCCATAATGACTATTTATTGAAAATAACCTCGTGTTCTCTAGATCAGAACACACTTTATTCTCCTATTTGCATTATGCATATTATAGAATTCTTGTAGTTTTCTTATCCTCTTTGCATTGTCCGTATTTTAGAATGCGTGTTAAAATTAGTCTTGGTTTCCATCAAGGACAACACAGAACCATAATTTCAACAATATTTGAGGTGTTAAGATGGTCAACTCTTCTTCAAAATTCACATTCTAATTTTGTTTTCCTACGATTTTTTGTAATCGAGGTGTACCATAGTTGGGTCAATTTTTCTTACAACTTTTGGGGATTCTTACTGCTGAGCATTTATATGTAGTGGTGTTTTTAATTCTTTTTTCATATTTTTATTTAGACTTGGCATTTGTTTGTATTTTTTGGGTTGGAATCCATGACAGGATAATTTTGTGTGAAATTATAATATTTTATCGTTTAACTTATATTTAAGCTATATTTTTGCATAGTTATAGTTTTTTACCATATTATTTGTCTTTTTAAAACATGTAGTGGCCAACTATAAAGTTCTTTAAGCCCACGCATGCACCACATGACATTTAGGTTATAGTGAAATAAAGGAGCAAGCAGATTTGGCACCAACAGGTATAGCTAGCATGCCATGGTTAATGAAGTGTCAATTGACTGAATGTGACATAGGCTTCTTCTTGGGTAAATTGGTTTGTCACATAATGCTAATTTGTTGTAGTCATCGATTTCCTAGTGCATTATGGTACCTGCAAAGGAAGTGCATTGTGGCACTGGCAAGGATGCAAAGGAAGATAGAATTGCATTACTAGAAAAGGAAGATAGTATTTGGACATTATCCTTCTCTTTAACTTTCGTGGAGGATCAATTTTATTGGCATTTTACTTAGTGTGGACAGGGTAATTTGTAGTGCCGATGAATGGTTCAAATGTGACAATACACAATTGGAAAAAGGAACAGTTGTAAATGTACATGCCACTAAGTCATAGGTTACACGTTTAGCTAAGCTTATCAAAATTTTATTGTTTCCTGTGTCGGCATCCAAGTGAGTAAGGTTATCCAAGGAATAATGAATAGCGAACTTTGGTTGGTAAGAAGGGTTGTAGCATTTTCTTATGAGAGTATATTTTCACAATGGTTTTGTGTTGCCATGAAATACAGCTACACCAATTTCACAGTATTCATGATTCTCTACCCCAAAATTTTCCATGTTTTACCCATTGATTTTTTCTAATCGATGTCCAAATGTTTGAGAGTTGAAGAGAATACAATGTAAAATTTCATATGAACATGAATAGAGAAATAGGCTACAATTGAAATTTATTCAATTACATAGATGGTGTGGTGAGTTATTTCAGCCCTTCATATAGGTAGGGAGTTAGAAAGTTTATAGGAATATGCCCTTTCTAGTTACTCATTCTTAAATTGTGAAGGGGTATATTCATGAAAAGGGCATGTTGGCATAAATTCATAGGTATAGATTCATTAGCACTTGAGTGAGATGTTAAAGTGTTAGGTCCCTATATTACTAGTATAGTCCCTTATTGTTGTTAGTGTAACCCCCTTATTGTTATTATTGTACCCCTGTAACCCCCATATTGTTATTATTGTTCCCTTAAATTATTATTGTTAGGTCGGCTAAGATTACATTGTGGCCCCATGGACTCCTATATATAGAAAGGAGGTTTTGTAATTTGTATCATCGAAGAATTGTTCATTCATGTAATGTATTTGAGGTTTCCCCCTCGAAGTGGCTTATTTCTAAGGCGTTGATATCTCTTTTCTTCTATTTTTGGAGCTGGTTTCACAACATAAAGGTTCTCGAAAAAGAAAGTGCAAGCAATCTCGTGATAATAAAGAAGGTTAGTTGCAGTGGATCACACGTTTGGATTGGCTCCACACAAATGTGCACAACCTAAGGGGAATTACAAGAACCCAACTATCACACCTATGGGAAATCATGAAAATACGAAAGGGAATTTATTAACTTCATTTTTAATTAATATTCTGTTGAAGTGGCTATAATTTGTTACAAACTTATGTGAATCCATTCCATAATGTTATGGAATCTTTGATTCCTTCTCTTCTTGGAATATTGGATACTTAAGTTCATCACTTATGGTAGCTATTATGGAGAAGAATAGTACAAGCCAACAATAGATTTGGTTGGTAAGGGAAAAAAACCTATAATTTTTTTTTTTTAACATTTTTTGGGATTTAATGTTGATTCTGAATTTGAAACTTTTATGGTTTTCAGCCTGAAATCAATAGAATTAAGGAAAAAATATGTGCATCTTACTCTATCATGCATTTCACGAGAGCTAAGGAAAAAATATTTATATCTTACTACATCATTGTAAACATAAATATAACCAATTAGTGTAATTTAGATATACATATTCTTGTTGTAGAAATCAGTTGAAAGAAAACTAGATGATCAATTGAGTTTGAGAGAGTCATAGGCCTATTATCCATTATTTATGGTCTTGATAACCTTTAGCATAGATTTTCTATTAAAAATTCCAACTATCTGCAATTTTTAAAAGATACAAACACAACACTAGAAGTCACACACCTTTATCTTCCTTATCGACAAATTATTGAGTAAAACTTTGAGGCTGAGCATGAGGAATTTTAGTCCAAACATAGATAGAATTTGTAATGCTTTAGTATTCCTAAAAACCAGAAAGAGAAAGCAAGAGATATGGAAATTGAGGTAAAATACATTCAAATTATGTCTACATTCAAATCAATTATTAATGAGAACTCAATGATATATATATACTAAAATTTGTAGGATTTTGTGGAAAGTCTGGTTTTTTTATGTGTGTTTTATGTTAGCCATTGTGAAGATGGTATTGTATCTTGCATAAGGGAAATCAATGTGTTGATGCTTCAATGTATTGACCTTTAGAAGATCAATTATATTATTTAACAAAATTTTCCAAGGACAAAGTGATATTGTGTTGGCAATGTTGCTTCACTGTATCGAGGGAAGAGGATATGGTCAATATTGTTTCAATGTACAGGGTCAAGGGGATATAGTACTTGGCAATGTTGCAACAATACACTAGGCTGAGGGAATGCGATATAGTTATTATGGACAATTTGTATGCAAGTAAAATATGAAATGGATGGTGTGGAGGCAATTGAAGGAGGGAGTGGGTGAGAATAGGTGGCATAAGATATAGTTATTATGGAAATTTTTTATGTAGAAGCAATATGAACTTAATGGTGGGGAGGCGGTTGAAGGAGGTAGAGGGTGAGAATAGGTGGCAAGTTGAAGGAGGAAATGGGTGACAGGTTGAAGAATTGGTGGCAGGTTGAAGGAGGCAATGGGTGAAAAGTTGAAGAATAGGTGGCAGGTTTAAGAAGGCAATGAAAATAGGTGGCATATATCAAAATAGGTGGTAGATAAGTGACAATAGCCAAAAAAATTTCTATGCAAAAAGAAATAACTTTTTATGTCATGGATTAATATTAGTTCCAAAATTAGCATTAATGAATCTCATCGCCATCTATTATAATTATATGATAGTTTTGATTACATAATCCAACAATAAGACTCAAATTGTATGAGCCAATAAAATTTAAAATAATAAAGAAATAAATAATTTTAAATATCAATTTTTTTTTCTAAACTTTGGTTAAATAGACTTATATACATAAAAAGTGCTAATCAAAGCAATATTCATTGCTATATAATAAGAAGAGAGTTATGTGATGAGGTTTGTTTTAGAGGTATTTCACACTTTTTCATATGGAATAATATAGTAATAAGATAAGAGTTATGTGATAAGGTTGGTTTTAGAAGTATGTCACACTTATCCGTAGTAAGTTCTCTAATGTTTTGATTGCGCCGAGAGGTGCTCTATGGCCTAGTATGGGAGAGATGTTGTCACGTAACGTTACATTAAAAATAGTAAAATAATAATTTAAATTAACAAATTAAAATGATTAATAACAAAAGAAATTAATGTCCGTCATAATTAAAATACTTCAATTTTCACCTTAATTTATATAACTTTATATATAGATATAAAGTAATTGAAATTAAAATAATAATTTACCTTTTAATATAAGGAATAAACGTAATTTCTTCACTACTTAATATGGAGATGAGTAAAAATAAATAATTAAATCTCTACTATGAAGAAGAAATGTAATTTATTCAATACTTAATATGGATATGACAAGAAATAGTATTATTGATATTACATGATGTGTGATTCATCCTACGTTCACTTTACATGTGATATTTATAACAAAATGTATTAATGACAAAAAATTATTTTACTGTAAAATATTTTAATGTCCATATTAAATAGCATAATTTTATATCTACTTTATATAGAGAAAAATAAAGTAATTTAATTTAAAAAAAAATTCTTATATTTTCATTTTTTTTTTTTGTAATTCAGAACTTTCTATTAACTGCAAATGTTGGTTTTTCCCGAGAATTCTATTGGTCTCACCCCGACCGGGTTTGTTGATCAGAAATAACTGACCAAGACAAATATTCCAAAAATTACATAAGTTAGCCGACCATAGCCCCAGAGGCCAAAGAAGCCAAAAAACCATCAAAACTAATAGGTCATTAGTGGACATAGGTAATCATCTGAAGTGACAGAAGTTGGATTGTCTGGCCCAATCCCTAGTAGAGGAGGAGGGTAGTAAGTGTAGCTAAGATGTTTCTCTAGGTGTACCATACAAGCCTCTAGTTTCTCCACCTTTTCCAAGATGTGGGTATGTCCAAGCCACACCACCACTGCATGTTCCCTCAGGTGACATTGTAAGTACTGAATCTGAGTTAGAGTCACCATCAAGGCCTTCTGCTCCTCTTGGCAGTTCTTCTCATAATTATCCAACTGAGATTTTAGTGACTGTTGTGGTTGAGTTGGAGCAGCTCAAGTGGGTTTTCCACCCCTCTTTTACAACACCTATGACCTTTGCGAGGGCTTGGATCCCGCTCCCTCCCACTTCTAACAGAACCTACAGAATGTCTCCTTTCCTTGACAACGCCCGCTAAGTGTAGGCTCAAAGGCCTTGCCTTTATCAGGGACAACTAGGCGAGAGCTTCATCTAGGAGCCATGGAAGAAATTTTAAACCAAATTGAACCTCCTAAAAGTGCCTCCACCACAGACCATCAAAGAACCTCTAGAAACAGGAAGATGGTGGCTCCTCCTACAATTCCAGACCACCACTACACCACCATCGCACTAGAACTGTTAATATCAAGTATTCACCTACTCCGAAACCACACATTGGCCCTTCAAGTAAACCAAGGATTCCAACCCACTAATAAAGACCCAAAGGAAAATGGAAATAATTCATACTAGAGTTAAATACCACCATCGAAAAAAGACAAAACCACTACAACTAGAACCACCACCTCTGATATCAACGCATAGAAGCCAAGCCACCCCAGTAATAGACACTAAGACAAGGAGGGAGGCGAGGAGACGAGCTTCGAATGTGTTGCCAACCCAACGCTCTGCTCACTACATGGGCGAGCCCTGATCGCGTATCCCCTTACAACCCTAACTCCAACATTAAACTCACCACAAAGGGAAGAATTATGATCAAACAACAACCAATGGAAAATTTCAAACCACAACCAAAACCAGAGATGTGTAGTGTTACCTTATGCTTCTAGTGGGCGCCAAAGAGACTACAAGGAAGGTCGAGGGGTGGTGTTGCGCCCAACAGCATCTTCAAGCTCTAGACTCCCCAATTACAAGAAGAGATGCAATTTTCCTCCTGACCTAAACCCTAGAGGTTTCTAGAGCACTGAGATTCATGTGCACTACATCAAGCTACCCCTCCTGTGTTGCACCAT
>CM076579.1:734256857-734368527 GCA_034641835.2 Pinus albicaulis
ATTTTTCTATCAAGGCTTTACTGTCTGAAAATCAAGGTTCACCTCTCATGTCGTTGGTTTGATTTTTCCTCCACCCAGTGGTAATTGTGTCCACATGTCCCCCGCCTCCTTTTTTGTCTCATTCTGTGAAAGTTTTCTAATAAATAGTAATATCGGAAGATCCTGTATATGGAAATATTGGAACCACATTTACCTACAAAATGGTTTAACACAAACTTAGCCTCGATTTGTGCCTCACCATGTTACAACCCTCGTAACATATCACATTTTTTCCTTGTACCTTGCACATGAATTTAATAGTATTTCAAAAGGAGCTCTTAAACATCTAGAAACCCACATTAACACAATTCCCAAATATTTGGCCCATGCGAAGGCCAAATACTTGGACGTCTTGGAGAGTGAAACGTGGAAACACATTAAAAATGTTGTCTCTAACATTAACCTCGCAAAGATGACATGATGTGGATAACATTTCCACTGGACTTGAATGGTTGGGTCATCCCATTTTGTAACTTCTCTACTCCAGCACCCGCTCTAAAATGGATTTAATTGGATTCAAAGGTTGGTTTTGTTCATAATTAAAAATTTTAGTCTTTTTAATGCACATTCATTATGGTCCAGTTTAATAAAATATATAATGTATATATATGTTTTTATATAATCATATGGATATATTTTTTCAGTATTATTATTGTTTTTGGTAAATTTTACTGATTGACTTGTTGAATATGAAAAATATATTAACAACCGTAACAAATAATGTGGAAAAAATGGTTGTATAGCTGGGGTTTGTGTTTGCAGTATCAATTTTCTCTAGAATTAGGTCATAGGCTCATCTTTGACTTTTGTGGCAGTTATCCTTCACTGTCTCGGGCTTACTCTTTATTTATAAATTCAGTGAACAATCTGGAACTTGTTCCCTTGTAGTGATCCCCCAGGTAAATCCACGACATCCCTGACACCTGGGACTAAAACATGTCAAGGGTGTCTCCTATTCGAGAGGTAAAGAAGTGACCTATCATAACAAAATTTGTTCGTTTGATGGAGGATGACTATTTGCTCAATTGTTTGCCTCATGAAAATCACTCTTAAGAGATTTGGCATAGGCACTAACCCTCAGGTAGAATAATCTAGAGGACAAGGAGGAGAATAGATCGGATTGGGAGCCCCATCCTAAAGAAACCCAAACCCTAAAGGAATAACCACTTAGTGGCGCCTCGGGAATCCATCTCGCATTTGTCCCCTTGTTGTAAATGGAATCTACTCACAAACGAAGTCCTATAGAAAAATAAGATGGTCAACGTTTCATCGCTACCCCTTGGAATCATGAGGTCAAAACCCTACCGTCACTACCATTCAAAATATCATAGAATTTGAAATTCAGTTTTGGACCCTTGATTTCACCAAAGAACCCTAGATTATTGGAGGGCTTTGGCACTAGCAAGCCCTTTCTATCATAGGTTCCTTCCTTCTCCCCTTTGCCCCAAGTTCCCTTGCCTTAACACTCCTCAACCAATTTTCTAAGATACCTACTAGTATCGAGGGAGGAAGGTATTCGGAAAAAAGGAGGGGGAATCGTAAACAAGTCCTATGAAAAGATACACCTTTTTGTATAATGGGGAAACTCAATCCATAACACAAGTCGAGATGCGTCTGGAAAGAGAAAGAAGAGACATTGTGTAATGCCCCATGATGATAATAACAATAATAAAATATAAAAAAATAAAAAAATAAATAATAAAGAAAATATAAGAATAGAAAATAAATAATACAAGATAAAAATTGTAAAAATAATAATAAATAATAAACCAAAGTTATATATATATATATATATAGAGAGAGAGAGAGAGAGAGAGAGAGAGAGAGAGAGAGAGAGAGAGAGATTAAATTAATGCAAGTAAAAGGAATAATATAAGCAAAAGTTAAATTAAGAGAAAAGGTTGAATTAAGTAAAACTTAATAAAAATAAAAAAAAAGTAAAATTTGGCATGTTGACACATGGATTGTGTGCATGTAGATATTTTTCTAATACCTTTCCATATTTGGAACCGTTTGATCTATTTAATGGATGAAAATGGAGATGAGAGAATTATGCATTCATTCTTTTGGAAGGATAGTGTTATGAGACAAAGGATTCCCTGGAAGTAGTAGTTGATAGAGGGCTTGAGGGTGGCCATTTGTAGAAAAATTATGTGCAGTTGAGCCTACAGTTGGGTGGAGAGTTACAAGTAAGGCATATCAGCGTTACAGGTATGTCTTATTTACTAGTTATTTTAAAAAATTCTATCATTTATTTGAACAATTGTGCATTGATTATTAATCACATAAATTGATGAAATTGGTTTTAGATTTCAATTTTGGGTAAAAGTTCGTGAAAAATACTTAATTTGATTGGGTAAATTTTATTTTGGTGAAATCAAGATCAAGCCAATTATGAGCTTTGGTAATTTTCCATCCATGACAATAATATTACTGGATATGTTATTTGTTAATCTTCTTTTCATAACCCAAAAAAAAAATGTTTGAGAAAATACTTAATTAGGGTCATCATAAATATATTATCTTTCTACTTTTAAAAATAAAGTTTTCAAATACAGTCTCCTCGTCCCTACATTCTTGTGCCATAATTAAAATTTTATTAGGGTGTGTGGTATTCCCAAGCTTGTTTTTGTAATTCACCCAACCCCTTGTCTTTGATTGAAGGAATAGAGTGTAAAAAAAAATATTTCCACTCCCTGCTACAACTATATTTACTTTGGCACTTTCTTCCACCATTGGAATCAATCCTAGCAGTTCCACAGAGTCATTGGTTCACCACCAGCTAAGACCATAAGCACTCATCCTGCTAATCCCTCCGTGGGATAAGTTTTCTTTGCGACTGGTTCAACACTAGTGTTCTTGTTCTCCGTGAAATGACCAAAGGTCAGGGCTAAGCCTTAAACCTCCTGTCTCTTCATACTTCTTTGCGCCTTTCTCTGCTTCTACACGAAGAGACTAAGAGTTAATGCCTATCTCGTAGCCTTCTATCCTAGTGAAATAGACTTGTGCCCCATATACTCCTGTCAGGGTTATACTTCCAGGTTGACGTGTCATGTGGGGGATGCCTATACTCTCCTTCATTGATTTCATCCCTGCCACATAGTTTCCCGTCAATCCTCCATGTCCTGGTGCATCATCTTCCAATGCATTCCTTCTCTACACCCACTTACCTCCACTAGGGAGTGCTTACTAGGCCAGGTTGTCAAGCAGATCCACCCACTATGCTCACCAACCAATAAACTTCTTATTAGGGCAAGATGTCTCTGACAGTGCCCATGTCATTCTGGCACATAGTAAGCTCGACGATCCTTTTGGTGCAGTGTTAAATTATTTTAGGTTTAGTCTAGTGGGATGACATCACTTTGATGTATCCTAAGCTATGTGCTGGCATGTGACTGGTGACACGTGTCACTCAGAATTGGCCCATGTGGCCAACTAAAATGCTGAGTCTACCTGCTACGTGTCCCCATATAAGCATGTCACACTAACGTGGCCTACCATCATGTACTCATGTGAGCCATTCAAATGTTTTCATGTGCCCCTCTAGAAGAGGGAGAAAGTTCCTCCAACCCTCTATTCTGTATAGATTCCCTTTACTATTCAAAAACCATCATGTTCTAAAAATGACTATGGAACCACCCCTAAGAAGTTTTTGGTTTTAGAGTTGTGCCCTTTGAACGACTCCTAGTTGTTGATCTGCGTGATCAAAAATGCAGGAGAACTACTTCCGAGACCCCAAGCCTAACATGATTACCACCTCTAGGCCCGTTGGAATTCTACCATGTGGCTCGACACCCATCTCTCGACATTTCCACTTTTCCTCCCTTTACATTCCTCTAGAATGAACCTGGCTGGGTGACTTGTTATGTGGGGCCTGCCCAGTGTGTTCCCCTTGGTGCATACTTTCCTATATGGCCCGCCAATCATATCCTGAAATTTAATCATGTGCACCCCTGTTTATCACGTCGGGTTATTACCTCCAGACTTCACAATCGGGTGGGCTCCACCCACTCTATTTCTTCATGACGCTTACCACTTGTGCCTCAATTGAAATATTCTGAGGTATACCACTGGGATGGCATCATCCCTGTCTCCCTTGCATGTATCTTTGTTTATGTCCAGGGCTTACGTGGGTTGTGGGACAACCAGCCAACTAATGGGAACATCGTTGCGCACACATCATTTGTCATGTCATCTCGCCCTACTCATCCCACTCTTATCAGCCTGTGCACCTTAGAGAATGTTGTGGATTGGAGCTAAGAGGACGATCTATCAATGGGGCCACGTTTGACCAATCCCATAGTTTTCAGGCTCACATGGCCACCAACTTATCTCAATTGGTTTCCTCCTGTCCAATCACATACAAGGAGCGTCTGTCTCCTTCAATAAGGAACCATCCCACCTAGGGTTCCAATCCGTAGGGGATTAAGCTTATCCAATTGATTCTACAAGGTTGGAGCTTCACTCCTATGCACCGTAACATATACATGTCCCTCACTAGCCAGGGGACCTTGATGTTGCCTCAAGCAATGAAGTAGAAGGGTATCTCCATGATCACCCCAAGGATAATATCGACTGCTACCATTCTCCTTCGAGCATATTTTTCCAACTATGGCTCTGCTTCAGAGGTCTGGAAGACCTCCATATCAGCTTCAAGCCTTGATTTCGAAGCTAAGGGTTTATTAGTATGCTCTAGGGTGCCACCCCTCCTGAACTTGAGTGATAACTTCATTAATGGGCTCCTAGCACATGAGAATTCCCTGCCTTCAGGTAGGGAATTCCTCACATGGAGATATAGGCGCTCTGACATCCATCACCTACTAGAGGCTCAGAGCAAGCTTCCAAGAGACTCCTACCTCTCCTGCTACATGCCAATAGTTTCAAATTCTACGCAAAATCTACAAATAGCTCCTTGATCCCACTCATGGATTTCTTGGGCATTTAGCTACTCCTAGGGACATGTAGTCATCATTGCCAAAGTCCCTATGGTGAGAATGGAGGATGTTGAAAATGAAATGTTGGAGGCCATTTAGGTAAGGCTTCTCGATGTACTGGCCTATGGGTAATCCTCCACCACATTGAAAACAATCTTGCCTTATGGCACATCATCTTGTAATGCGATAATTAATGGATGTAAGCAATTTCGGACCCTGCTACGCAAGGGCTCACCCATGCATTCTTTGTATTGATAAAAGGGTTCTTCGAACCAACCATTTTTGTTAATTTTATTTCCGAGTACTCATGGCTCTTGCCACAACGAGTGGCGAGGTCTAATATTCTCTTATTAAGTTATGCATGTGTTTCTTCCTGCACCATTAAACATACATGCAGATTAAGGCTCAACTTACCATGGCTTAGGCCTTAGCGTTATGTGGTTATTATGTACATTTACATTTTCCTTCCATCAGGTTCTCTGAGCCTACTATCATCAATAGTATCACTCATATATTTGGCATAGATACATAAGTAACATGTTTCCACATATATGCATTACATATGTGAGTAACACTGGCACAAAACACAGTCCTTAATACAAAACCATCAACAATGCAATGTGATTCATTAAAGGAAGTAAACAAACATGCATAGATTACTCATCTTTAATTTTGCATGGAAACTGAGTCTGGGACAAGGACTCTCCACCTAACCGTAGACAGCTACAACCACTTTAACTTGTCGTTATCATCCCTGAGCCATATTCCAGAGTCTTATGGGGAATGCTTGCTTCTGAAATTGCACACCAACTTTCATTTGACATAGGGACTCGATAGGACCTCTTCCTCAATCCCACCAGCCAATGGCTTCCTCCTTTTCCAACACAGGGAGTCAAAATGTGCCCCACCTCACCCCAAGTGAATTCACAATGATTCACCCCCTCCTAGGGAGTCTAGAATACACTATGTTACCATGAAACAATCCAATTGTATTTTCTCCATTCCTTCAATGCTTTTGCTTTAGGAAGGCCTCTTCCCAAGTTGTTACAAGGATATAAAGTAGCTATCTAAACCCACAACATCCAGGGGACCCGAGATTTTATAGGGTTCTAGAGATTCCATCTCAACCCATAGCCTCTAGGGACCTAAGATTTTGTAGGGATCTAAAGACCTTTGTCTCAACCCAAATCCTCTAGGGACATAAGCTATTACAGGGCACTAGGGATCCTAGCTCAACCCATAGCCTCGAGGGACCCCAATTTGTGATAGGACTCCAGAGACTAGCACTCAACCCACATCCTCTAGGGATAAAGAACCCTTCCGCTTCTCTTAGCTTCTCTTCAAGCTGCTCATTCAAAGTTTCTGCTAGAGGCCCAATCTTAGCCTCTTCTCGGTCTACCTCCAAAGTAAGGTCTCTTCCCTTACCGCAAGAATTTGAATGGCTCTCCTCCTCAAGGGTTGAAGTCTCTCCCTTCTCATTCTTCCTCTGGTTCGAATGGATTCATTTGTTGTTCCAACTCTTTATTTTTGACATGCCTTTTATGTCCACCTCAATTATTGTTTCCATTTGTTGTTTTCTAGGGTCTTCATAATTTATTTCCCTCTGCATGTTGTGATTCCTCAAGAAAGCATGGGCCTGAGTACTTTTCTCAGCTAATTTAATTGTAGGAACCATTTCATTAACGTCTTGCACCATCTAGCCTTCAATGTTTGTCCACAAACTTAGGTTTATTTTTGCACAAGAAACCTTCACATCCCAAGCAGCAATTTTCCTCCCCTAGGTCCAGAATTTGTGTCCCTCTACTCAATCCCCATTTTTTCTTTTAATTTCAAAATTGAAAATTATTTACATCATATTTACAGTGTGGCTCATATGAAACCCTTGGGTGGGGCTGTTACAGTTCCCCCCCTCCCTCAACCCCGTTGAGGGAACACCACCCTTAGTGTTCATTTACTCATATATAATGCAAAAATGAAGGTAAGATGCATACTATTTGATGGAGATTTATACACACATCTATATACAATATTTACAATTTTATACACCTGCTTTAATCATAATCAAACAAGGAATGATAATTAAAGTTCATGGAATCATCCATTTCCCATGTGGCCTCCTTTGGCCCAAAGTGCTTCCATTGCACCTTGACTTGCTCGATGGCTCAAAATGGAGCATGAGACTCCTCTTGTCTAGAATGCACATTCGATCTGGTTGGAACTCTCCATCTAGTTCCACCTATAGCACAGACTAATAAATCACATGATTGGAATATTGTACATACCTTTTGAGTAAAGAAACATGGAAAACATCATGAACTCTAATTGATGGAGGTAATGTCAGTCTATATGCTATTGGTCCAATCCTCTCAAGGATTTCAAATGGTCCATAATATTGTGGTTCCAACTAGGCACGTGTCTCAGTCCTTAGGGAACTCTTATTGGGTTGAATTCTCAAGTAGACATGTTCTCCAACTTGGAAATATTTGTGCACCTTATGCTTATCTAGATAACTTTTTTTTCTATCTTGTGCCACTTTCAGATTTTTCTTTATGATATGGACTTGCTACTCCATATACATAAGCATATTAGGTCCTACATGAACTTTCTTAACTATATCACTTCCGCTAATTGGAGTATTATAGCTCCTGCCATACAATGCCTCAAATGAGATAATCTTTATGGACTCTTGTTGTTATTTATTATATGAAAATTACACAAGTGGAAGATATTCTTGCCATTTCTTGGGTTGATGGATCATGTACATCCTTAACATGTCTTCTAGGATCCAATTAAATTTAGTTATTTTCCCATCTGTTTGTGGATGATAGATTGTACTAAATGCTAATTATGTTCCCAATCCTACAAACAATTCCTTCGAAAAACTGGAAGTGAATCAAGTGTCTCTATTTAACATGATCTTCTTGGGAATTCCATGTAGCCTCACAATCTCCTTTATGAAGATTTGTTATATATCACTAGCATAGTTGGTGGATTTAACTGCCATAAAATGAACCACTTTGCTAATTTTATCCACCACTACCATGATTGCATCATTCTTCTTAGATGTTTTAGGAAATATTGTAATGAAATACATAGAAATTATCCCCCATTTCCATTCTGGAATGGGGATAGGCTGCAAAAATCCTACCAGATGATTGCATTCAGCCTTTACTTGTTGGCATTCTATGCATCTTGCTATGAAATATGCCACTTATTTCTTCGATATGGCCAGTGATAACACTTTTTAATGGTTGTGAGGGTCTTTTGATACCTAGGGTGGACTGAATAAGGCTTATCATGAAATTCCTCCATTATTATCCTTTTTACTTCATCATTGTGAGGCACATCGATTCTGCCTTTGAACCTAACTAATTCTTCCTTTGTGAGGTGATATCCTTCATCCTTACCGCTATGTTGCAACTTTTCTTTCATTTGTTATTATTTCTCATCCTGTAGTCCAACATTTTTTATTCTTTCTTCTAGATTTTTTGCATACCAACTTACCTTTGCCAAGCGATTTACTTGTATTCTTCTACTCAAGGCATCAACAACCCTTTTTTCCTTACCTTTTATGTGTTTAATCTCAAAATCAAATTCACTAAGTGTGGCCAACCATATTTCTTGCCTAACATCAACTTTGGTTGTCCAAAAAAATAATTTAGTCCACTATGGTCTGACATGAGCATGAATTTCCTACCAAGGAAGTAGTTCCTCCACATTTTTAGCGCATGAACTATGGCAGTCAGTTTTAAACCACGTGCCACATAATATTCCTCATGCTTATTCAACTTCCTAGATTTATAGCACATTACTTTCCCTTCCTACATTAATACCCCACCAAGTCTTTCTTTACATGCATTTATGCACACCAAAAAATATTTGTCAAGATCTACGATTCTCGGCACTAGTGAGTAATTTTTTTAACTGCTCAAATATTACAATGCAATCCACTAAAATATTCTCCCTTTCTTTTGCAAGGCTATAATGGGATGACTGATTTTGGAAAAATTATGAATAAATCTCCTATAGTATCCAGCCAATCCCACGAATGATCTGACTTCATCCACATTCTATGGATTTGGCCATTCCCTTATGGATTTGATCTTTTCAAGGTCACCTGATTTTTCTTCCTTAGAGACGACATGCCCTAGGTAGTGTATCTGTGACCGGAAAAATTCACACTTGCTAAGTTTTGCATAGAGATTGTGTTGTCTCAACAGTTGTAACACTGCAGCCAAATGTTTCTCATGTTCTTCTTTCATCCTTGAGTAAACTAATATGTCATCAACAAGTACTATGAATTTTTTTTAGGTAAGGACACATCACTTTGTTCATCGAGCATATGAATGAGGCAGGGGCATTGGTAAGCCAAAAGGGTACCACTACGAATTTGTAGTGCCCATATATTGTCCTGAAAGCAGTTTTATGAATATCTTCTTCCTTTATTCTCACTTGATGGTAGCCTAACCTCAAGTCGTTTTTAGAGAAAATTGATGCTCCTCTCATTTTTTTAAAGAGATCATCGAATTGTTGTAATGGGTACCTATTCTAAATGGTTACTTTATTAAGTTGCATATAGTCAATGCACAATCTAAGGGTTCCATCTTTTTTCTTCACAAATAATACATGTATTACCCAAGGAGAGACATTTGGCCTTATGCAACCCTTATCTATCATTTCCTTCAACTATAATTTGAGCTCAACCAACTCTGGGGCGCTTATTCTATATGGAGCCTTGGATGTTGGTGTTTCTCTTGGCACTAGTTCAATAGAGAAATATCTCTCTCTGTGAGGAGGTTGTACATCAAATTCCACTAGGATAACATCTGCAATTTTTTACAAAATAGGGTACTTATGAAGAAATTCAACTTCCATATCATCTGGTTCTCTATCAGCTTCCTCATTCTGGAAAACTTGTATTACAAACAACATGCATATTTTCATGTTGTTGTGTTTGGATTGCATAGCAGTGTTCAGCCTCACTGATATGGGTTTATTGTTTCCTTACAACACTCTTTTTGGTATTTTTTCATCAAATCATTCTATTTATTTCTCATAGAAATCTACCTTGCTCCAATGCAAGTACAACCAATTCATTCCCAATAACGAGTCATGCCCACCCAATGGTAACACATTCAAGTGGGTTTTCATGGGCATGCCACCGAGCTCAATTTCACATGACCTTACCAAATGGTTGATTCTTCTCCTTGTGCATGTCGCCAATTGAACTAGTCAATGTTCCTAATGCAATTCCTTAGCCAATTCACACTTCTAAAAAAATTATGGGATGATATAGCTATAGTTGGAACTTGGATTAATAAAAATAGAAATGACTTGTTGTCATAGATTAACTTCTATATCAATTTTATATGCTTGTTGATCTTCTTGGAAATCATCCACTGCTACATAAACTATTGGCATACTCTGAGCTACCTCAGCCACTATGCGTACCTCCTTAGTGGTGTAAATATTTGGTCAAATGCTCTGTTGTCATGGAAAGTCTCTCCTCTTGTGGTATCCACCATAGGTCCAACACTTAAGTGGCTCTCGACCTTCAAATTTGGGTTCTACTGATGTTGGTTTCTACGCAATTTTCTTAACAACAACATTAGGATTTGGTTGAAACTATCGTGCATGAGCTGGGTAATTCACTTCTCTCCTACCTATATTTCTCTTTGACCAATTATTATTGCATCCAACGTTTCTCTTGATCTACCATTTACTCTTAATTTCAATCTTGTGCTTTTCTTGTTCATAGAAGTTCCCTAATTTCTTGATGGCATCATTCAGTGTTTGGGGTTCCAACAATCTGATCTTATCTCTGATTGCTATAGGAATTCCATTGATAAACCTCTAAATATTGGCCTTCTCATCCTTGAGATATGGCACATACCTCAGCAGCTCCAAAAATATGGTGACATACTTATCAAAAGTTAACTGCCCCATCTTGTGTTCATAAAACTCCTTTTTTTTGTTATCATAATATCATTCAAACAAGTATTTCTCTCTGAGGAGATTCTCAAACTCTTCCCATGTCAACTCCTCAGCGATGGATCTAACATTCTTCAAGTCTTTCCACCATATGTCGAATTTCCCTTTTTTATTGTATGCAACAACTCTAGCCTTCATATTCTTGAAGTATTCATGTATTCTGGAAAATTTCTTCATTCCTAGCAGTCATGCTTCTACATCCTCTAATTTCTTCATCTCTCCATCAAATGTAGGTGGTTTTTCCTTCTTAAATTCCCCAAGCATATGCTTCCTTTCTTTGCTTGTTGAATTATGGTGATGGCAAGAATGGTAATGCCTTCGGGCATCAAGGTTAGAGGGTTTTCTTGAATACTACACGTGTGTACTAGTTCCTCTTCTTGGGGTGCTAAAAATTTCACCTCCAAGCACAAAGTCCTCCCTTCCTTGCCTGTAAATTTTCTATATCTGCTACCATATCCCCCATTGTTGTTTTATTCTATTTATTCAAGGAATTTTTTGTCTCTATGACTTTCCCTCCTCTCAAATTACCTTTGCCTCTGCCAATCATAGAGACTTTGTAAGATAATTGCATTGATATTTGCTTACCTTTGTTGGGCTCTTACCAGTCTCTCATTATCGGCCTTAAAGATTCTCACCTCATCTCTTAGACTTCTCAAGATATCCATCTAGTCCGGGGAATGATTCCCTCCCCTTTGGCTAACTGATATCTCTTCTTCATTAGATTTTACCCCATCACTTCCGTGTTATGACTAATTGGAACTGTATTCAACCATTCTAGTCCTCATCATTGTGACTTCTTTAGTTTAATGTTTCTTGTGATATGATTTCAATCACACACATCGTTATACATTTCAAAATAATCATGCAAAATTGGGATCAATATTCTACCATGGAGATTCTACTGTCACAAAACAATCATGTTAGTGTGTCAATTACAGTTACAAATCCTATGCATCAATCATTCAACCCATTCAACATGATAACAAACTAGTAGCCTAAACATGACAAAACAATCAACAAATTCATGATTTACAACCATCAAACACACAACCTGACCATAGTCCTATTCTCACACAATTTTCAATAATACTGGCTTGTCTTTCTTTTCTGAAAATCGTAATCAAGGAAGCAATTTTAATTTTAGCACTTAGATATTTAATTTTCTCCATTTCATTTCTATTTTTTTTTGTTATCAACACTTGCTCGTGATAAAATCCTATAAATTCCAGTTTTGAACCTGGATAGCTCTGATACCACTATATAGCACACCCAACCCCTTATCTTTCATTGATTGAATGAGGTGTAAATTTTTTTCTTTCCTCTCCCTGACGCAACTATATTTGGTTTGGTGCTTTCTCCCACCATTGTAATTGATTCTAGCAGTTCACAAGAGTCACTGGGTGACTTACAACTAAGCCCATAGGCACTTAGCCTATTAAGCCCTCTGCAGGCTGAGTTTCCTTTTTGACTAGTTCGACACCACTAGTCTTGTTCTCTGCGAAACGACCAAAGTTCGGAGCTAATACCTAAACCTACCAGTCTCTTCATACTTTTTTGTGCCCTGATATGCTTCTACGTGAAGTGATAGAGGGTTAGTGCTTATCCCATAGAATTCTATCCCGACACAATATACTTGTGCCCCATATATGTCTATCAAGGTTATACCATCGGTTTGACATGTCCCATGGGGGCTGCATCCCTCTCCTTCATTGGTCACAACCCTACCACACGGTTTCCCATCAAACCTCTGAGTCCTGGTTCCTTAGTTCTGACACATTCCTTCACTACATCTACTTACCTTTGTCTGGGATTTCCTACAGGGTTAAGATGTCAAGCGGGTCCACCCACTATGCTCACCAACCAATCATCTTCTTGCTGGCATGAGATGTTTCTGATAGATCCCATGTCATGTTGGTGCTTAGTCAGCTCAACAATACTTCTAGTTAAGTTTTAAATCCTTTCGGGTTTAGGCTAGCGGGGTGACAACACTCTAACATCTCTTGGGCTATGTTTCGGCCTGTGACAACCATGTCTTATTGATGTGGCCTACCATTGTCTTCTCTTGTGAGCCATTCAGACACTGCCATGTATCCCTCTAGAAGAGAGAGAAAGGTCCTCCAACCCTTTTCTCTGCATCGATTCCATTTTCTATTAAAAAACCACTATGTTCCGAAAACGAATCTAACACTGCCTCTAATTGCTTTATGGTTTTAGAGGTGTTCCCCTAGAAGAACTCCAAATTGTCGATATATGTGATGAAAATTGTAGGAGAACCACTTCTAGGACCCCAAGCCTAACACGACTACCAACTTGAAGTCCACTGGAATCTCGTTGCATGGCCTGACACCCATCTCTCATTGTTTCCACTTTTCCTCCTTTTACATTCCCTCAGGATGAACTTAGCGGTGTAACGTGTTATGTGGGGCCTGCCCGGTGCCTTCCCATTGGCACATATTGTTATCACAATTTTATTTAATGATTTTTAGGTGATTACAGTTTCAGTTTCAACATTTATTTGTAAAAATAATGTTAATGCGCTGACAGATAGCATATCAGCGTTATTGTAGGTTTGTAAAATAAAAATGCACTGACAACCAAAGTAGTTGCGCAAATTTGTAAAGACGACCAATTAAACGTTGACAACTGGAGTATCGATGCCAAATGCAAAATTCAAAATTTTAAGTCTAAACAAGGCACCGATGGAGCACACGTCAGCGAACAATGATGATCTATCAAGTGAGCACTAACTAAGAAGAAGGTGATATGATTAAAATAGGTTTTCGAGTTCCACTGACAAGAGTTAATTTTGAGTTAAAAACCATGATTTCGTAGAAATATTTTATGTAATCTCCAGTTAGGATTATTACATGATTTACCTCTTGCTAAGCTTTGTAATCATTTTTTTCCAATGATTAAACCTGTATGATGCATGGTTAACCTCTTGAATGTTTTATGCAAAGAGGACAAGTTGTTAGTTATCATGAAACCCAGGATCAAATCCCACTCTTATTTTTGGTGCAAGAGTTTGACGGTGAAAATTATGGGAAGGAGTGGAAAGCTACACATAGGAGAGCCCAAAGGACCCGACCTGCTTCAAGTCTATCCATAAATTCGTCAACGCTTTCAAGAGGTTGGGTGGGAGAAAATTTTCTTTCGCTGTACATAATACCATGATGGAGTTGTCAGGGCCTTCGATGAAGGTTTTGATGGACAAAAAGTCAATGTTGGGAGAATGTATTTTCCTATTACCGAGGAGGTAATCACAGAAGCCACATGCCTCCTTGTGGATGGAGAACTAAGTTTTAAGATCCATGATTTGGTTGGAATCGATGTGCAATTTTTCTCAAGGGATGAATAAAAAGATAGGTGTTGGCGTTCAAGTGTCCAAAGATCCTGGTTGAAGGATAAGTGACATACTCTTCTACATATCATAGAGTCCTACTTCACATATCCTGGTTGAAGGATAAATTTGTACCATTTTTGGTTCCTTTCCCACAACGCAAGACAGGTCAGAATGAACACTCCTTAATTTATGTTAACAAGTTTGAAGCACATGTTTGCAATGGTTAGGGAAGACCCAATGCTTCTTCTGATTTAATATATCACAAGGGTTTAATTAAGATGTTAATTGGAAACCTTTTGAGAAATATGAATAGGAACTAGGAGCACTTTCTATTTTGGGGAGGCTTTGGAGAAACAAAAAAACCAAAGAGAGGCATAAATAAAGGAAGAAAAAGGAAAATTAAACAACCCCAAAGCCTAGAATAGGGGACATCATCCATGCAAACCAAGAGTCAGAAAAATGCAAAACCCAATCCTCCTTTAGTTCCTCAGTTAACAAAAGTTTATAAAAGGATAAGTGTGAGGCTGAGAAAGACACAAGATGTCCCTTCTCCCAATGTACCTCTCCTTGCAGAAACAAAGGTCATCAAGCCAATAGAACAGGTCAAGGGAAAAGCCATTGAACCTAAGATAGAGCAAAACAAATCTGACAAAGAATCTGCCTTAGATGAATTATTCAGAGGTGGAAAGAGGTCAAATACAAGAACATGGAATAAAATTAGGTTGAACATTAAGCTAAAGAAAAACCCTAAGCTGGCAAAAGAGGTTATCAACGTAGATAACACCCCTGAAAACAACTTCATTATAAATAGAGAGGAATCTACAAGTTAAAAGAAACCTAAGAAGGCTAAAGGTTCAAAGAAAAATGTTGCTTTAGAGACCCAAAGGAATAAGAAACAAAGAAAAACTAATGTTGGCATCCTACTCGAGGTGGTTAACAAACTTAGATAGTTGTTTTAGCAGCACAATTTTGATCACCAACTATTCAGATGGAGTTTTGATTGGAGGCCGATAGCCAACATGCCATCGATTTACTGTTAAAATTTTGATGAGCGCTAACAATTTCAGTGTCAGCGCAATTTTGTATCATTTCCTATAAATTGCTCACAACCCACCCATCATATATCCTAGCCCTTATCCCAATTTGAAAGAGCATCAATGGATTCGTCATCGCTAGCAGATGAGATAGTCCTGAAAGAAGGATTTGCATAGCAGATACCATATTTAGCATGATGACAAGGGACCAGTTCTAGAAAAGCTCATGATATCAGTCAACAATTTTGAGCCTAGTTTCTATCCAAGGTTCTGGAAATTGTTATATCTTTAGATGTAAATATTTTTGAGATTATGTATTATATTTGGTTGTATTAGATATGCATTTTTTATTTTATAAGTTTGTAACTAAGTACATACTGGAAACTTGGTTTTAGTTTCTAAATTTTCTATAAAGAGAAAGTATTTAGAATGAATATGGGCTTGGTTTTTGTTGAAAAAGTATCGTTCATTGTATATTTTTGGATATTTTAATAAAGAAATCCTGAAGCTACAACAAAGATTCATGTGTTGGGTGTTAAGATTTTTTTTTCTCCAATTTTTTGTGTTTCCTCCTGCCATATATATATATATATATATATATATATATATATATATATATATATATATATATATATATCATCTTCTAATGATTGAATGAAGAACATAAGCAAAATTTGTTCATGCAAATGTTATGTTTATAGATTCAGTTGTTTGCATTCTTCTCTCTGAGTTTGGTTTTGGAATTCATCTATCTTATGCTCCTTCCCAATGGATTGTTTCTGTCATATTCTACCTTCCATTACAACAAATTTATGATTCATATTTGCTCAGATAGCTTACCTTTGTTGATTATTTTAGTGCGATCTTACATTAAACCAAAATGACTCCATCGCCCAATTGTGTTTATTTTTATCCACACTCCAACCAACTTTATAAAAATTTACATTAATCTGGCCATAGAGTATTTAACAAACCTAATACCATTGTGACATAGGAAAGTTGAGTTTGAGGAGAGATCCCCCTCCGGATTTAAGGGCGAACTTCAAAGGCATAATGATTAGAGGTTACCTTAGAGTTTTCCCTTCACGACAAGGGTTTTCTCTAAGTGATAACATTTTTTTGTCGTTGTCGAGGAACAAGGGATACATTTCCCCCAACAACTTAATCGCTTAAAATAAGATCTTTGAGAGAACAAAAGGATCTGAAACATTAGTTTGGATACAATATTTTTCTCTGGAAACTCCACCTTGAAATTTAAGGTGATCCCACTAGGTAATTTCGAGCGCATAGGGGAGTCTACACACGAAGAAACCCTAATTCCAATCTACCACATATTTTCTCAAGTCTAGAAAGGTTGTTAATAAGAAGAAGATCTTCGAGGAATTCAAGTTCTGTTCATTTAGCGAGGTTGTTTCATTACTTAAAAAAAAAATTGATGATATCAAATTTGAGAAAAATATATTTAAGTCTAAGTATGAAAGCAACCTTTCAGATATTGTGTTTGATGAGACCAGATTTAAAATTGTTATTTCTAGTTCTGCCAGTTAACAATTAAAATTGTTACCACAATATCAAGAAATTTGGTTTCAGTTTCAAAAGTTTGAGAACATATTCAATGAACTTCAGATAGTTGTATCTAAGTCCCCAACTTTCCCAATTTCCATTTCATCATTCTGTGCCTCAACTGGTCCTTTGGTTTCCATGGGATTTCATATTCGAATCTCATCAATTGTCACAACAACAATTTCATTTCCATTTTCATATGCATTCCATATCCCTAGTGTTTTTTCAACTTCATTTCACACAACCATGGATTATAGATATGCCCCTGTCAATCTCCAAGCTCCACTACATGATATTCCTCTGAACTATGGAAAATTTTTACTTCAATTTGATGGTACGATAACCCTTACATCTCAGCAACATGTAGATAAGTTGAATTATTTCATTGATATAGAGGAGTGTTAACACTGGAAAATCATACAAGCAAAGACGACATTATTTAATGTCGGGAAGAAGGATTTACAGGGCTAAGAGACATTAGAGAATCTGGAAAGTATTTAAAAATCTCTAAGGTTTGAGGAAATATCAAATTTAAGCAAGTGATAAATTCTTTTGCACACAAAATCCTTTGATAAGAGCGCCTTTGCACACCTTTTGACATGAAAAGTGAGCAATCCTAGGAGTGGCATAAGTCACTTTCCGGGACCACAAAAAGCACACTCTAGGGCATTGATTCCACACTTGAAGCCACCTAAGGACAACCACCAAAGCCTCCTTAGGACATCAAGGGAGCACACAATGGAATCATCCCCCTCTCTTGGGTCACCATCCACAATGTACCAAGAGAGGGAAGGAGGATTTTAATTCTCTTATAAAAGGCCACCAAGAGATGAAAAACTTGAGAGCACATTGTTATGCTGGCCATAATTCCCTTAAGCAATACCAGTAGTGTGTGATATGAAGCAAAGATAGAGGGGACTCAATTTTTGGCCATCCAACAACTTCAGTCCACCATAGTAGAGAGACGGATACTTTACACCGAGGCAAGCTTGGAAGTAAAGACATCCTTGCATCGAGAGTTAGAATCCCCAGTGGGCTAAAGTTTCATCCTAATTTCCTACTAGCACTCAATAAGAGGGGATGTAAGCGCCACCGTTTGGATTATTGCAGTTGTTTGACTCTATTTAGAGCTTTTGTTTTACTTTTTTTAGTTTTAGTTTAATTTTTATGTTTGAATATGCATGCTATTTCTCTATCTAGTATGTTTATGTTCTAGCATGTTCCACTAACTTGCTTGACTCCATATCTTTTCTGCCTATGACCAATAACTTAAGAGGGTAAACCACACCCCTTAAGTTGGTGTGATTTCATACATGTGTCCACCAAACACACTAACACAGGATTGGAAACTCCACTAATGTTTATTTCCAAGTTTATGTGGTTGTGCCTTTTTGCAGAGACCTCTGTCTGTGCTGTGGAGTTGGGCTGGAATTGCCCCCTTTTTCTCCTTTAGTCCCTAGTTCATCCCAAGTGATAGACTGAAGCAGAACAAATCCAAAAAATTACTTTTGCAGGAATTTGTGCACTTTTCCCTCAGACAAGCGCGCCCAAGGCATGCATTCAGAGCTGATCTGTGCCCACACATCACGCCTGTTGTAGCCTTTCGCGCGCAAAAGACAGAACGAGAAATTTCTCTCATTTTTCTATCTTTTCCTGCTTGTAAAATTCTTGTAATCCCATAATACATCTTCCAACACTGGTTGAGGTACCCCACAGCTTGATAAATATCACTCTTTTTTGCTTTTGGTAGGCTTGGTGTTTGTTTATTTCAAGTTGATTTTTGAAAAGTTCACACATAGTTTAAGTAGGGGGGAAATTAACTTGCATTCTGAAAAAAAATTATGTTTTGCAAATTTAGGTACCAAAACACCTAGATAATTAGCCAAAGTAAGTGGCCAAGTCCATGCATGTTTAGCTAGTTCCTTTTTTCTAGTGTAAAAATAATTAGTTTAGTTCAATTTTTGCTAGGATTTTGGGACCAGGAATGAATTGTCGATAGAAGAGCAGGTAATCTCTGCTGCCTTTGCACCCTTCAGTGATCCTAGGCAAGCATATTAACACTCTCTATTCACAACTCACTATCTCCATGTAGTTGATCACATAGATTAACTAGGAAAATAAAAAGTGGCCCATATCCACACATGTTTTTCTTTTGAGCAAGGAACAATAAAACATAGTTTTAATAGGGGATTTTGAAAAGGATCGTCGCATATCCAGACGTTCAAACTATGTGCTTGTTCACTTTTTTCTCACAGACATCCACACATTAAGCAAAGCAAAGACACCTAATACTAACTCAAGAAAACTCACTAAATTTATAGGGGACCACAAAAGAATTTATAGCCTAAGTTAGGATCAAGGGGGTAGGCATCCAATAAGACGCCTTTATCTTTCTTCATCTTGAAACATAGAATTTGACTATTTAGGGAGCTTTTAAATCCACCTATCATCCCACCAAAAAGAAAACCCGAGCATGGCAGAGACCCATTTTAGAGGGGGTTAGGATTAGGTGCAGTGCAGGTAGGTATTAGTTGGGGCTACCTGACCCAGCGTGGCCAAAATTAGGGCACCCTTTCCCTATAGGTGATGGTGCAGACAAGCACTAGATCCTCTACCCTTACGTTGGTGGATTTTCTTCAGCTGACTGGGGGCATCGCCAGCTCTTACGACCCAGTTACATTTGAGTGTGTGAGGAAAATTAGGTATTCTAGGATTTGAGTATCATACGTAAACAAACAAAAACCATATTTTTTGATTGATTGATTACATAGGATTAATTTAAAGGGAAATTTGTTTTTATTTTCACTTTGTTTTATGTATGTGATCAGAACTTTTCTTTGATCATAATCTCTATCCTCTCAAATATTTCCAAAGCCTGACCTAGTTGACACCAGAATGGACCCAAAAAGACCTCGTCAATCTATACGTCTTTTGGACCTCCCCCCATTACCGGGAGGGGTTCCAGGTCTTTCACCATTTAGGCATCAAAGACGGAATGCTGCCACCATTATCCGCTCGTCCTTTATTGTGGCATCCTTAGTTGGGAACCCTGGTCGGTCTCCCAATGCCACACCACATAAAACTCCTCCCGTAACGCCTAGAGGGAAAAGGAGTGCTACCCATTCGGGAAGCCAGTCGAACACACAACAGGGTACGTCATAGATAAACCCTCTTCCTAACCAGAACTTTGTGTTTTCACAAGTTGCAATGGCTACAACCTCGCAAACACATTTTTTACTTTCATTGAATCTACCAAATTTAACTAAGTTGATGAATGACCCCATTGCACATAACCCTATATGGCCTCCCATGCCCACAAAGCTCCCTTCAGACATTCCAAAGTTTGAGGGAAAGAAAATGGAAGACCCAGGAAATCATGTAATGACTTTCCACCTATGGTGCTCATCGAAAATATCATTGATGACACTATTCGACTGAGACTATTTCAACGCACTCTGACAAGAGTAGTAGTGAAATGGTATGTGGAGCAACACTTTGCTACACATGGAACCTTTAGTGCCCTCACCACTGTGTCCCTAACATATTTTCAGTTACCCATCCACCATGATTCCGGAATGGAATTACTGACACACTTTAGGAAAACCCTCACTGTCCATATCTTGGAACATCTCCACGAATGGTGGTGGCATCATAGTTTATGTAAATCCAAACTTGATGATTGAGTACTATTAGACCTGTTCCTGAAAACTCTCACTATAGAGATTTCGAAGGATGTGGCACAACAAAGGCCCATATCTGAAGAGGATGCCATCAACAAGGTTCAACTTCTCGAGCTGATTTATACATAGTCATGGTATATTTACAATATCCCATTGAACACCTCGCGCTTATAAAATTATAAAGAATTTCCAAGCGCGTCGAATTCTGTAGACGATTTAATTGGGTCATTGACCCAAAGTTACCCAAGAATCAGTAGTCAAAACCCCAGTTACACGTATGGTTCTACCCAGAGTGTACCATAACCCAATTTTCAAAGTCATCATATCCTTCCGCAAAATTTGACCAATAAGGCATCGTCGTATCACCATGGAGGACCCTATCCTCCAGCTCAGGGGATCCAGTATGTAGATAGACATACTGATGGAAGAGCTCCCCCCAACAGCCAGTCACAAACCAGGGACCACGTTATGCCTAGTCCCCAGCATAAGACCCGCCTATGCAGAATAATTCACAGGTGAACTTTGTACAACCTTCCCAAAACCAACCAAACCACCCATATAACCAGGAGAACTACCCTCCTAATTTGGTTAATAAAAAATGAAAAAACAAGCCCAAAGGGAATCTTGGATAGGGGGGAAACAACCAACAATGCCCTCCATGATCTCAGGCTGGAGGCAACTAAAACCAAAATCAAAACCAGGAGCCAAGAAATGCCCAATGACAGAGTAAAATGCCACCTCTTCGAACAAACCACTCTTGTTCGATATGTGGTGAGTATGGCCATTACACTCACCACTGTCTCGATCTCCCTGATTTGAAGAAGCTGCAGAGTAACCGAGGACAAGGAGGATATTCCTAGCAGACAACTGTGATGCAATAACCTTTCCCCCATCAAGGGATAGTTAGAACTTAGCAACAAAATCTCGATGACTCCGAAAAAAATAGCCACGAAATATAAATGACTGGTGAAGAGATGTTTTTTCAAACACGGTATCGAGATTACGATACCCCACCAGACACCAACACGTTAGGGGCTAGTACCAGTGCACCAAATGCACCTTTGACCATTTCAAAGATGCCTATTGAACCATTGCCAAAGATGGCTATGTAGAAATTATACAATATGCATGTATATTACTGGATTCTCCTGATCTAACAATTTAATCCTTATGTTAAATACAAAATCCTTCTACTTAATTCTTTGCGGAAATTAAATCACCAATTGCAAACACATGAAGAAAAGTCAATCACACATAACAAGATGTTTTACCGGGAAAGCTTAAAGCTAAAATCCCCAACTATCATATATTATGTATATCAATGGATCATGAAACAATCTCATATATCTCATACAAATCTCAGCTCATAGAGATCTCAGTACAATATACAATCGTCTCACACTGTCTTGCATAAATTTGTACCTCCATGCACCAATTTCTTGCCTCCTAACAACCTTCCTCCACTGTGCAAACCCTGCTGAAGAAGAACCCTAGATGAATTCGACCTTACCTTGCCTTGAATGCGCAATAATCATAGGCATCTCCAATGTGTGTGTGGATGCATTGAATGCTCCACTATAGTCACAATAGATATTCCATCTCACCCTTTCACCTATCTCTCCACTGGATCCGACATGCAAGTAGTTAACCATTGTATTTGTTCAATTGCAAGTAAGACACTACTTGTGAATTAATTAACTAATTAATTCACTCATCTTTCACTAGTTTATGTTCAGTTACAATTAGCACAACTAAGTTTAACTCACTGAACTGAGTTAAACTAAATAACAACTCCCATAACTACTCTTCCAAATCCGTTACAATTTGCCACAATAAGTTATAATGAAGTCATCCATGCATGAGTCACCAACCAACCTTGGAATTAGAAATTCCTTCAATCCACTGGTTTGCCACATCAGTTAACTGAAATAAAGTGCTCCAAGAGAATAAGTTACTATTTATTGTCTGATTATTATTAAGGGCTAATAATAAACGACATGCATCCTAATTTTAGACATGAGATCTATAAATAGACTTCGCCCATACATCTAAAAATAGATTTTTCTCAGCCATCTAGAATCATCCTCCTGCTAATTTTAAATTTTTCTCAACATGTCTAAAAATAGACATGCACCTAAAAATAGCCTGTGTGGGCCCCACCTAGTTCAGGTTCTTATTTTTCACTAGGATCAAGGATGATGTTTCCGGATGCCTCTTTCACTGTTTCTTGTTGCAATATTCAACACTCCCTCTCAAAAAGAAATGACTGTCTTTGCATGCACCCTGCAACTCCATGCATCTGCCCTGCAATACTTACATGAAACACTTCCGAAACTGAATAGCCTCCAAACATATCAATCAGTCTAATGCATCTACCATCAAAGTCTTCTGACTTCTGCTAGCTACTTCATATGTCTTCAGGAACCATTGCGCTGTTGAAATCTGCACCCATGCGCTATGCACTTGTTGTCAAATATGATCCACGCTCCAGTATCTAACACTATCACTTTGAGCTGACTACATCAATCCAAATGATCATGCTACTACTGTTCTGTGGGCGCCTCGTAGCCAGGTTCAATTCATGAGATCCACCATCTCAATGAATCTTGCTCAGAAATATCCTCATGGGATTACTTATGCATGTTGCCCCACCTCTTACTTGGTGGTATAGCTGCATGCACTCCCTCTGCCCATCTGGCACAAAATTTCTCTGCATGAGTGGTTGATCCCACTTTGTTGGCTCGAGGGGTCCTGACCCAGGTTTGGAGGTTAAGGTTTGCCAACAAACCCCTATAATACTGGCCCTTTTGGTAGTGACCTACTTGCGCAGGCCAAAGTCTCACCCGAAGCAGTATGGGAGGGTGTTGGAACCAGGTTTTTGCACCCTGAGAGAGAACAGGTAAGTCAAAAAGGTTTGTGTTCCCAGCCTATCGAGTTCGCATTTAATAGATCTATTCAATAACAGAGCTATTATCAAGCACAGATCTAGTAATTACCTTCGCATCCACATGTGTGATACCAATCTATCAGCACAACAAACTATAATCGCAACAATTAACAGATCACAGATTCATCAAACAAAAACATGGATACTTTCGTAGCTATCAAACAGATACTTTCACAACTTAATCCTATAGCCCAAGTTCGCATTAATCACAACAAAACAGATCCAGATAACATCAGATGTCCAATAGTACTTTGCATATATATATATATATATATATATATATATATATTAATACGAAAATCCTCTTACAATCCCAAAATACTGCCTGTGCACACAACCAGTGGGGTCCGCACACAGCAAGACTGAGGATCTCCACGCACACATCCAGCAAGAGTCCTTACCCAAACAACCCAACTACAGATCTAACAATTTGTGCTTAGCATCAATCTCAATTATTTGCTACCTTAAGACTCAAAAAGTTTCATCTATTTATACCGATTTAGCCTCGCATCCAATGGTTCACAAACTGTGGTTTGCAGACTCTTGTTCTACCCTTGACCCATTACAATGCATTTGGGGCTTTGACCCACCCCAAAACCCCTGCATTAGACTAAATATTACCAAAAATATACAAAAATGGACAAAATTTGCAGCTTTAGGAGACCCTATTCCAACAGCCCCCCAACACAATCTTGTGACTCATCCCGAGTCACTGTGATGGTGGGGTCTCCACCTGCACTTGTAGCAGTGTGATTGATTCAGCCAATGGGGGCAACACACCTTCACTATGAGCTGCAGAATTTTGTGCAATATCCACAAAATTTTGTGAAGTCGGGCCTTCCGTTGCAACGGTGACGCTCTCCAGAGTCTGGTTTAGCTGCTTAACAACAACATCAACATCTTGTGAGAGCTTGAGGGCTTTAGCAACCCAAGGCTTCAGGCGGTCACTGAGAACCTTCTTCTTATGCTAAATTTCATCAATATCATTTTGGAGGGCGTGGCTAGTTCACATCTGTGCTAAGCGCTGAGCAGGAACCAAAGTGGGAAAGGTGGTTTCTATCTTCTCGAACGCTTCTTCCTTTTGCCGCAAGTCCTGGTTAATTTCTCGTAGGATCGGGTCACGATGGACCTTGGTCCATATCTGCATGGCTATTTATAGTAATTGGGTACCCTGAGCAATATTCCGTGTAATGATGTTTGTAGCCGCGGTAACCAGCGTAGCTATCTGGACTCGTACCTCTGGAGGTGTTTCTGGCTGTAATTTAGCCTGCAAATCTACGATCTGCTACTCCATTTGTGTCTTTACCACCTGAACTTCTGTCCTGGAGGCCTTCAACGCTGCGACCAACCCTTCAATATTAGCTCGGGGGGTGGTTGTGGCCAGTATTTCTTTTGTAACATCTGTGCAAAGCCTGTGAATTAAGCGTTCTAGCTTCGTTTGCTGCGCAGTGGCGAGGGACACTTTTGCATTCTTTTCTACGATTTTCTACTCAGCTACACTGAGTTGTTGGTGAACTTGCAGGTACCGATGTTGGATTTCCTGAAACAATGAGGTGTGGAGACCCTACAAAGCCTCTTGTGGCAGCCTCACTAAATTTAGTTGTACTTCTGAATCAGCCTGGACTTGCAATCCCAGATCAGGTGGACTGATCACAAGGGCTGTGCCAGGTAATGAAGAGAGGTGGATTTCTTCTGTAACTAGTGCTACACTGCTGGTTGCCGAGGACGTTTGTACTTGAGTTACACCGATCTACAACATGTTTGTCTTCAGCTGTAGGGCGTGGACCTCAACCTGAATTGTGTTGATCACAGCTCTCTGCTGTTCTTATAAGGCTAACCATCTGTCTTCCGCAGCCAAAGTGACCACATCGACAATTTGTTCGAGGTCCCCTTCAGTCAGTGTGACTGTTTCATCTCGTTCCATCCACTGAGAGCGTTGCTTCTTTCGGGGCCCTTTCACAGGCTCGCTTGTTCGCTTCGTGCCTTGGGGGGAGGTAGTTGCTCCCACATCCACTCCTTCTGTACCCAGGTCTGACGACGAATCTAGATGAGTCTCTGCCCCGACATCCTTCTCAACAGTCTACTTCTGTTGTGCATCCTTTTGCATTGCTGCGCCTGTGTCCTTCCCTATAATATTGCTTGGTCCTCCGGTATCCTTGATGATGATAGGTGGGAGTAATTTCATTATGTTGGTTCCTTCGATGCCCTTAGTTTCGATTTTGAAGCCGATCTTCCAGTTAGGAGGCCAGAGCGCAATTACATTGTCGATTTCCTCATCTGCCACCATATAAGGGAGTGAAGTCCGGGCTTTATCTTGTGTGCTCTGATCTGAATGTTGTGCATGGTGACTTGGAATGCCGCAATGCCCTTGTATCTGTCATATACTGTCGGAGAAAACTTTGTTCGGGAATTAATAGCTGCTGCTAAGCTACTCTGAAAGAGGACCCAGAAGATTTGGTTGTCCTCAAGACGTTGCGTATCATTAGAATCCCATAAGTTTGTATATCAGGCCCCCTCACACATGTCAGGGGTGAGCTCCAGGAGGATCGATTCCTTAGGTGCTTCCCAGGCTTTCAATGCAATGAGAATTAGCAGCCAAGAATAGAAAAATGCCCATCCTTGCTCTTGTGATTCGCGGACATTGGCCAAAAACTCATTGCACAAATATTGTGACCAATTAAAGAAGACCCCTTTCTCACACTAGCCACTTGGAATTTTCGCATCATCTTACATACCAATAACATGGTTCCCAGTTGTGTAGCGGGACCGCTGATGGTTTTTATCATGAAGCCATTAGTATTCCTCCCCACATGGTATTTTTGTCGCACATATTCAATAGTTTCCCCTTCATACTTTTTGCCAATGCACTCCAGAGGGTTTGGTCCATCCATAGGAAGACCAGTGATTCTATGGATGAGCGTAACGTCGACAGGGATTCAATCCTTGATCCAAAAACACCCATCATGGACCAGGGCAAGCAACTGACGCACCAAATGGCCTGTGATATTGAAGTGGCCGAAATGCGGCATCCTAAGCAAGTTGAGGAGCCCGGATCCTGCCACTCCGCGTACCTAGCTTACGGGGACAATTTTGATCCCATCATCCTCTTGAACTCGTTCAAGATAGAACTCTAGCACCAACTCAGGGAAGGCCTCCAAATTGGCCAAGTCATGATCATCAAATTTGATCTCGTGGAGCCTTCCAAAAGGTTCACCAATAACGGGGACCTCTCCCAGTGTCAACGACAGCTGCAGGTAGGTGATCAAACCATTGAGGTTCTTTGGCATGCGCATCGAGGGCCTGCGCAACCAAAAAAAAGGAGGTAACCAATTGATTGGATCTGCGGCCTGAGACTCTTCTCGAGCAACACGCGCTTGGGGTGTTGCTCGCGGGGATTTTACATTTCACAGGGAAGTACGAGGTTTCCCTCCAGCCCATTTCGCGGGTATCCCCGAGCCCTGAGCTTTTTCCTTTCCTTTTTTCATGACTGGGCTCAGCGTGGAGATAATTTCGTTGGCCTCGGACTCAATCTCCACCACTTCCTTGGTTTATGGCTCTGCCGAAGTCACTGGTGCTAAGGATTTAGTAGGATTCGTGGTCGTCATTCTGGCGTGAAAAACAAACTCGAGATTGCTACTATCAGAGGGAGTAGGTTTCTCAGACATGAAAGGGATGCTATAGGCACAAAAATTCTTACAGCACAAATTCGTCCAGGACAAACATACCAAGTACAAGCTATTCAAGTGATATAGAACCCTTGTCTAATCTATCCTACCCTTTTTATAGCTTTTGATATCGACCAAAGGTAGGATAAACTACACTTGGAACTTACCATCAAGTAAATAGTAAAAAATCTCCAGAAATCGCCTCATTAAATGCTGGCCACCTGCTCCTTCCAATGATAACTTTTTTTTTTTACCCAATTTTACTATTCGAATGACTAGTTTTCGCACCCTTGGTTCACTCAGTGCACCCCTACGCTTTTATCATACCTCCTACGCTCCCAACACATTTGTCACATTATGATTTTATTCCTGTGCCTCTGGCGCACCCCCCTGGGCTTCCAAACCTATGGCTGCCTCCTATGTGTAACATGGTACCTGCGGTGCTTACCTTCCTTGGCGGGTCTGCCCCCCTTTATACAGCTACTCCGGCCATATAGTCATTTGATCCGATATGGTTTGAGCTGACTTCCATTGATATAGCTGGGTAGCATATCGTCACGTAGGGTAGCTAACTGAACAGCTCCGCCATCCGTGATTTCCTTAACTATATAGGGTCCAAGCCAGTGCTGTCGGAACTTCCCTGGGTGTTTCGCAAACTGGCTATCATAAAGGAGCACTAATTCACCCTCCGCAAAGGACTTTTGTCGAATATGTCAGTCATGCCATGCCTTATCCCGTGCCTTTTGAACATGCTGATGGAAGTTAGCAATAAAATAGTCTTCCTCCAAAGCCACAAGCTGTGCTAAACGCTCCTCCATGATGTCAGGCTTCGCCATATTCATAAAGGCTCCGATGCATAGACTAGGAATAATATATTCCAAGGGCATAATGGCCTCCTTGCCATACACCATCCTAAATGGTGTTTTCCCTGTCAAATTTTTACAGGTGGTTCGATAGGCCCAAAGAACAGACGAGATGTGCACGTCCTAGTCACTGTGATCGGCGTTACAAACCTTAGTTAGTGCGTTCTCCAAGACTTTATTGAATTATTCAACTACTCCATTTGCCTGAGGATGATATGGAGTGCTTTTCATGTGATGGATCTAGAATTCCTCCGTTAAGGCCTGTATTGCTTCATTAACAAAGTGCGTACCTCTATCGCTCATCAATATTTTCAGACACCCAAATATGGTCCGAATCTGCTCAAAGATGAAGTGCACAGTGGTATCTACAGTGCAATCCTTCACCGCTTGTGCTTCGGCCCACTTGGTTACATAGTCAGTGGCAGTGATAATGTAAGGTGCACCTGTCGTCTTTCTGGGAGGGTTAATAGGTTTGACGAAATTGATAGCCCATTTTTCAAAAGCTTGTAGGGCCAACTGCGGTTGAAGGGGAATTTCATCTCTTCGGGATGGTCATCTAGTTCGTTGGCATGTATTGCAAGCCTTACAATAGTCATGAGAGTCATTATGTAGGGTGGGCCACCATAGTCCAACTCTTAAGATCTTCTGCACCATTGCTTTCCCTACATAGTGACCTCCTGATACCTCGTTGTGGGCTTCTGCCAAGATATCATGTTGTTCATGCTCCAGGAAAAACTTGCACAACACTTCATCTGCTCCCATCTTATAAGATGTCCTGCGATGATGGTAAAATCCACAGTGCGGGCTACCAGCTCTTTCTTTTGTTGCACTGAATACTCCACTGGTGCCATGCCCGTAGTCAGGAACTGAATGATGTCAGTGAAGTGGGCATCAACTACTTTGATAGAAAATAGCTACGCGTTAGGCAACCCTTCTTCCAGGTTGTTTGGATCCTCGCCACTCTCAATTCGGGACAAATGATCTGGCCCAACATTCAACTTTCCTGGTTTAACAATGATTTTAAAGTCGTATTCCTGAAACAGCAGAAGCCATCATCAGATTTCCCCCCAAAACACAGGCTTATTCACCAGGTACTTCAAAGCCGAATGATATGTGAAAATTTTGAAGTGACCCCCTAATAGATAGTGCCAATAATTCTATAATTCATAAACCATGGCCAATCCTTCTCACTCCGTGGTGGCATAGTTGCGCTCCGCACCAGAGAGTTTTCGACTAGCAAATGCAACTGGGTGATCAATGCCTCCATATCCAGGCTGCGTAAGGACTGCTCCCAGGGCGATTCTTGAAGCATCAACGTGAACATGAAATACCTTCGCCCAATCACGAAAAATAAGGATAGGTGCAGATACCATGTTTTCCTTGAGTAGCTCGAAGCTCTTCTGACACTCGTCATCCCAAAAAAATGAAACGTCCTTCTTAAGAAAATTTTCCAGAGCATGATCAGTGCGTATCCCTAAATGAACTTTCGGTAGTAGCCTGTATGTCTAAGGATTGAACACAACTGTTTCTCGGTTATAGGCATTGCTAGATTGACAATAACTGCAACTTTCGCAGGGTCAACCATCAGCCGTTGTCGACAAACTATATGTCCAAGCAGGATTCTGAAAGGTACACAGAAGATACATTTCTTGATATTCATGGAGATTTGGTGCTTTCTACAGGCATCCAACATCATGCACAGGTTCGAAATGTGCATCTTTACTAAGCCGAAGACAGTCCAGTCATCAAAGTACACCTATAGAAATTTGTGGATGAACCCTTTGAACACTGCGACAACCATGCGTGAGAATATAGCATGGGAATTCTTGAGTCCAAACGGCATGAATATATACTGGAATGATCCCCATTCAGTGGAAAACGTAGTTTTGCTGCGATCTGGTGCGATCCTGATCTGATGTTGACTTGAGAACCTGCCAGTGAATGAATACACTTCCTGGCCTCCTACGCTATCCAGGATCTCATCCGAGAATGGTGTCAGAAAGGGATCATGTATGTCGACGTCATTCAACTTGCGTAAGTCCACACAAATTTGGATTTCCCCCTTTGTCTTCTTTTCTTGAACCACCATCAGACTTACCCAATCCAACTGCTTGACTGGTTCAATAATACCTGTGGCAAGCATTTTATCTATTTCTTCCTTAAAATTTTGTTTATACTTAGGGTTCAGCCGATAAGGCCGTTGATTTACAGGACGCACATCTGGTTTTAGCGTGATGTGCATAACCCCTAGGTCCCCTGTGATCCCCTTGAGCTCTGAAAACTTTGTTGGGAATAAGCCTTGATATTCTGTGAACAATTCAACAACTTTTCTTACAGTGTCATCATCCCAGTAGTCCCCAATTTTAGCCAAGTTAGGCTGCTCGTTTGTGCCAATATTAACTTCTCGCAGCTTCAGAGGCTTTGTCACATCCACAGTTTGTAGTGAGGGTCCTAAAACTATGCGTTCCCCCTCTGACTCAGAGATCGAGACATTGTGGGGATCCTCATCACCTTCTTCTATGGTCATGTTGTGGCATTTGAAAATATCCTGCATTTGAGTCTCCCATGTTGGTGTCCCAAGGGCTGCATCAGGGATGGATTCACCATATACAAAGGTGTTTATATCCTACAGAGCTTCGTCAAGAGCTTCCGAACCCCCTGTCAATCCAAATGTTCCTATGAATTCATCCTTCAAAGTTTCCCAGTGGCGGGTGCGCTGATGTAGCTCCGCATCCAAGTACCATGCCATGGGAATCGGTCCCAATGCATGAATAAACAAGTGAACCCATTTCTCCATAGTCTGGTCATACCATTTCTCCATCCATGCAAACAAGTATTTGTGTGGGTCCCCTGGGCTAAGAAATGTTTTGACATGCATGTCGATCGATGGTTCGAATCGCAGGATCATCATGCCTCAACATTCCTCCCAGTACTGGAATGCCTCCTTATGCGTATACCACCATCTTGTAGTTGTTGCATGCACGGCTAGATTAAGGGCCTATAACCTTCGTTCTCTTGGAACCTCAGCTTCAAATGTTCGCATAAACTCTTTTATACTACCTGAACCATCAAAGTAGGGAAATTCTCTTACCTCTGAGGATATGCAGCGGAAATCCCTTGTGATTCACAGGTAGTGCAGCGCAGAGAAATCACGTAGCCAGTTTTTCCAGTTTTCTATTTCTCCGTCATAGTTCGAGGAACATTCGTTGTCTTTTTCCCAGCAAAGCACACTATCAGCCGTAGCAGTGATCCACCTCCTCTTCCTCACACACTGGCTCTATATACCTTTTTACTTCTGCGGGGTCTGATCACCCGTGTTCCTTCACTTTCAAACACCATGATTCTCTTCTTCAAATTGATAATACCACCCATATCTATGGCCCAGTCCAATCCTAGGAGTGTAGGATAGGGGTCTGCATCTTCTACAATTTGAATGACTTCAAGGTCAGCCAGGACATTAACTCCAATGATATATACCATGATCTTTGATAGTCGTCCCAACGGTATGATCTTCTGTTGATTGGCCATGCACAACTGGATAGTGGACAATGGACCATTCCAACCTAGGTTCTCCCATTCGCTGCCACGTTTTTTTAGGTAGCACGTTTGCATATGATCCTAGGTCTAGAATAACCTGATCCATCTCGTAATCACCAATCTATGCGGTTAACCGCATCTCCCTACTAGTGCGTCTCTTATGCTTATATAGTTTGTGCACATCCTTAACTTCCATGGTTGGGGTTGTTCTTTCTGTGCAGCTGTCGATTAAAGCTTGGAGGCTTTCTACAGCCCTTTGGTTGTGGAGTAGCTTCATACATGCCTACAGGAATGGTTTAACTTCCTCATCTTATTTAAGGTTCACGGAGGCTAGAAGGTCATATGCCACAACCTTAGCGAAGTCTGGATGAGCTGCGAAAAAGGTTTCCTTCTCCTTTTGTAAGTCCAAACCTTCTTGTTTAGTGGCTGCTTTACGGATAAGAGGCTCCATCTCAACCTTCTCCGCAGGCCCTCTGGTGTCCATGCCACTGCGTGTTATCACATATATTTTGGCCCCTCGTCTTGAATTTTTGCCTTAACCCTTTGGACATTCTACGTAGGTGTCTACTGCTTTTCCTGCATCTTGGCTATTAGGATTAGGCAGTCTTAGATCACATGGTCCAGTTGTCTGCAGTATCTACAGGATTGCCTTGTTGGGTTTTTGCAGTCCCTTACAAAGTGGCATACCTCCTCACAGTTATAGTAGATCAATTTTCCTTTACCCCTACCTACGCTTCCACCTCGGCCCCCTCCCTTGCCCCTAGCTGGGGAGACACCTATGCCCGAGGGGAATATTGGCGAGGATGGATCCGACTGTACCCTATATAGGTTTCCTCGATCTATCATCATATTATACGTCCGGTAGTTATGTTCATCATGTCCTACAGATCTGCAAAACCCGCACCATTGTTGCTTTATTTCTGGGACATATGCAGCAAGGTGGGGGTAGTGGTTGGTATTGTGCAGCCCAACAACGCGACAATCATCGCACTATAGTACTGACCCACTTGGTCCTGAAACTTCCCTAGGACGCAACGAGTTGGGTCCCCCGACCTGCATGTAGTTTGCTAGCAGAGGACAATTATCCTTGGTGTGGCCATTCACCCTGCATCGTATGCACCATATTTTAGGGCTAGCTTTTTTTCCTCCCTCCTTTCATAGATTCTGGATCTCCATGTGCATTAATTTTAGCTGGCCTCGTATTTGTTGTACTTCTGACTGGGTATCATCTCTTGGCATAACTTCCAGATTCATAGTAATCTCCAAGGCCTTTTTCTGCGATTCGATGGATTAATGACCCATCGACATGCGTAGGTGGGGCAACAACATAGCAATGAACCACTCCGTGTGCTGCCTATCATCATACATAAATCCTCCTTCTCTAATTAACTTTTTTAGCTGTTGGTCAGCTTCCCATACAAACTCGGATGGTCCTTGCTTGAAATATTTTAGATTGTTCACTATCTGAGAGTAGGAATTAGGCTTCTTGAACTGTTGTTTCAAGGCATTCTTAATCTCTTCACTGTTCACATTTGCATGTTGGTCGATGTATCCCATATACCAGTCCAAGGCTCTTCTTTCAAATTCAAGGGATAGCTGTGCCCTTTTCACTGCATCGCTAGCCACGTTGTACGCAGTTCATACTGATCCTGCGACAAAATCGAACCAATCCATGTCTTCATCCCCTATGCCCTTAAAGGTAGGTAGCTTCATGTGTGAGGCCATATCATCTTCTGGTGGTGGAGGTACGGGTGAGTTCTTACCCCTGTGCTGGCTCGACAGTGGTGTACTTGGAGGTCCTTGCGTAGCCGAGTCCCTTAGTGGACTATAGACAGATCTATCTTCTTCTTGGTTAGTTCTGTAATACTTAAGACTACGTGTTGTACCCTCACTTTGATCAGAGCTCATTCACTCTGTATGGCTACACAAAATGATTTTTTCGCATAATAAGATCTAAATTAGCAATTGAAAAGTTTTTAGAAACTTACCTTGGAAACCCTTGAAGAACCTCCGCTCTACCTCTGAATAGGACACAAATTGGTCGATTAAAAATTCCGTCACAAATCCTCCTATCACACTGTCCACCCAGTGATCTACCGTGCAAGTGATGGTGTTATCAGTATTTTATAACTCTTGGATCAGCTTTGGGGTCCACTGCGTGATCCGTTCGTCTTTCCAATACTTCTGAAAATCTACAAGCCTTGTGAGCCACTCCTATAGCTCAGTCGCAAATGTCACAAAGAAAATTTCATAGATCTCTATGAAGATATACTTATTCTTCCACTTCTCTACAGTCAATTTCGCACTGCGATTCTCTTTCACCGCGAATTCCTGAACTTGCTTTTCAAACCACTCGTCGATTTCTTTTTTCTCAGGTTTCCAATATGTTCTTGGCATTACTCGATCTCTCTCAAAATGCTCCCGGTCCTGGCAATGAAACCATTGTTGGCTCGAGGGGTCCTGACCTAGGTTCGGAGGTTAAGGTTTTCCAACAAACCCCTATACTACTATCCCTTTCAGCAGTGACTTGCTTGCGCAGGTCAAAGTCACACCCGAAGCAATATGGGAGAGTGTTGGAACCAGGTTTCCGCACCCTGAGAGAGAGAAGGTAAGTTAAGCAGGTCTGTGTTCCCAGCCTATTGAGTTCGCATTTAAAATATCTATTCAATAATAGATATATTATTAGGCACAGATCTAGTAATTATGTTCGCATCCACGTATATAATACCAATCTATCAGCACAAAAAACTATAATTGCAGAAATTAACAGATCACAGATTCATGGAACAAAAACATAGATAATTTCACAGCTATCAAACAGATACTTTCGAAACTTAATCATATAGCCCAAGTCCACATTAATCACAAAAAACATATCTAGATAACATCAAATGTTCAATGAGACTTCGCATATATATTAATACCAAAATCCTCTTACAATCCCAAAATACCGCCTGTGCACACTGCCAGCAGGGTCCGCACATAACAGGACTGAGGATCTCCGTGCACACAGCCAGCAGGAGTACTTACCCAAACAACCCAACTACAGATCTAACAATTCGTGCTTAGCATCAATATCAATTCTTTCCTACCTTAAGACTCAAACAGGTTCATCTATTTATACTAATTTAGCCTACGCATCCAATGGTCTCCAAACCATGGTTTGCGGACTCTTGGTCTACCCTTGACCTGTTACAATGCATTCGAGGCTTTGACCCACCCCAAAACCCATGCATTAGAATAAATATTACCAAAAATATACAAAAATAGACAAAATTCACAGCTTTAGGAGACTCCATGATCCTCATATTATGGCTGCTCCACATCCATGATCCTCATATTGTGGCTGCTCCACATCTCGAGGTTCACTCTTACCTACATGAAAATCCAACTCCCTCTCAAGATTCAATTGCATGGATTTCTCGCACTTCCCAATAGTAGGAAGATGCATATAAATCCCATCTACTTCAAGTCTGTAGAGATTCTTAACTCGAATCCCAACCTTCTTTGCTTGCCGTGTTGCTTTGTGTCGCAGGAAAATTTTTCCTTCACTAAAGACAACATCATAGCCTCTATCCTCTAAAATTGCGACTAAGATTAAATGATTCTTTAAACCTAGAACATGCATAACATATTTTAAAATAAAAAGTTTACCTAATGCCCTCTAAAAGGTAATGGTACCAATGTTGGTCGCACTATATTGTCCATCGTCGCCCGGCTCAACATGCATCTTGAGATCTTTCTCCACCAAGTCACTGAACAATTTCTCATCTCCTGTCATGTGAAAGAAAGCACCACTATCAAAGTACCACCCCGATCCCAATGCACTAGACACCATGCATGTGATCAATGAGAAGTCAAGCTCAAATTGCGAGGCAAGAGCCTCACCAGCTGCAGCTCCAACATCCATCTTGTTATTCTTCTTATGTGGACAATTTGTGGTAATATGTCCAAACTCGTGATAGTGAAAACACTTCACTTTGGACATGTTGTGCTCCTTGCCATCTTCTCCAGCCTCAGATCTAGAATGGAATTTCTTCCCCTTCTTCTTCTTCGCCTTGGAAGCCAAAGCACAGTCCTCTTCATCATCATGCTTTGATGAAGGTCCATCCATGGTGGTGTTGGAGGATTAATCCGTCTTGCGGACAAGACCGTTCTCCCTAGTACTAAAAGTGTCTAGCAACAAACAGCCAAATAGACTAATCTTTCTCTAAGCATATACGATCTATGAAAATCTCTATAGAGGTGTTAAGGACTTACCGTTTGTCCAGTGTTTGTTTGAAGTTGTTGTTGTCCCTCGCGCGCTTGAAGGAGTTTTCCTCGTAAACCTGCAGTCACAAACAAGAAAAATATTACATAGCACCTGTATAGAAATCATCATAAACCATGCTTATCATAGTAATCAAGGAATCTATGAAATAAACCACTGATTGAAAGCTTATTGAGAAAAATGAGTATATTTGTATTAATTTTAAAAGAAGAAAATCCTTACAACCTGAGCCTTGATGTTGCACAAGACTTTCCGGGGTCCGAAGCAGGAATCTCCTTTACTTTGATAAGCTCCGCACTCCTCCAACCAAGACTAATAGAGGTATGTAATCTCTCCTCACAAAGTCTTAATCAACTGAGTCTGAATCTCAACAACACTTAACTTCAAATATTCTAAAGCTTCAAATCCCTTTGAGGCTACCCAATGCCTCTTTTTATAGTAGAAAAGAAGAGGTTTTCTGTTCCAAGTATGAAGGGATAGAATCCTCCTTCAAAGGGATAAGATCCTCACATCAAGGGGTTAGCTCCATAAGGTAAGGGATTCATGCACCTTACAAGAGCGGTTCTGCCACCACAAAATCCATTCTAGAAGCTTCCAAATTTTACTTTAATTGAGCTTTTTGGAATTTACTTGCACCTTTTTAATCTTATAGGGGTCCGCACCTATAACAAAGATAAAGTGCGTTCAGGTATGCAGGATAGCTGAACATTGGGTGCGGGACCGTAGGCAAGATAGCCAGAAAGTGCGATACCAAAGTTTAGGAGACATTTAGGAACTTTTTCTGATTTTCAAGGCTTGACATGAGGAACTAATATTTTTAGACTTGCAAAGGGAGAAGTATGAGTTATAATGAGCTCATACACATAGCATAATGTCAGGATGACAATTTTTAGTGTAACAAATTTCCCCCTAAAGTGCAAAGTCTGGAATAGATGATGCTGAAGTCTGTCATATATGAAGAGTGCAGTACTTTATCATTTCAAGAATCATCCCGTGGTCATCCCAGTCAGAACCTGTAAAAACATTCAATGCAAAAAATATATATATATATATATCATCGCTGAGGTAGGCATTCCCATACTCAGATCAAAACTAACTAATTCAAACTGTTCTGATACAGGAATGATTTTGAGTACATCACAGTATAGACATGTGTAGACATAGTATGGACGCAACCATCTGTTTGTAAATAGTCTACTCTAAGATAACAAAATTCCTCGCAGCCTGGATGGTAGAAACTAGATCCAGGGTCTTGATTTCCGCATCTCGAACTAGTATGATTCTATCCATGTGAATAAATGTGTCGAAGTCGAACATGGTAGAAACCGCTTGATTAGTAGTCAGTGATGTAAACTGTTAACAAGTGTGAGAGTAACCACCAGTAATGTCAATGGTTCTCAAAGTACCCAGCACAATCCATGAAATGTGAATGAATGAGCTGAAGTCGAACATATGACAAAATCATTCGATCGAAGGTCAAAAATGCAACCTGTCATCGAAGGTGACAAACCTGCCATTAAGGCATGCAGATTTCAAGGTACTGATGATTTCTAGATCAACTCCCTAGATAATGAGTTGTTGTCGATCGAAAGTGATCTGTTGTAGGCAAGCCCACAACACGAAATTATAGATCAAGTTTTGAAAATATATTGGCAAGGACTGACTCAGGGATGGTCAAAAATGGATGACAGATATTTTGCAGATGAATGGTTTCTTTGAACTGTCCTCTTGAACACATAACGACACTGCAGATGGCTTGGTGATAGTTGACCCAAAGCTAATACCCAAGAACCGGATGAAGACTTTCAAATGAGGTTTGATTAACTGTTAGGCAAAGGATTTCCCAACCCAGGTGATTGAAAGTGTCGTGTTCAAGAGTGGTTAACTAGACTTTCGAAAACTCAAAATACAACAAAGAAGTCCATTTTTCTCTTTTTTCCCCCACCATTTCTGGCAAGTACCTCTTTATTTTTGACAAGCTTGAGGAGGATAACATTTTCTTGTTTATAAGCTCATCCTTCGGATGAGTCCAACTTAGTTTAAGATTCGAACCCTAAGAAGGAGTGGTTCGTTCTTGTTTGAAATTGAACAGGTCCTTTACTGTTAAATTTTAACGAGTCCAGTATAGGAGAAACTCGGTGTTTTTCAATTTTAGGGAGTCAGAAGAAAAAACTTAAGAAAACTCCATGGGTGTACTTTTTCGTAAATTTAGTCCCTCGAGCCCGAAAAAGGATAAAATAATGCGGGAGAGAACTCTATTGACCATATTTAGTCAACGTATACCTTTTTCGTAAGTAGTTCATTTCAGTCCGTAAAAGGGGTAAAATTATACTGAAGGGACGATTATTCATTTACTTTAACGAGTTCAAACAATCAAGTACTCGGCAATATTTTCATGTTTAGAGAGTCTGAAAAGGGCTTAAAAGAGAACTCCAATGTTTTTCTTTTTCGTGAATTTTTGAAAGAGTCCGAAAAAGTGATAAAAGTATGCTCTTTGTTGAAAAATGATCAATTCTCCTGAAAAATCCAATTTCTGCACAAAAACTTGAAACATTACACATACCTATTTAAGATGATTAAAAATGCTTCAAAAATACCCTTTTAAAGTGAAAAATAAACAAATTAAAAATTCATCTATTCGAAAAAACTTATAAAAAGGACTTTTTCAATTTCAATTTTACCGTTCAAGTTCAGAGTGAAAAGTAGAAGCTTTTGGGTAAAAAAGTTCCTGTAAATATTCTGGAAAATATGTCCGTTGAAATCGAGAACCGTCAGTCCCAGGTAATCCACGACCTCTTAATATTGTATTTCATCCGTTTACAATTCATTTTTAGGCTTTAGATTTTATTTTTAAGGGAGAAAATTAGTTTGAAAATTGCCTGGGGGGGGTCCGCAGGTGGCACACATGGTACCTGTGGACCCCGACTTTTTCCTACAAAGAAAAAATTCATGGGTTCGCACTTTCCCCACAGAGCGCGTGCGTTCCTACGCACTGTGTACAAAGGTAAAGTGCGGTCCCCGCGCGTTTGAAATTAAAAATCAAATTTCTCTTTTGCCACCCAAAAATTTTCAAATTAGATTGTTCTAATCTATCTTTTTATGCATTGTAGGATTAACAAGATGTTGATTTGGAGAGAACGTGAGCATGAGGACGTGGACAAAGCCGCAATGATCCATTTTCCCACAATGCAAGCATTAAGAGCATGCAGCCTGTATAAATTTTGGGCCATCCAAGGCATGAGGGCACAGGTAGACCTCCTGACATGGCTGGTAAATAGGTGGAACGTGCAGGACCAGTGTTTCATTATTGGCAGCCACCGGCTCGAAATTGAGTTGGAGGATATTTATTTTCTAACTGGTTTGTCCAAGAGGGGCGAACAACTTTCCTTGTTTGGGACTAGGCCAGGTGGCCAAACTGTCGCTAGCCTTCGACAAGAGTTCTGTAATGATGAAGCAGACCCCAGGGACAAACGGATTGATATAAAAACTATCATCCGTCCTGAACTGAAAGTGATTTCATTTACTATTACCAGACTGTGTGGGAGTGCCGCACTGCATGTGGCTACCGGTTCCCAGATGCGCATTGCTGTGGACTATTTTTGCGGCACCATTTTCAACTGGTGCGAAGCTGTGTTGGCTAATATAAAAGGCCAAATAAATAGAGCGAAGAATGGAAAACCAAATAACTTTGGATATGGATCCATAGTTGTCACCTTTTCTCTAGAGAGGATCCCTATGCTAGCTCCACAGAGTATTCCTGTTGATGCCGGTTGTCTTCGAGAACCTAGGATGGTTCGTTGGGTCGCACTGATGGCCCATCATGGTATTGAGGGCGCTGAGATTGTTCGATTTCCTACTTCATATTTTCGTTGGCTGGACCGCCAACTTTTTGTCACAGAGGACTTTCCATATGCCGGGATAGATTTCCACGGCGACTGAGAGATGAGTCTCCCAGCAGGGGAACAGTGGGATGAATAAGGTAAAATCATTTTCAACGAATTTTAATATTTTAATTTATTTATTTTTGATCGTCTTGTCAATTAATAACCAATTTTTTTTTGAATACATATGTGGGCCCACGGCGGCCAACCCATCTCCAGCCTTATGACAGAAGACAACCAGTTGCAGCCGCACCAGCCCCAATAGGCCAATCAGCAGAAATCTTGACTGATTTAGAGCATCATCTAGAGCGTTTGACTCTAGATATTCCAGAGACAGACATAGATGACATTCCACTCAGATTGCAGAGATACATGATTGGTGTTCCAGGACCTTTTAGGAGGTTCCTGTGCAGGGTGGCTCGGGCAGTGGTTTCTTATCGAGATCACCATCAGTGATGGGATGATCGTGTTGTAGACTCATATTTTTGACCTTTTGTGTTACTATTTTGCCGATCATAAGGTGTTTCCAATCTATGATTGAAGACGATGTATATTTTTTGAAAACACTTCTATACTATGATATATCACTATTTACCGGCTATATGTGTTCATGTTATGAATGTTGTTTTGTTTTACTATTTTTTGATCATTGCAAATGTCGATTTATCATACTAGAAGCAACTGCGTCTGCTAATGTATTTAAATGTCTTGGAATATGTTGATATTCAATGTAGTCAAATTCACGTTCCAAGAGACGAACTCTTAAAAATAACCGTAATAACACCGGATTTCTAATGGCATAAACCTTGTTACGCTGTAATACAACAAGTTCAGAATCCAACCTAACAATCAAACTCCGAATTCCAAATGATATGGATTCAGATAATAACTCAATAACTGCACTATACTCGGAAATGTTATTCGTTGTTTGACCAAGGCTTACCCCATGCATGGATATTAACTCGTCAGAGGGTGAATAGATAACCCAAGCTATGGAAGAGATATTCTGTGTACTACGACAAGCACCATCAGCAAAACCAATGTAGGTTTGAAGAGACGTCGACATCTGCGATATCAAGAGTAAAACTTAGATAAGCAGGAATAGTGATAAACACACTTCTAAACTAAGCACACTTTTCGAATCTAAAACACACCAGCAGTAAAGAAATCTAATCTAATAAAAAATCTCCATACCAAGTTAAGCATAGTATCGCTTCAGATAAAGCCCATTTCTAGGTTTATCTAAAGGGACACCATCAAAATCTATCAGCTCATAGGCACCTTTTGCAGCTTTCGCTTAACAATGAAAGGACCATGCCACATGGGCATGAATTTCCCAGCTCCTAGCTTATCATTGGCTTGATCATAAACTAAGACTAGGTCTCCTTCTGAAAAATTTCGAGGGGTAACACTTCTATCATACTGAGCTTTTATTCGTTTAACATGAGCCTCGTTTGCTATTACGGAATTTCGTCGATTCTCGTCCAGCTGAGCTAAGTACAGGAAACATTTCTCCTCTTCAGACATAGCTGGGAGTAATTCTATGGCTAATTTCAGTGACGGAATTTCGCATTCAATCGGAAACACAGCTTCTAGACCGTAAATGAGTTGAAAGGGAGTGAAACCAGTTGATGTTTTTACTGAGGTCCGATATGCCCAAAGTGATGAAAAAAACATGGCATGCCAATTCGTTTTGTGAATACCAATAATTCGTCTAATCATGGTGACTAAAAATTTATTTATAGCTTCGACCAGACCATTGGCTTGTGGATAATATGGAGTGGAACTATCGTGGCATAGGCCAAGTTGATCTGTCAGTTCAGTCATCATGACATTTCGAAAATGACTTCCATGATCTGTAATAATGGCTTGAGGAACACCGAACCTAGAAATTATGTGATTAAATACGAAAGTTGCAGCAGTCTTTCCGTTAGCCAAAAATGTAGGCATTGCCTCGGCCCATTTAGTAAAATAATCCACTGCTAAGATAATATATGCATGCCCCCTGGCCGAGTGAGGGTTACATGTAATAAAATCGATACCCCATTTCGCGAAAGGACCAACAACAATTATGGGATGAAGAGGAGCTGGTGGCGCGCACATTTTACGATTAAAAAGTTGACAATTGTGGCATTTTCTGACTGCATAAATACAATCTTTGAATAATGATGGCCAGAAATAGCCAGCGCGCAATATCTTTTGGGCTGTGGCACACCCAGACATATGACCGCCACATGCTCCAGAATGGCAGTCATTTAATACATTTTCAGCTTCTTCATGAACAAGACAGCGTCTGAAAACAAAATCCGCTCCACGATGATAGAGTGTATCACCAATAATATTATACTGTTGGGATTGGAAGCGTATTTTCCGTCGCTGAGATTGTGAAATTTCAGGCCAAAAAGATTGGGTTTGGAGATAAACAATAATATCTCCATACCATTGATCGAGAGTATTGATAAGAAACAAAGATTCGTCTGCAATGGGCTCTTCTGCCACAGTTTCAGTATCAGTAGAGGGAAAATCACACATCAGTTCCGCAAATACCAAAGATTTCTTTGCCTTGGATTTCTCAAACTCCAAGTCAAATTCCTGCAGGATAACTATCCATTTGGAATACTTGCCCCCTAGCAATTGTTTGGTTAAAATATACATGACTGTGGTTTTACGTAACAAGATGTAGTGCCTAAATCTTTGGATAGCTTGGAAAACTGCCAATGCCAATTTCTCCACATGTGTATACTTGATCTTGGTCGGATGCAGATTCCAACTAAGATAGTAAATCACATGTTCAGTATGAGGTTCGTCTTCCTGAACTAACACCATCCCAATGGTGGAATGAGAAGCAGCGAGATACAAAATGTAATCCTGGTTATAGTTGGGAGGATGCAATAACGGTGCATGGGTCAGCACGTGTTTAAGTGCATCGAAAGATCGATCAGCGATCTCGTCCCAAAAGAATTGAATATTCTGTTTCAACAACCGGGTGAAACCCTTTGTAAGCTCGGCATAGTTAGGAATGAACCGACGTAAAAAGTTTGCTTTCGCCTGCAAACTTTGGAGTTGGCGTAAAGTCGAAGGAGGAGGTAATTTAACAATAGCTTCGACCTTCGACGGATCGACGCGAATGCCTGATTTCGAGACAACAAAGCCTAGTAAACGACCCGAATCGACACAAAAAACACATTTGTGTGGATTCAGCCTAATCTTATAATGCCGACACCTCATAAAGATAGCTCGTAAGTGTGTGAGATGGTCGGCCCTGTGTGATGAATGAGCAGGTAAATCATCGAGATACGGCTGCACAATGTGCTTGATGTCATGAAACGCATAAGACATTTCCCTTTGAAAAGTTGCTCCAGCGTTCTTCAATCCAAAGAGTAGTTTGCGATAAGAAAATGTCCCCCATGGAAAAATAAAAGCTATTTTTGGCTGATCAACAGGGAGTATGTTTATTTGATTATACCTAGAAAAGCCATCCATAAAGGAAAAATTTCGCTACCGACACAATCATCGATTATCTGATCGATATAGGGAGTTGGATAATTGTCTTTGGGACAGGCTCGATTAATATCCCTATAATCGATACATACTTGTATCGTTCCTTGTTTTTTAGTCACAGGAACAATATTTGATACCCAATCTGTTAAGGGAATTGGATAAATGAAACCTGCACGCAGCAGTTTTTCAACTTCTGCTTTGATAGCATTAGCTTTTCTAGGATGTATTTGACGTAAACGTTGACGAACAGGTTTGGCATCCGGGTAAGTCTTGATTTCATGTACGATGATTGACGGATCAATTCGTGGCATTTCTTCATAAGACCAGGCAAACACATCACGGAATTCTTGAAATAGGGCTTTATAAGCTTTAATTTCATCTTCAGTATAGCAAGCACCTATATGAATGTTTTCAATTATTCCTGGTTTTATTGAAATGTAAATTGGAACCGTTCGAGAAATATTTTCCAAATTTAATTTAGAATCAGGATTTTGCAATGGATTATGGGGTTCTTTAACATATTTAGCAGTAAAAATTGAAGCGAAATCATCTTCAAAATGATTTGGTTTTGGTAAAAACGAAGATCGGTGATGCAGATCTTCCCATGGTAAATCATCAACAGACAAAAATTCACGAATTTGCTCATCAGTATGAACAACATCCGGAAATGTCGTTGTGGTTGAACTAGATATAGAAAGTGATTCCTCAGGGATCCCATTCATTGGATTGATTCCGGTTGAAGAGGTGTCGGAAAGTGACTTTACGACCTGGTATGCAAGTTCAAATGGACTCAAAGGCATCATGCCCTCAATTGAATCTAACTTGGAATCAGAAGGTATGATCCAAGGATCATCAAACATAATAGTATTTGACGAAATCATGTGAATAGTTGCAACAACAGGCGATACATTAGGAGGAGGAAAGGCAAAAGTTCCTAGTAAACCAGAATCTTTAACTAATCCTACTCCAACATCCTTATAAGGGATAGTCGCTTTACCAACATGTTGGATTGTTTCTGTAGAGGCTGGGTCAGAAGAGAAATAAGTTAACTAATCTATTGTGATGATCTTTCCTTGATATGGAAATTTTATGAGTCGAAAGACCGAAGAAACAACAACAGTCATCGCATAATACCAACTGCGACCGAGAAGAAGGTTGTAATCTAGAGGGGCATCAACCACTTCCACATCTAGATTTACGGTTGTACCTTCGACCCCTATGGGTAAATCCTGCAAAATACCAAAAGGGTGAAAACCTCGACCATAAAAAGCCTTAAGAATCATCGGATATTGGTTAAGTGTAGGAGAACCAAGTGATTTCCAACACTGAATCGACATAATACACATTGAAGCCCCCTCATCAATCACAGTCTGATAGATCAGTCTGTTTTTGACTAACACTGGTATCTGGAAAGCCATTTGATGAGGTAGACGAGGTGTACTATTTTCTAAATCGAAGATTATAAGATTATAATCCTGAACATCTACAGCTCCTATATCAGACAAAAGCAATTTATGTTGTGCTGGGCATGATTGCAGCACTTCCAAAGCTGACATTGCTAAAGGGGAAATAGCTAAGTCTTCAACAATGTTGTAATTCTGAGAAGCTCTCACATGTGGATTGAAAGCTAATTTACGAAGAACACCTTTAGCAGGCAGTTTGATTATTAAGTCTGGATTTTGTTTATCGATCTGTAGCGGACCAGAAACAGGAGGAGGTGTAGTTGATGTATTTGCAATAGAAGATTTTGCTTCCTTCCCATCAACAGGATTCTTAGTACCATAATCTTGCGATCGTGTCGTAATCCTTACATGAGACATCATCAAAATAGGTTCTTCTGAAGCCGTCGAAGTAGAACCAACCATCTTGCTATCTTGAGTTGGAAAAATATCCTTCAAGACAACAGGTTGTTGTGAACCTTTGACGAATTTTGCAACCTCTGCACAATGTGGGTATTCCTTAGTGAAGTGATCCTCGTCACAAATGTAACAAGGGTAACGAGGCTTGCGCTTTTTGTCATTGGATTCATTTTTATCAGTTTTCTCTTTCGAATTTTTCTTGTTTTTACCCTTCCCTTTCTTTTTACCACCGGATTTAGATTTAGCCGTAGATGTCTCTATGACATGAATGTCGATAGAAATTTCGGGGGAAGATTATCCTTTCGGGGAATCTGGTAAAGTTATAATAGGAGAAGAATTCTTTGAAGATTTCTTCTTACTTTTCGTATTGACTGTACCAATCATGCTATCAGTAGCATGAGACCCTGATGGAGCAGCAACTATCTGACCTTGTTTTGGAAGGTCAAGGATTTTTTCGTGTAAAGTACCTGACTGCGTGTAAACGAGGTCAAGGTACTGAGCTTGAGAAATCACTTGCTCTTCAGTAACAACACCGGCCTTAGCTACATCTTCAGTGATCTTGGGTAACAATGATTTAACAAACCATTCTGCCAAAATTTGATCTGGAATATATACTTTCACCAAACGCCTTCTACGTCGCCATTCATGAGTATGATCAGAAATATACGTAGACATAGATTGCTTAAGTGAAGTTAATAATTCTGTGCCATTGTCGTATCTGACAGGCAACTGAAAGTGAGTCAAGAAGGCAGTTGCTAACTGACTGGAATTATGAAACGAGCCTCGTGGTAACTCAATGTACCATTTGGATGCAAGACCAATAAGAGTTCTTTGGAAAAGACATAAGCGAATCGAATCATCAATAATTGAATTAGACGCACACCAGAGGTGATAAGTCATGACATGATTTGATGGATCCTCTCCTGACTTACCTTCAAACTTTGGTATATCACTGGGCAACTTATGCGGCATTGGCGGCCAATACGGATAATAGAAAATCGGATCATTCGTAAGGCGCGTCAAATCAGGTAAATCCAAAGTTTCAATAAATGGTAACTGATGGTTAGGGTCACGAAAACCTTGAGTAGCCAAAGCAGTTCCAGGAGGTGGATACCCAGGATAACTGGGAATTGGATTTGCGTTAGGAATCGTGTAACCTCCTGGAAAACCATTATTAACCAGACCAAACTAGGGTTGTTGAGGCTGCTGATAAGTGTAGCCAGGGTACGGTTGATACTGATAATTTGGATTTTGTGAACCAGGACCGAATTGTAGATATCCCTAGTACGGTTGATACGTGAATTGTCGTTGACTTGTGACAATTGTACTTGTACCGGCTTGTCCTCCCGGCATCTGAACCAAAGTCTGAACGAAAGGCCCTAACTGGGGTACAGAGACTTGAGGGATTTGCATGGATGTAGGGATAGAAAAACTTGGCGTTACAGATACTCCAGAAATAGGTGTTATAGGTTGGACAGATGTAGCAACAGTTGCAGCAGTTTGAGGCGGAGTCTGAGGCAAACTAGGCCCAGCCTGCTGAACAGAACTAGGTGCAGGAGTTTGAATAGTAGGCTGGATAGGTTGCTGGGTTGGACCAGAAACCAAAGGTTGTCCAGGTTGAAAAGGTAACTACACATTAGGCTGCATAGGCTGTTGATATTGGGACGGATCCCACACCATATTCATTCCGGGATATTGTCCCGTAGAGGGTCGAACATAAGGACCATAACCTGGTTGGACTTTGGGTTGATACGTGAATGGTAAATTTCCAGCTCCTTGAACAGATGACTGACCAGAAGGCTATTGGTAACCTTGAATTGGGTACTGACCTTGAGGTTGATAACCCTGAGGCGCGTACTGAAGCCGGGGTTGATAAGGACCCTGAGGAGCATATTGAGCTTGGGGTTGACCCTGGGGTGTGTACTGTCCTGAAGGTTGATAACCCTGAGGTATGTACTGCCCTTGGGGTTGCCCCCTGAAATAAAATGATTCCACAGTTTTTCCTGGGAAAAAGCTACCTTGAGGTTGACCCCCAGGTGGTAACTGACTTCCTGAAGGTTGCCCCTCAGGCGGTAACTGACTACCTTGAGGTTGCCCCCCAGGCGGTAACTGATTTCCTTGAGATTGCCCTCCAGGCGGTACTTGACTTCCTTGAGGTTGCGGATTCAGAATATTACCAGACATCATAAAAATTTTCCCTTCATTTGACATTTCAGTTTTAATTCCACTTAAACCAGATGATAACATGCTTTCAATCGATTGAGGAGCTGCCCCCGAGAAAGTACTAGACAGAGCCTGATATCCCGAAGGAACAGAAGGACCACCATGTAAAAATGATTCCGGTGTCTGGGAAAACATGGAAGATTCTCCTGCCATAATGGATGACGGATAATAACCTCTGGGTGTTGGATGAAATGGAACTCGAGGTGGAGAAAAATCAAGACCCGGATTGTCTAAAAAATTATTCAAAGATAAGTACCAAGCAGTAGTTCGAATAGGGCTGTAGAAAATTGATTCACGTTCCCTAAGATGTAACGATTGAGGGGAATTGCGAAGAGATAAATCTTCGTCTGGATTAGTGAGTTCTTCAATAGAAATTAGTCCAGATGGAAGATCATAACCCTAGGTGAACCAAGATCGCTGGAAGTTGGTGAAAATAAATCCTGAAGATGTTTCCAAAACAGAAGGTTCAGTTTCAGGTTCAGATATTTTAGGTTCGTCAACCCATTCACTGGTAGGAGAAATACTACCAATAAATTCAAAAACTGAAATCGGCTCTTGAATGTGTTCTGTTATGGGTGTTTGATAATCAGGATGAACCACTATGGATGAAGTTCCAACTTCTGTTGATTTAATCCTACCGCTACTAGACGATACTAGAGCACGAAGCCCTTCAAGCTGACTTGGTGAATATTCAAGGGGTTTCCCTTGTAGTCTCCGGGATTGTCTTGGAAATTCCGCCACGATTAAATATTTAACTAATCACACGCAAAAAAATAAAATTTCAAAGAAAACACCTAAAGTCTTTAAAGGAACAAACAGCTGAATCACACGCTTAAAAATCTAGGAGTTCAAACCACACACAAACAATAACTCCCCATACTAAAAACACTAGTTGGTGATGAAATCCAACTTATTAGAAATTTAATACAGAAAAGGCGGTTGGAACAGTTACCTCGACAACCTGCTTAATGAAACAGACTGGCACAAGTTTCCTCACAAAACCATCTCATGTGAAGAGAACCCCCCAAAGAGTCCAAGTGAGTCTAGTTGACGTCTGTTCTAGGTACAGTGAGATCTTTCCTTCACTGTCACCTTCGGAAATAATCTTAAGATAATGGACACTAAGGTTACCAATAGTAACAAATATAACTGGGGGAACAGTCTACGAACCGATCTCACGCGCAAGGGCAGAGTAGCAAGCTCAATCCCCTTGAAGGTTCCTTGACATGGTTAATCCGAGGTTTACCGACAAGTGACCCCAGGCTCCTCGAAAATGGTTAATCCGAGGTTTACCGTTTGTAATACGCGCAAAATCTTCTGTCTTCCCCAATGAGACAGAATTGATTCTCTCAAAGGTTTGGACATGATTTCGTGATTGAATTCTTTAAGAGAAGCTTCCCATATTATACAAATTACGATTGGGTTTACTTCCTACCACAAGATTTGTCTACTTGTTTGTTTTACTACCTTGGAGAGTTAATTACTCCCTACTCCAAGATGCTAGCCTAAGTTATGTTGGTGATAAGAGCCCTAGAAAATAAAAGATTACTAGATAGATTTTAATTAAGCGTTACTTTTAAGAGTTGTTTCTTAAGTCAATGGGTGCGGAATTGAAACTTTGATGGTGTGAAAACTCAACTTCCAAAAACACTAAAATGCACCTAAAAATGATAAGCAGATCGTTTCCTTTCAATGAAGTTCTAATTAAGGAAAAGTTGGAGAATGCAATCCTTTTATTGAACAATTCCTTCTTTAAACATTAAGAGCAATTGAAAGAAAATATTTTTATCTTTTTAGCAATAACTCAAAAACGAAACAAACTATCAAAGCTCATAAGAAAATCCTTTTACTTTCAAACTTGAAGCTACAAAACAAGTTTTCTTCAAAAGAGATCTACAAAATTCTATGAAAAACACTCAAAACTATCAAACTAATTCTGAGACCTACCAATTTCAATAACCTATTTGAATAAAAGCTTTACAATTTTTTTGAAGAATGTTTTACTTAGTTATTCAGCAAACTAAGGATATATTTGTTCAGAATAAAAAACAGATCAAAAACACTCAATTATGTTAAAAAAAAAAATGAAATTCAAAAACAAATAACAAAGTTTCTTTTCGAAGATTTGCAAAGAAACAGGCAATTCTATTTCTCAATAAAGGATGATTTCACAATCAGGCCAGATTCAACAAAAGACAAAATACCAATGTAATCTCAGGTATTTTAAACAGTCAATGCTTCGAATCACTACAAAGACCAAGCGAAAGACAATCCAAAATGCAAAACTTCTAGAAAATCATCAAAACACCAATACTACTAAGATTCATTCACAGAAAGCTTTTGATAGAAACAATCATCAATCTGGGCAGAAATCAAAAACTCTAAATTAAAATAAAGATAAAATAAAGAAAGAAATTTGAAGGTTTTTTAAAATTTTAACAGGGTCCGCAGTCTTGCAGAAGGAACAGGTGCGGTACCGCACTGTTTACTAAAGCAAAAATGCGAAACTGCCCGCACTGTGAAAAGAAGACAAAGTGCGGTCCCAGGAAAAATTAAAGAAAAACATAAAATATCTTAGAATTTTCAAAAACAGAGAAAACCTAAGCTACCCAGGCAGATGTTTATCAATCAAAACTAGGAAAAACGTTTCCTCAAATCAAAATAAAAGAGAACCAAAAACAACAAGTTCTTTCCCCAGTGGAGTCGCCAATTTGTTGGAGGATTAATCCGTCTTGCGGAAAAGACCGATCTCCCTAGTACTAAAAGTATCTAGCAACAAACAGCCAAATAGACTAATATTTCTCTAAGCATATACGATCTACGAAAATCTCTATAGAGGTGTTAAGGACTTATCGTTTGTCCAGTGCTTGTTTGAAGTTGTTGTTGTCCCTCGCGCGCTTGAAGGAGTTTTCCTCATAAACCTGTAGTCACAAACAAGCAAAATATTACATAGCACTTGTATAGAAATCATCATAAACCATGCTTATCATAGTGATCAAGGAATCTATGAAATAAACCATTGATTGAAAGCTTATTGAGAAAAATGAGTATATTTGTATTTGATGTTGCATAGGACTTTCCGGGGTCCGAAGCAGGAATCTCCTTTACTTTGATAAGCTCTGCACTCCTCCAACCAAGACTAATAGAGGTATGTAATCTCTTCTCACAAAGTCTTAATCAACTGAGTCTGAATCTCAACAGCACTTAACTTCAAATATTCTAAAGCTTCAACTCCCTTTGAGGCTACCCAATGCCTCTTTTTATAGTAGAAAAGAAGAGGTTTTCTATTCCAAGTATGAAGGGATAGAATCCTCCTTCAAAGGGATAAGCTCCTCACATCAAGGGGCTAGCTCCATAAGGTAAGGGATTCATGCACCTTACAAGAGCGGTTCTGCCACCGCAAAATCCATTCTAGAAGCTTCCAGATTTTACTTTAATTGAGATTTTTGGAATTTACTTGCGCCTTTTTAATCTTACAGGGGTCCGCACCTATAACAAAGATAAAGTGCATTCAGGTATGCAGGATAGCTGAACATTGGGTGCGGGACTGTAGGCAAGATAGCCAAAAAGTGCGATACCAAAGTTTAGGAGACTTTTAGGAAATTTTTCTGATTTTCAAGGCTTGACATGAGGAACTAACATGTTTAGACTTGCAAAGGGAGAAGTATGAGTTATAATGAGCTAATACACATAGAAGAATGTCAGGATGACAATTTTTAGTGCAACAGGTGGTCCGCATTATCTCCTCCTACACTAGATCTGACCACAGTCGCTCCTAATCCGACAGTTTCTCCCATCCATTGACAAAGTCTTCATAACTGTGCCAACTCTTCAGAAGCCCAAGGAGAGCCAAGCTCACCAAATCATCATCAGTAACACTGACTCCTACACTCCCAAGCTCATCCCTGCATTGGAAAAACTTTGTCAAGTATACTGGAATAATGTCGTTCTTCTCCATCTTGATTTTTCTGAGTTTATCCTTTAGCGCCAACTTCCTATGGTCACTGCTGCTTTGGAAAAGATCTGTGAAAGCCTTCCACATAGCTTATGGAGTGGATTTCCCATGAAGGCTTGACATAATATGGTCTTTCACACGTTCCAAAAGAATCCTCCTCACCCTTGCTACTTTATTTTGCCATGCATCAAGTACTGCAGCATCCGCCGAAGTGGGCTTATGAACATCATTGTCGATGAATTCCTTCAAGCCATTATCTTCAAGCACCGCCTCCATCCTGTTCTTCCAGGCTATGTAGTTCAAGCTTCCCTTGAGTGCGTACTCCAACCACAACCCATTGAAAGCCATTTCAATGTAAACTCAATTGTCGCACCAAGAAATTATTGCAGCAATTTCGAATTGTTTCCACCAACAAAAACTCAACACTACTTCACTATTGCAATCTCTTCAGCTCTGATACCATGTAGAAATTATCCAATATGCATGTATATTACCGGATTCTCCTGATCTAATAATTTAATCCTTATGTTAAATCGAGAATCCTTCTACTTAATTTTTTGCGGAAATTAAATCGCTAATTGCAAACACATGAAGAAAAATCAATCAAACATAACAAGATGTTTTACCAAGAAAACTTAAAGCTAAAAACCCCAACTATCATATATTATGTATATCAATAGATCATGAAACAATATCATATATCTCATACAAATCTCAACTCATAGAGCTCTCAGTACAATATACAATCATCTCACACTATCTTGCAGAAATTTGCACCTCCATGCACCAATTTCTTGCCTCTTGACAGCCTGCCTCCACTGTGCAATCCATTTTGAAGAAGAACCCTGAATGAATTCGACCTTACCTTGCCTTGGATACATAATAATCATAGGCATCTTCAATGTGTGTGTGGATGCATTGAATGCTCCACTATAGTCACAACAGATAGTCCATCTCACCCTTTCACCTATCTTTCCACTGGGTCTCCACTAGATCTGACATGCAAGTAGTTAACTGTTTTATTTTTTCAGTTGAAAGTAAGACACTACTTGTGAATTAATTAACTAATTATTTCACTCATCATTCACTAGTGTATGTTCAGTTACAACTAGCACAACTGAGTTTAACTCACTAAACTGAGTTAAACTAAATAACAACTCCCATAACTACTCTTCCAACTCTGTTACAACTTTCCACAATCAGTTATAACGAAGTCCTCCATGCATGAGTCACCAACCAACCTTGGAATTCGAAATTCCTTCAATCCACTGGTTTTCCACATTAGTTAACTGAAATAAAGTGCTCCAAGAGAATAAGTTACTATTTATTGTATGATTATTATTAAGGGCTAATAATAATTGACATGCATTCTAATTTTAGACATACGATCTATAAATAAACTTCGCCCATTCATCTAAAAATAGAAACTCATCTAAAAATATATTTTTCTTAGCCATCTAGAATCAAACTCCTGCTAATTTTAGATTTTGCTCAATAAGTATAAAAATAGACATACGCCTAAAAATAACCTGTGTGGGCCTTAGGTTCTTATTTTTCACTAGGATCAAGGATGATGTTTTCGATGCCTCTTTCACTGTTTCTTGTTGCAATATTCAACAGGCTAAGGGACCAAATAGGCGAGTAGGAAACTATTCCAAAGTGGCCCATAATTATAGCATCGTGGACAATCTAGCCCAATCTCTCGCTGCTATGTCAACTTTGGAAGTATTGCAGTCATGCCCAAAACAACGGAAAGCCTTGATTTCTGCATTAGGCTCTATCGATCCTGCTGATACGTGCCTAATGGCTTTTGATTTAGACAAAGCCACCCCCAAAATTCCTTCGATGGTCGCCTTTCAGATACCAGTATCACTCTAAAATATCACCATTCACCGATGTGTCATTAACGAGGGTGCATCCACATGCATAATGTCAAAAAATGTTTGGAAGAAGTTAGGGTCTCCCGAACTAAAACCATCATTCATCACGCTTAGAGCATATGATGGTCGTCCTTCAACTCCTGTTGGTCTCTACCAAAATGTCTCGGTCTTCTTAGCTGGAAATATGGTCCTTATAGACATTGAAGTCTTGGATGCTCACTTGGACTATAATATACTCCTTGGTCAGAGTTATATGTATGCCATATCAGCCATATCCTCCTCCATCTTCCACATTATGATGTTCCCCCATGAGGACCGCATCATTACTATCGACCAATTGACACATAACGAGAAACGACCCCTAACAAACATTGATGTAATTCTACCCTATGTAGATAAATCCTCGGACAGACTTTCACGGTACCAAGAATATGGCCCTGGCCAATTCAAGTCATCATTCGTCCTAGGGTCATTCCTAGAAGATCCCCCCATTATGCCTGAGTCATCACCCGATGTCACAAGAGCTCCGGTGTGCATTATGTCCACATCAAACGCCCAAGCTAGTTAGGACACAAACACAAGCAGTAATGACACTGAGTCTGCGACCACGAAAGCCTCTCTAGCCTACACTGCTTCCCAAACTTTTTTCCTCTATCCCCCAGCTGGTTTTGTTTCCCAAAAGGTTTTGGAAATAATATTATTACCAAACATATTTTTTGCAATACCAGTTTGATATCTCATTCCCCCTACTGAGACAGACACCACACACATCACTGCCATAGGGTTAAAGCCCCTCAGTCATGAGGAGGCCCCACCTGTTTAAGAAACGATCGAAAACATCCCTGCAAAGAAAATTCCCATTTCAAAACCGATGATTATGGATAAGAAAACTAAGAAGAGAGGAAAGAAGCTAGAAACTCCCTCCATGCAATGGGAATCACTAGTTTGCGCCATATGCGATGTAATAGGCCACCCCACCATATCTGCCAAGAGATGGATGAATTAAAACCACTCCTCGACTCTGAGGCAGACATCGCGACGCCACGTTCCCGTAAAAAGGAACCTTCCACCAAAGGTAAAGGCAAAGCATTGCGTACCAATCACGCATGTGCTATCTACATCAATTATGGACATTATACCCATAATTCCCAGAGATCCATCGAGTGATCCTATCAAGAAGATCCATCCACCCAGTCTTCTCGAGATGAGCCTCGTGCCATTCTATACCTATAGGAGCAAGAACAGTCACCAGAAAGATAGCCATTTGTCCCTCCTCCCCCCAAGCCACCATACACCAACCAGGGACAGGGGAACCTGGTTGCCTCATCCTCTTGAGTTATCAAGTGCATCGATTACTACAAACGGCGTGATTGGGTCTTTGACCCAAGGTTACCTAGGTAGCATTAATCTGTATTCAGGGAGTGACCAAGCAGGTCAACTAATACAGATGGTTTGATAGAGGTGTTTGACCCAAGATCACCTAGGCAGTAGTAGCACCCATGATACTCAGAAAGTTACTAGGTAGGTCAATACTGCAGACAGTTTGATCAGGTCTTTGGCCCAAGATAACCTAGGCAGCAGTAGTACCATGCGCGTCGATACTGCAGATGGTTCGATCAGGTCTTTGGCCCAAGGAAACCTAGTCAACAGTAATAAATACTCATACGATTCTACTCGAAACGTATCACAACCTAGCTATCATGAAATTCACCCCATCACTCATATACCAACCAGGGTTAAGGGAACCGATATCCCCCATTCCTCACACAGAATGGATCACTAGCACAACGTAATGCGTCGATCAATCTAGTGCAACCCTACCTATGTTCATCAACAACCATACAACCAGGAGTATTGTGACAATCCTCCAAATGCTGCAAAAAGAAGCCAAGGAACAAAAGAAATGGGAGATCCTAGACAGGGGGCAGTAACTAGGAACGCCCCCTGTGATCTCAGTTTGAGGGCAACCCCAACCGAAATAAAAACTAGGAGCCAAGTAACAACTCCCAAGGGAAAACTGGAGCTTAGAGTATCCGATCACCAGACCGAAATCAACACTATGATCAACCCTCCATAATGAACAAAGGCGATGCCACACATTTTCACTCCCGAAAAATATTTTTCAGTGCCCCCAAGTATGCCCTCTCTCATATTATTTTTTAAATCTCATGAATTTCAATAATATTTAATAAATAATATGCTTTCACTTGAGGTAGTTTTTTTTTGTAGGAAATATCGCAAACCATCGACAACTCCATCCACTGAAAGTTCCAAAGCAGGTATCATTCTACCCCCAACATGATAGAGTCCTAGAAAAATCTGCATATCCTCACATCATTTCTCCATCAAAAATCAACCATAGGTTCCACATATCCGACCATGTTTATCATCACCTCACCCTGCACATGATAAACATCCTCGTTGGTCGGTAGAGCCTTCCCTGCATGGCGATCGTCACCCACAGTAGACCATATATCACAGAAAAATTGACGCCATGGCCATACCACTTTAGTCCGAGAAGCACCTCATGACCATCCATCCACTATGCATAAGGTCAAGTTTTACCATACGAGATAAAACCCCTTTCCCGAATGGTTAGGTTGTACAAGTAGATCAAAAGAGCACTACCGTGCCTCGCATTTGGCCCACCATACCTCCATCATCACAATCCCATCTGTGATAATTTTTCATCCGCTTCATCAACCTCACACATGAGACCAACCAATGGGGCCCCCACCCTCAGAAAAACACCTTCCTCACGTCATCATTGAGCGAACACTTTCATGTTTTGGGGCACCCATCTCTGTGTTTTGTACAAACCAAACCCTATTATTTTATTCTTTTGGTAAGTGTATAAAGAAAAAAAACAGTGCACTACATCCTCCACCCACTCATTCATTTTTTCTCCCATGGCAGCAGTCCCTGAACACCCTTGGTTGCAGTATACCACCCTCATGCAAAATCCTCCATGACATTCATAACCAGTTTATACCCACCCTGGAAGTCCTACCGACTCCAGGGATTTCCTCATCTGAAATAGTTATGGCCGCCACCAAGCTTCTTATTATACTTTGACCTTGGGCCACTGAATCCCCATCATCAGTTTTTAGTCACCCCTCGCCACCATGCCTCCTGATACTTCATATCAACGACCCCTCATTCAGTTGAGGCTTCCTTTTTTTCGACTTCAACACCTATTTTACAAAAAGGAAGTAGCACTTTGGATCGTCCCTCTCCATAAAAGGGGCATCCTCAGATGGCACTGTGGGAGACATCATTGCCCACATATATCATCGATCCTCCTGACATTTGATTACAACACAAGATTTCATGTCAAGATGGTATCGTACCTTACAACCATTGCGCTTTGATCAAATTGGTCGAAGATCCATGCCTTCATAAGCATCTCATTCAGCAATGCCTACACGGGAAGGTCCTAGCCAACACCTATGCGTACAATGCGCAATTATATGCCATACCAATTTTAAACGTATGGGAACCACATTCCACTATTGTCAAAGAAAAAATGCCCCTGAGGGCGTCAGTAGTTGTTGTCATCAACCAACAACTCACTACCATATTAGTGACATAGACAGAACATGTGTTTGTCAACTAGATTTGTTTAACTAGCCACAGCATCATGAGCCTGGGACATGCCCGCCTTGTAGAAAATTTATATATATTGTATTATATTTTCTTATAGGGGGTCCCACAGGACATGGTCGTTCTTCGAACCGGTGCAGGGTACCTCCAATTCCGAGCTACACGCAGGTCTCTCTATCTCTCTCTACACACAGTATACATAAAATAAACTATAATGTATTTCGGCTATACAATTCTTCCTAGACCTCACACATTAGGGTTCAATTGTTAACACTGGAAAATCGTACAAGAAAAGACAACATTATTTAATGTCAGGCATAAGGATTTACAGGACTGAGAGACAATAGAAAATCTAGAAAGTATTTAAAAATATCTAAAGTCTGAGGAAAAATCAAATTTGAGCAAGTCATAAATGATTTTGCGCGCAAAATCCTTCGATAAGAGCACCTTTGCATGCCTTTTGACCCAAAAAGCGTGCAATCCTGGGAGTGGTGGAAGTCACTTTCTGGGACCAAAAAAAGCACACTCCAGGACATTGATTCCACACTTGAATCCATTTAAGGGCAGCCACTAAAGCCTCCTTAGGACATCAAGGGAGCACACAATGGAATCATCCCCCTCTCTTGGGTCACCATCCACAATGTACCAAGAGAGGGAAGGAGGATTGGAATTCTCCTATAAAAGGCCACCAAGAGATGAAAAACTTGAGAGCACATTGTTATGCTGGCTAGAATTTCCCCAAGCAATACCAGCAGTGTGTGAACCGAAGCAAAGATAGAGGGGACTCAATTTTTTTCCATCCAACAACTTCAGCCCACCATAGTAGAGAGAGGGAGACTTTGCACCGAGGCAAGCTTGGAAGTAAAGACATCCTTGCATTGGGACTTAGAACCCCCAGTTCTAAGGGCCCCTTGGCAATTGGGTTAAATTTTCATCCTCATTTCCTACCAGCACTCAATAAGAGGGGACGTAAGCGCCACCGTTTGGATTATTGCAGTTTTTTGACTCTATTTAGAGCTTTCGTTTTATTTGTTTTAGTTTTAGTTTAATTTTTATGTTTGAATATGCATGCTATTTCTCTATCTAATATGTTGATGTTCTAGCATGTTCCACTAACTTGCTTGACTCCATATATTTTCTGCCTGTGACCAATAACTTAAGAGGGTAAACCACACCCCTTAAGTTGGTGTGATTTCATACATGCGTGCACCAAACACACTAACACAAGGAGGTAGATCATGAAGATGTTAAGCTTAGAATTTTTGCAGAAAGTTTTTCAGGGGAGGTTAATAAATGGTTTAGAGCTTTACCATCAACAAGCATTGCTAAATTTCAACAATTGGAACAACTCTTCCTTACCAGGTGAGAAGTGAAGAAAAATCCTCTGAAAATATTGGTCAAATATGAGAATCTGAAAAGAAACCGAGGGGATAAAATTAAAGAATTTACAACTAGGTTCAATAGGGTTTAAAATTCAATCCTTGTTGATATTAAGCCCCCCCCTTGTTCAACTGTACTTCACTATCTAGATGGTTTTGATTTTGAGCTAGCTTATCAACTTAGAGATAGAAATCTTGCTACTTTGGAGGCTCTGAAAAACAACACTATAGGAGAGGAAGATTTTTTTTTTTTCCTAAAAAATCCAAGATGAAGACTGAGAGAAGAGTAGTTTTTAAGGAGGAACCATCTTCTTCATCAAAAACTAAATTTGACGTTATGTTAAAGACTATGGAGAAATTGGTCAACGAGTTGACCCCTCCCATAAGTGAGCTTCAAAATCAAGTGCAGAACCCAAATTTCAGGAGATCTCTAGGCCCTCAAAACCATCAAAGAGAACAAAAAGGCCTTGAAGATCAGGAGGCTATTAAGCCTCCTCTTTTGAAATTTTTTGGTGATGAAGATACAATTGAGGAAAAAAACCAACAGATAGGTCAGTTTGATGATAAGGAAACTCATGTGTTTGCAACTAAAGAAGAGAATACTAATCCTACTGAAACTTTGGGAGAGAAATAAATCTTTCAGATGTCTGATTGAGAAATTTACTATCAAGGTTACAATAACGCAGTCGCAGATTTTCAGAAGCAATATAATCTTAGGGGCATAATTATTTCGGCTAAAACTCCACCACAAAAACTAGTAGCGAGAGAACATCAAGCTTAACCAATAAATAAGATACTTAAAATTCATGAGTATCCTACAAAAGGATGTTCCAAAAAGGACATAGGAAGTTAAGACAAATGCCAAATAAGTGGAGAAAATGCAGACATCATTCAACTTGGAGAGCGAAATTGGTAAATTGAAAATTCCTACCCCTTTTGTTGAACTATTGAAAAATCAACAATATAGTAAACACAAAATTCAGTGGTTAAAAGTTAAGAAAATGATCAAATAAATATAAATTCCCAAGATTCTCTCAATCTGGATGATGATTTTCCCGAATTTGTATTTGGTCCCCATGTAACTAGTGTGAATGATGATGTCCCTTCATTTTATGTTAGTCTAAATTTTCATGACATGATCCTTCACAATGCAAAGTTGGATTATGGAGCATCACATAATTTGATGCCCAAGTCAGTCATGGACAACTTGGGACTTGAGATTACTAGACCCTATAAGTACTTATTTTCATTTCATTCAATGAAATTCAAGTGTCTAGGGTTAATAAAGGATTTAGTTGTAACCTTGGCACAAATACCTGCAAAAAGTGTGATAATGGAGATAGTCATGGCAAATATTCCACCAAGATTTGGTATGTTGTTGTCTCGGTCTTGGGCATCAAATCTAGGAGGAAAACTACATATGGGTATGAATTATGCATCCATTCCACTATTTGGGGAAGCAAGTAGGTTATATAGAGAATTTCATATGGCTTATATGGTCAGCAATAAAAATCATCCGGAAATCCATCCTATTTATGTAGTGGATACAAATATTGGTTCTCAATTTTTTTTTAATTACTGGTGTGTTGATGTAGAAATACAAGAACAGGTTGAAGGAAGTTTTCAAAATAGAAGAAGTTCAAGAAAATTCAAATGAAGGTATCTAAAATTTACATTTTGATGGTTCTACCCATAAAGAAGGTTCTAGGGTAGGAATTTGGATCATCCCACCAGACCTCACTAGTGAATTACACTCTTTCAAGCTATATTTTGACTGCACTAATATTATTGTAGAGTACGAAGCTTTGATCATTGGGATGATTTTGTTGAGAGAGTGGAAAGCAAAGAAATTTCATGTTTTCGAAGATTCATAGTTAGTTGTGAATCAGGTCAAAGGCATATTTCAGACAAGACATCCAAGGATGAGGGCTTATCGTAATGAGGTATGGGACATGTTTGCTAATTTATTTTTGGAGCATGGAATTACTCTTGTTTCTAGAGATGAAAATGGAATAAAAAATTATTTGGCCACTGCTTCCAGTGCTTTCAAAATTCCCATATATCCAAACCAAAAATATGAAATTAATATTAGACACAAACCCTCTATCCCTGGAAATACCAAACATTGGCAATATGTGTAGGATGATAAACAAATCAGGAGATTCCTAGAAAGGATCAATGAGTTTATTAATACCCCAATTGATAGAGATGACGATGAAGTAACAAAGGAAAATCCTGAAACACCAATTTTCTTAAATGATATAGTTGGATAGGATATCATTCAGTTAAACAAAAAAATAATTCCTAAAGGCCTAATCCCTTTAGAAAGAGCAGTGACTCAAATGATGTAGTTTTCAAATCCATAATTTTACCAAGTGATGGAGAAATGGAAGACTATAATTTAGGCATAGAAGATAATCCTAAAGTATTCAAGGTATCTAATTCCTTAAAATCAAAGGAAAACAACAGTACGTAGATTTGTTGAGAGAATTTTCATATGTGTTTTCCTGGAGGTATGAGGATATGAAGGTTTATGATAAGACAATTATTCAACATACTATTTCACTTGAAGAAAATGAAAATAATTTCAAAAAGAAACTAATAAGAATCAATGCCAAGTTACTGTCATTAATTGAAAAGGAGGTTAAAAGGTTCTTTTCTACTAAAATCATTATCCCTTTACGATTTTAAAATTGCATAGCGAATCTAGTCCCAGTAAGGAAAAAGAGTGGAGAAATCAGACTTTGTGTAGATTTTAGGAATCTAAACAAAGTTTCTTTGACAAATAACTATCCTTTACCAAATATGGACCAGGTTTTGCATAAAGTAATTGGGTATGAAATAATTTCTATGCTCTATGGATTCTCCGGGTATAACTAGATATTGGTAAATTCGAAATATCAAGACAAAAATGCCTTTACTACACCATGGGGTACATTCATATACTCAAATATGCCCTTTGGACTCATGAATGCCAGAGCCACTTTTCAAAGAGAAATGGACATAACATTTTTGTATGAAGGGGATAAGTTTTTTGTGATATATTTAGATGATATTATAGTTTTTCTAAATCTGAACATGAGCATCTAAAGCATTTAGGAACAATTTTCACAAAGTGCGTGAAATTTGGTGTTTCATTGAATCCAAAGAGAAATCATTTTTCCATGAAGGAAGGGAATTTATTGGACCATATAGTGTCAAAATAAGGCATTCATATTGATACTAGTAGAGTAACAACCATTCATAAAATTGAATAGTTGAGGAGCAAGAAAGAAGTTCAGTTCTTTCTGGGAAAGGTAATTTTTTTATGTAGATTCATTCCTTATTTTGCCAATACTCTAAAGGTTATCACAAATATGTTGAAGAAAGGTAATGAAATAAAATGGACTGATCATGCTAAAAAATATTTTGATGACATTAAAAGGGATCTAAGTCAAAATCCTCTACTTATAAACCTTAATTTTTCCAAATAATTTGTCATTTTCTCTTTTGCTTAGGAACATACCCTTTAAGGTGTATTGCTTCAGAAAAATGCAGAAGGAAATGAACATCCCATTTATTTTTTCAGTAGAGCGATGAGGGACTCTGAGCTAGGCCTATGAATTGGTAAAATCACTCTAGGATTTCATATTTTTTGTACTTCATTCTCATATATTTGCTTATGTACCAAACATTGTGGTTAAAATATTTTAAGCCAAATTGAGAGCGATGGTAGGAGGGAAAAATGGATTACCAAAATGATGGAATTTGATTTAGAAATCAAACCCACTAATCTATTAAAAGGACAAGCCTTGGCCAGATTGATGACTGAGGAAAATCTTGGAACTCTTGGGATTAATCTGACTATGGAATTATCACACATAAAAGATGATGAATCATTTGTAGCGGTGGATGATATTTTTAAAAATTCATCATGGTATGGTGATATTGTTTATATATTACAAAATATACAGGCTCCACCAAGAACAAATAAAGCTCAGGTCAGATTCTTGAAACTTAAGTTTGTTAAATATTGCATCCTAAGTGGCTATTTGTTCTGGAAATATCCATAAGGTATATTACTGAATTGTTTACTTGAAAATGAAACCAAGAAAATGATGAAATAATTCCACCAGGGAGCATGTGGTGGTCGCCATTATTGGAAAGAAACTGTTAACAAAATATTGAGAGCAGGGTTTTATTGGCCTACAGTTTTTGTTCATGTTCGTAAGGAAGTTGCATCAGGTCACAAATGTCAATTATTTGAAGGAAATGGTAAGTGGATGTCTTTACCCTTAAAGCCTATTTCTAAAGAAGCACCATTTTAGCAATGGGGCCTTAACTTTATAGGCGAGATCCATCCAACATCATAAACACATCATAAGTGGATCTTGGCAGGAAAAAACTATTTCACTAAATAGATTGAGGCTCTACCAACTAGGAAAGCAACTGATCTTGTTGTCATACAATTTTTAGAAAATGTTCTTTCCAAATTTGGTAGTAAAAAAGGAATCATAACTGACAATTCTCAATTCTTGAAATCTAAAAGAATGATTAAGTTTTGTGGTGAATATCATATAATTATTAGTCACACTAAAATATATTACCCCCAATGTAATGGACTAGCTGAGTCATCAAACAATATCCTGATCAAAATCATCAAAAATATATTAGAAGATAATAAAAAATATTGGCACACAAAGCTCAAATTTTCATTGTGGGCAGATAAAATCAGTACAAAGAGAAAAATTGTTACCACTCCATTTCAGCTAGTCTATGGTGTAGATGCAACTTTCCCATTTTCACTTGGAACACAAATTATGAAGTACTTGCAGGAGCAAGGATATGAACCAAATCATTTTCAAAGAAGGATCAATAAACTGATAGAAGCGTGGGAAAATATAAAAGAAGTATATGAACAGGTTTACAATTTCCAAGAAAATATCAAAATGGTATTTGATAAAAAGACTAAAGAAGATGATTTCAAAGTACAAGAAACAATTTTAAAACAGGATGCGTGCATTGAAAATTAAAAAAACATGGGAAATCCGACCATATTTGGAAGGGTCCATATCAAATTGCATCTTACCACGCCAAATACTTTTATTCTGAAGGATGAAAAGGGAGAATTACTTCCTGGAGGTCTAGTAAATGGGCAATTTTTGAAACATTATATTTCTTGAGAAAAAAATATTTCATTGTTTCATTGTATATATCCATGTTATTTGAAAATTTTCAGGTGAGGATAAATTTTTTGAAGGAATTGAATCCTGAGGAGAAGATCTAAGGTTCTGATAAATGGTTATTAGAGAATAAAAATTGTTTTACTTATTTTACTTTATTTTCAAGTTTTAAAAGAGTCTGTAAATAAATCATTTTGAGAAAACAATATTCTTATCAAGATAAAGTTTGTTAAAAGTTTAATTTAAACAAGTACATTGTAATAAATAGACCTTTGGTCTATAGGGGTTCTTGTTGCCATCTATGATTGACAACATCCTCGTGGAGCCACTTGTTATCACAATTTTAGTTAATGATTTTGAGGCACTGACAATTTCAGTGCCAACGCAAATTTGTAAAAATAATGTTAAACCGCTCACAGATAGAATATCAATGTCGTTGTAGGTTTGTAAAATAAAAATGCGCTGACAACCAAAGTAGCAGCGCAAATATGTAAGATGTCCAATTAAACGTTGATATCTGGAGTATCAGCGCCAAATGTAAAATTCATATTTTTTATGTCCTAACAAGGTGTTGATGGATCACATGTCAGAAAAATAATGATGATCTATTAAGCGAGTGCTGACTAAAAAAATGGTGATATGACGAGCATGGCTTTTCAAATTCCACCGCTAAGAGGTATTTTTCAATTAAAAAGTCATGATTGTACGAAAATATTTTATGTAATATCCAGTTAGGATTATTACATGATTTACATCTTTCCATGCTTTGCAACCATTTGTTTCAAATGATTAAACCTGTATGATGCATGGTTAAACCATTGTATGTTTTACAAAAAGAGGACAAGTTGTTAGTTATCTGGAAACCCCCGATCAAATCCCACTCCCATTTTTGGTGCAAGAGTTTGATGGTAAAAATTATGAGTGGAAAGTTACATAGAGGAGAGCCCAAATGACGTGACCTACTTCAAGTATATCCATAAATTCATTAACATTTCATTAACGTTTTCAAGAGGTAGGGTGGGAACAATTTTTCTTCCATTGTGTAGACTACCATGATGGAGTTGTCAGGGCCTTCGCTAAAGGTTTTGATGGCCAACAAGTCAATGTTGGGGGAATTTATGTTCTTGTTACCGAGGAGGTAATCGAAAAATCCACAGGCCTCCTTGTGGATAGAGAACGAAGTTTTAAGAGCCATGTTTTGGTCGGTATTGATGTGCCATTTTTCTTGAGGGATGAATACAAATAGAGGTGTTGGTGTTCATAGATCTAAAGATCATGGTTGAAGGATGAGTGGAATTTTCTTCTACATATCACACAATCCTACTTCACATGCGAGGATGCTTCAACAAGATAAATTTGTACCATTTTTAGTTCCTTTCCCACATCGCATGACAAGTCAGGATGAACAATCCTTATTTTTTGTTAATGAGTCTGAAGCACATGTCTGCAAGGGTTAGGGAAAGACCCAATGTTTCTTCTCATTTCATATATCACAAGTGTTTAATTAAGTTGTTAATTGAAAACCATTTGAGAAAGGTCAATAGGAGCTAGGAGCACTTTTTGTTTGGGGAGGATTTGGAGAAACTGAAAAATCAAAGAGAGGCAGAAAGAAAGGAAGTAAAAACAAAATTAAACAACCCCAAAGCCTAGAATAGGGGACATCGTCCATGCAAACCAGGAGTCATAAAAAATTAGAACCCACTCCTCCTTTAGTTCCTAAGTTAAAAAAAATTATACAAGGAGAAGTGCAAGGTTGATAAAAACAAAAGATGTCCCTTCTCCCAATGTACCTCTCCCTATAAAAATAGAGGTCATCAAGCCAACATAGCTGGTTAAGGGAAAAACAATTGAACCTGAGATATAGTAGATAGAATCTAAGAAAGAACCCACCTTAGCCGAAATGTTCACAGGTGTAAATAGGCCACATACAAGACCATGGAATAAACTGAGGTTGAACATTAAGGTGAAGAAAAACAATGAGTTGGCAAAAGAGGTTATCGATGTAGAAAGAACCCCTCAAGAAGAATTAATTATAAACAAAGAGGAATCTACAAGTTCGAGGAAACCTAAGAAGACTAAAGGATCAAAGAAAAATGTTACTACAAATACCCAAAGGACTAAGAAACAAAGAAAAACTAATGTTGACATGCTATTGGAGGCAGCTAACACACTTAGCTAGTTGTTTAGCAACACAATTTTGATCACCAGCTATTCAAATGGTTTTTTGACTGGAGTCTGATAGCTAGCATGTCAATGATATACTGTTAAAATTTTGATGAGCATTGATAGTTTCATTATCATCGTGATTTTGTACCGTTTCCTATAAAGTGCTGGCAGCCCAACCATCAGTGATCTTGGTCCTTATCCTGTTCTGGAAGAGTATCAATGGATTGCTCAGCATTAGCAGATGATATAGTCTCGAAAGAAGGAGTTGCATAATAGACATGATATTTAGCATGATTAAAAGGCACCAGTTATAGAAAAGTTAGGCAGGATATCAGTCAACGATTTTGACCCTATTTTCTAGTCGAGGTTCTAGCAAACTTTTATATCTTTAGATGCATATATTTTTGAGATGATGTATTCTATTTGATTGTATTAGATATGCACTCTTTATTTTAGAAGCTTGTATTTAAGTACATATTAGAAACCTAGTTTTAGTTTGTAATTTTTTTTTATAAATGAAAAGTCTTTAGAATGAAGATGGGTTCGGTTTTTGTTGAAAAGACTATTGTGGTTTGTATATTTTGGGATATCTTTAATAAAGAAAACTTGAAGCTACAACAAATATTCATGCATTCGGTGTTCTAAATTTGTTTTCTCTAGTTTGATGTGTTTCCTCTTGCCATATATGTATTATATTCTAATGATTGAATGAAGAACATAAGCATAATTTGTTCATGGAAATTGTCTCTTTATAGATTCATTTGTTTGCATTCTTCTCTATAAAGATGGTTTTGTAATTCTTCTATTTGATGCTCCTTCTTAGTGGATTGTTTCTCTCATATTTTGCTTTTCATTACAACAATTTTATGATTCATATTTTCTCAGATACGACTTTGTTGATTGTTTTAGTGTGATCTTACATTAAAATAGAATGAATCCATCTCCAAATGGTGTTTCTTTTTCTCCACACTCCAACCACCATCACCAAACTTTACATTAATTTGGCCATAGATCGTTTAATAGACTTGCTACCATTGTGACCTAGGGTAGTTTAGTTTGAGGAGAGATCCCCATCCGGATTGAAGGGTCAACTTCAATCCCAAAGTGGTTTGACGTTACCTTAGAGTTTTTCCCTCGAAACCAAGCTTTTCTCTAAGTGATGACACATACTTTCATACATGGCTCATCACACATATCTCAACATTTAATCATGTGCACCCATTTTTATCACATCGGGTGATTGCCTCTGGGCTTTCATAGCCGGGTGGGCTCCACCCTCTATATTCCTTCTCGACGCTTACCAATTGCGTCTCAATTGAAATATTCTAGGGTGTACCATTAGGATGGTGCCATCCTTGTCTCCCTTTCTTGTTGCTTTGTTGATGTCAGAGGCTTATGGGATTGTGGGTCGACCTGCCCTCTAATGGTAACACCATTAGGCATATGTAATCTAGCATGTCATCCCACCCTACTCATCCTACTCCTAACAAACTTTGAACCTTAGCGAATGCTCTAACTTAGAGATAACATGATGATTTTTGAGTGGGGCCACCTTTGACCATTCACATAGCTTCTGGGATAGTGTTACTGGCAGCTTATCTTGACTGGTTTCCTCCCCGCCAATCACGTACAAGGTGAATTTGTCTCCTCCAATAGGGATCCTTCCTGCCTAGGGTTCCAATCCACAGGGGATTAGGCTTATCTAATCAATTATATAAGGTAGGAGCTTCGCTCCTCTGTGCCGCAACATATTCGTGTATCTCACCAGTATGTTATGGCCCAGTCAGGGAACTTCAACACTTCCTCAAGCCATGAAGTAGAAGGGTATCTTTGCGATCACCCCAAGGACAATCTCAACAACTACCAGTCTCCTCCTAGCCTATTTTTCCAACTATGGCTCTGCTTCAGAGGTCTGGAAGACCTCCATATTAAGGTCAAGCCCCGATGTTGATGCTAAGGGTTTGCTAGCGCACTCCAGAATGCTACACCTCCTAAGCTTGGGTGATAACTTCATTAATGGGTTTCTAGCTTGTAAGGCTTATCTTCCTTCATGTAGGCAATTCCTCACATGGTGATATAGGTGCTCTGACATCCATCACGTACCATAGGCTCGGAATAAGATTCCGAGAGACTCCTACCTCTCTTGCAACACACCAAATGTTCCAAACTTTACACAACCTCTACAAGCAACTCCTTGACCCCACTCATAGATTTCTTGGGAATTTAGCTACTCATAGAGACATGTAGTCCTCATCACAAAAGTCCTTGTGATGGGAATGAAGGTTGCTGCATATGCAAGGTTGGAGGCCATTTAGGTAAGGATTTTGGGGGCTCTGGCCCAGTGTATTCCTCCCCCTCATTGAAAACAAGCTTGACTTATGGCACAACAACTTATATCCCATAAATTAATAGATGTAAGAAATTGCATACCCTACTACGCAATGGATCTCCCATGCATTCTTTGTATCGATAAAAAGGGTCTTTGAACCCACCATTCTTTTTAAGTTTATTTATGAGTTCTCATGACTTTGGCCACAACTTGTGATGAGGTGTTATATTCTATTATTAAGTTATGCATGTGTTGCTTCCAAGTTCCCACACTGTTAAACATATATGTAGATTAATACTCTGCTTAACATTATGGATTAGACCTTAGCATTGTGTGGTTTTTATGTACATATACATTTTCCTTGCATCATATGCTTTGAGCATATTATCAACAATTATCACTCACATTTTCTTCAGATCCACACACATACAATCATATACCTAGCATAGATACATAAGTAACGTGTTTCCATATAGATTCATTACATATGCGAGTAACAATAGAAAAAAACACAGTCCTTAATACAAAACCATAAACAATGCAATGTGATTCATTAGAGGAAGTAAACAAACATGCATAAATTACTCATCTTTAAGCTTGTAAGGTAATTGAGTCTAGGACTAGGACTCTCCACCTAACTATAGATAACTACAACCACTTTCACTTGCAGTTGTCACCCCCGAGACAAATTATAGTGTCTGAGAGGGAATGCTTGCTTCTGAAACTGCACACCAACTACAAGCTAGCATAAGGATGCTAGAGGACCCCTTCCTCAATCCCACCAGCCAAGGGCTTATTCCTTTGCTGACACGGGGAGTCAAGAGGTGCCCCACCTCACCCCGAGTGCATTCACAGTGATTCACCCCCTCATAGGGAGTCCAGAATACATCAGTTAACAGGGCACTGTTCAAATAGCTTTGCTCTAGTCCTTCACTACTTCTACTTTAGGAAGGCCTCTTCTCAAGTTGTTACAAGGCTCCAGAGTAGTTATCTCAACCCTAAGCCTCTAGGGGATCCAAGCTATTATAGGGCTCCAAATATTCTATCCCAACCCACATCCTCCAGGGACCCAAGCTATTGTGGGGATCCATAGACCTTTGTCTCAACCCACATCCTCCAGGGACCCAAGCTGTTACAAGGCTCTAGGGATCTTATCTTAACCCACAGCCTCCAGGGACCCCAAGTTGTTATAGGGCTCTAGAGACTAGCACTCAACCCATAGCCTTTAGGGACATAGAACACTTCCCCTTCTCTTATCTTCTCTTCAAGTTGCTCGTTCAAATCTTCTGCTAGAGGCTCGATCTCAGCCTCTTCTTGGTTTGCCTCCAAGTAAGGTATTTTCCCTTACCATAAGAATTTGAATGGGTCTCCTCCTCAAGGGCTGAAGTCTCTCCCTTCTCATTCTTCCTTTGGTTCAAATGTCTTCCTTTGTTGTTCCAACTCTTTCTTGTTGATCTTCCTTTTCCTTCCACCTCAATTATTGTTGCCCTTTGTTTTTTTTTGCAACCTTCATAAATTACTGCCCTCTTGCTTGTTATGCTTCCTCAAGAATGCATGGGCCTGAGTACTTTTATCAGCTCATTTAATTGCAGGAACTAGTTCATTAATTGCATGCACCAGCCAATCTTCATTGGTTGTCCTGAAACTCAGGTTTCTTCTTTCCACAAGAAATATTCACATCCTAAGCAACAATTTTCCTCCCCTAGCTCTAGAATCCGTGTCCCTTGACTCAGTCCCCATTTTTTATTTTAATTTAAACATTGCAAATTGTTTACATCATATTTATAATGCGGCTCATACGAGACCCTTGCGTGGAGCTATTACAGTTTTGGCTTGGGAAAAGCGGGTCGAACCCTCGACCTTTAGTGTGACAACGTACAATTCTTCACACTTAAACATAAAAGAGTCATAAATTTTATTATAATTATTACTATTTATAGTGTATTAAGTAATAAAATTTTGAGAAGCTTCTCCTTGACAACTTTTAATGTTAAGATTTCATTTATAAACCTAAAGGAGACATTAATTCTTCAACTGCGTAGAAAGAAAGCCATTGGAGCATGGATTCCTACCATGGCATTCTAATAATATCAAACCATTGTAAACCCCTTTAGATTCATACCCACTAGTATACTCTTCGATTTATCTACAATTATGTTGCTAAAACCTCGAAACAAGTAGTGGGACAAGAAAATCCCACCGTGGTGAGAGAAAAACTTGAAATGATGGCAAATGGGCATCCATATCGAGTGTGTATTCCCACCTTCCCCCACTTGAGCAAAATATATATATATATATATATATATTAAAGCCCCTTCCCAATAACACCACCAGCAATGAAATTCGTGACGAAGAGGAATAACTTAGTGCCTGACCAAGTCTTGCCTGCACTCTTCGACAACGATAGAATGGCATACACGCAACCCTTTGCATTTGTCAAAAATAGAAGAAAACTTGGAGCATGAAATAACTTTCATGCTTTTGTTAGACAACTTCACTATTAGTTAGTTAATACATATCTTCAATAGGTGGATCGGTTTATCCAATAGTTAGCATTCCAAACTGAGTGTTAGCAACTTAACAATAATATTCTAAGTATTTATTTTCAACGCTTATGATTCTTCGCAAGACAAATTACTAATCTGCTTAATAGCATGAATATCACGAGATTATTTCAACTTATAACTTTTTAATGGGTTATATTATACTTATACGGATGACATAAATATAAAACAAAATTGAGTAAAATATTAAAATCCAAGTGAAGTAAACATGTAAAAGTCTTCATCGAGTTGGTTCTCTTTAAATTATTAGATGTTTGTATTATTCCTCCATTCATGTAATCGACATATCATTTACATAACTTCACTTACATAACTTTTATTAGGAAGAATCTCTTATAAAATTAAAAGGCGAGGAAACTATTGAGAAATAGTTAGTAGCTTATTCTTTGATTAATATTATTTTATTACATATGTAAAGGGAAAATCAAGAAAAATTGTTTACTCAATGAAATTGAAAAGTGAATCAATTTTTTCAAATTAATCGTTTTCTTTTTCTATAATTTATATATTATTATTATTTCGAATCAATTTATTATTTTCTTATTTTATAATTTATGTATTATTATAACTATATAAAATATTAATTAAATAAGTGTGATAATTAGATTTATGAGTAATAAGTAGTTATTCATTATAAAATGAATTTAAAAGGTTATATACATGAATTTAAAGGTTATCTATGTTGTATTGTATAAATGTAATATTGGAAGAGATGTAGAATTCAAACTTGGTTTGCTACATGAGAATCATAACTCCTAAGCATCAAAGACAAATCCAAGTTACCTCTGAAGTGGAAACCCCACTTCAAGTAACTATAAATCACAACCAAGCAAGCAATATTATGTTATCTTGGGAGAATGACAACCATATTTAAGGATTGGGTCACCGACCAAGGTCAAAGTCAAAGAAATGATCAAATTCAAGGAAGGGAGTTGGAACAAAAACAAAGACAAAAGTTAAATTTTCAATTTAATGTCGAGGATAGACAAATAACCCTCAATATTATGAAAGAAGTCCGAAAATCCAAATTACCATAGTTCACAGGTGAAGATGGGGGTTTAGTAGCCAAAGCTTGGGTGATCGGTGTCAAGAGAGCACTTAGCTTTAAGGCATACTCTTCAAGGGAGAAGACCCATATAACAATGAGTCTACTAAAAGGAGAAGTCTTATTATTGTGGGTAAATGAAGAGACTAATATGCAAGCCACCCCATTTCAAGTTACTTCGGAGATGTTGGAGGAAGCCTTCAGAACCAAGTACCTATCAGAGGAATACAAGCACCAAAAAATAGGGGCTTTTCACATAGTACGACTGAATGGTAGATCAATCGAATATTATGAAGAAAAATTCTATGCGTTGGTCTATTATGTCGACTATATAGCCAATGATATACGTCAAGATGAAATATTCCTGCATGGGCTTGACCCTTTGGTTTGACTGGAAGTTGTCATGTGGAGACCCACCACTATGGAAATAACCCCTAGTTTGGAAAAACAAGTCCATATGATGATAAATATGAAAAGGAAACTGGTAGTTGATGAAAATAAAGAGAAGGAACCCCCCAAAGAAGGGGTAAGTAGAACAAGGGGGAACCCATATGGATTCCAACTAAAACGAAACAATGTTGTCAGGATTACTAGTGAAACTTTTTGGTTTCCTCCAAGAGGACATAGGGGTCAACACTACTTTTGAAGAACTAATGGTGAAAGAAGAGGAGTTGGTTTCCAAGGAAAGGGACAGAGCGAGAATTGAGGTGGAACTTAACATTGGGAATGTGGAGGTCCACATTATAGAAGGAATTGTCCAAAGTATCAATCTAGGCTTAAAAAACAAGGACACAAAGCAAAAGGAGAAAGATAACTAACCCAACATTAAATTCACGTCGTTGTAAACCATTTCCACAGTGAACACCAAGCCATAATTTTGGAGTTTGCAGGTATGATAAAGAACATTCCTCTTTTTGTGTTATTTGATTCAAGTGTCACTGATAGTTTTATTTCTCCTTTGGCACTGCTTAGATGTGGGTTGACAACTCATGAGTAAAGTAATTTTAGGATGGTAGAAATGGTGTCAAAATCTCAACAATCAATAAGATCATTGTTAAAGGATTGCATTGTTAAAATTAGGGGATGTGGCACCAAGATGAACCTATATAGCACGACTCTGGGACTTATGAATTATTTGTAGGAATGGATTGGCTTAAAATCTCATCATGCTATAGTGGATTGCTATAAAAATAAAGTTGTCTTAAAAAATGCCCAAGGAGAACCCACAGTAATCGAGGGAATTAAGCGTGACATTACCTTACACCTCATTTTAGCCTAGAATTTCAATAAATGTATGAGGAAAGGATGCAAGATTTATGTAGTAGAGATGGTTTATGCCGACGGAAAATCCTCTAATAAGTTGCACACACTATTTTCTGAATTTGCAAATGTATTTCCTCCAGAGCTACCAAGCTTTCCTCCTATTTGAGAAATTTAATTTCCCATTTCCTTGAAACCGAGAACAAAACCCATATTTAAAAACCTTATCGAATTACTGTCACAAAACTTAATGAGTTGAGTATACAACTTAAATAACTACTTGATCAAAGATTCATCTAACCCAATGTATCACCTTGGGGTGCAACAATGATATTTGTGAAGAAAAAGGATGGAAAAATTAGGTTATCTATTGATTATCAAGATCCAAAAAAAACCAACATTCAAAACAGGTATCCCAAGCCTCACATTGATGACCTCTTTGACCAACCATAAGGAGCTTAAATATTTTCCAAGATAGACTTACGCTGAGGATACCACTAGTTAAGAATCAAAGAGGAGGACATACCAAAGACAACATTCAGGACATGATATGGGCACTATGATTTTATTGTGGTGCATTTGGTTTGACTAATGCTCTAGCAACATTCATGAACTTGATGAATAGTGTTTTGTTCAAGTATTCCTATATTTCATCCTCATTTTTTCCTGTAATGAAAGGGAGCATAAAGGGCACTTGATTTTGGCACTTCAATGCCTTAGAGAACATAAGGTATACAAAAACCTTACTAAGTTTTCTTTTTTGAGAAAGAAATTAAATATCTAGGCCATACCATTAGTTGGAAAGGAATTGCAATGGATAGTGGCAAGATTGAAACTATAATGGATTGACCTAATCCTAAGAATTTCAAAGAAGTATGCAACTTTATGGCGTTGGAAGGCTATTATAGAATATGTATCTAAGGATTCTCGTAGATATCCAATCCCATTAAAAACATCCAAAGGAAAGGATTTGAGTTTGAATGGAAAAGTCAGTGTGAGAGAGAATTTAATGAGCTAAAAAAATGACTCACAACTGCTCTAATATTAAAGGTGCCCGACATGGATTTGTGTATGCACAAATGCATCAGGAGAAGGATTAGGTGCAATCTTGATGTAGGATGGAGGGGTTATCACTTATACTTCACTTAAACTCAATACCCATGAAATCAATTATGTTGTTATAAATATAATTCATAGTAAAATAATAATAAATCTAAATGTAAATGTAATAATAAATAATAAGTCATTAACTAATGATTAGTTAGTTGGTGATGAAGAGGCATGTCTTGGAGACATAGCCATTTGTGAAAGGGCACCTGCCATTCTCATTTATAATCATCTATCATCAATTATTTTACACAATATACAATTTACAATTTCTATCCTACAATGGAAGTCTTTGTTTACAAAGTATTTTAATATTTCCACTGCATATATGACTATTGGTCACTACATTGGTATCAAAGCTACGTTCTCTGATCACTGGCCTTTGGCCTTCAACTCATCGTCAACTTGGTTGTCATCATAATCGAAGCGTTTCGCTACATACTTGGCGTTCCTCCATACCACCGTATTCGCTGGCAAGCCTTTGGCCATAATAAAAATAATAAAAAAAGGAATATATTAGAAAAAAGGGACATATTTAAAAAAAAAAATTATTCAAAAGAAAAAAAAAAAACTAGAATTTACTTAGTCAAAGAAATTATCACTAAAGGAAGGCTATATTTAAGGTTATATAAAGGAATTATTATAAGGAATTATCATGGCAATTCATATTAAGGAAAATTAAGGTTTAAGAAAAAGAATGATTGCATAATACTTAAAGTTATTTCGAAAAAACAAAAATGAGATCAATCATGGAAAAAAAAATGATGGAGATAGTGGGGCTCAAGTCTAAAATGTCGTAAGCCCCAAGGGATAGCTCAAATGGTAGTGTTCCCGTTGCTAAAGTACCTTTCCATATGGAAGGTCATGGGGTCAAATCTCCTCGACACCCTTGGGGTTAGGCCCCGAAATTAAAGCCGACGGCTGATCCCTTCAGGTGGATCTACCGGATTATTACCCGTGGATGTAGCGGCCACTTAGCGACCGTGAACCACAACTGAAAAAAAGAGAGTCTAAAATGTCGTAGGAAGAAGGATTTTCCTATAATGGGTTTCCAATTACAAATCACGCAGTAATTACATTAAAAGGAAGTATCCAAGGAAGAAAAATTAATATTTCTATTAGCACAAGCAACAATAAAAATTATATCAACATCAACTTGGCTAATAAGCTATTAATTCCAGAGCCAGGCATTGGGGTAAGGAAAACTATTTGTGACAAAAAAAATATGAAATTAGTGATTTACAAGTGACAATAGATCATTATGAGTACATATCTGAATTTCATGTTGTAACTATGTATGATAGAAATATTGACATCATTCTCGGTCAATATTGGTTTAAGGATTTGGGTACATTCATGTTAAACATGGTGTTACACTAAAAATTGTCATCTTGACATTCTGCTATGTGTATGAGCTCATTATTACTCATACTTCTCCCTTTGCAAGTCTAACATATCAGTTCCTCATGTCAAGCCTTGAAAATCAGAGAAAAGTTCCTAAAAGTCTCCTAAAATTTGGTATCGCACTTTCTCGCTATCTTGCATGTGGTCCCGCACCCAATGTTCAACTATCCTGCATACTTGAACGCACTTTATCTGTGTTAAAAGTTCGGATCCCTGTAAGATAAAAAAGGCGCAAGTAATTTCCAAAAAGCTCAATAAAAGTAAATTCTAGAAGCTTCCAAAAAATATCTTGCGGTGATAGAACCACTCTTATGAGGTGCATTTATCCCTTACCTTATGGAGCTAACCCCTTGATGTGAGGAGCTTATCCCTTTGAAGGAGGATTCTATCCCTTCATAGTTGGAATAGAAAACCTCCTCTATTCTACTATAAAAAGAGGCATTGTGTAGCCTCAAAGGGAGTTGAAGCTTTAGAATATTTGAAGTTAAGTGCTGTTGAGATTCAGACTCAGTTAATTAAGACTTTTGTGAGGAAAGATTACATACCTCTATTCGTCTTGGTTGGAGGAGTGCAAAGCTTATCAAAGTAAAGGAGATTCCTGCTTCGGACCCCGGAAAGTCCTGTGCAACATCAAGGCTCAGGTTGTAAGGATTTTCTTCTTTCGAAATTAATACAAATATACTCATTTTTCTCAATAAGCTTTCAATCAATGGTTTATTTCATAGATTCCTTGATCAATATGATAAGCATGGTTTATGATGATTTCTATACAGGTGATATGTAATATTTTGCTTGTTTGTGACTGTAGGTTTACGAGGAAAACTCCTTCAAGCACGCAAGGGACAACAACGACTTCAAACAAGCACTGGACAAACGGTAAGTCCTTAACACCTCAATAGAGCTTTTTATAGATCATATATGCTTAGAGAAAGATTAGTTTATTTGGCTGTTTGTTGCTAGATACTTTTAGTACTAGGGAGATCGGTCTTGTCCGCAAGACGGATTAATCCTCCAACAAATTGGCGACTCCGCTGGGGAAAGAACTTGTTGTTTTTGGTTCCCTTTTATTTTGATTTGAGAAAACGTTTTTCTAGTTTTTGATTGATAGACATCTGCCTGGGTAGCTTAGGTTTTCTCTGTTTTTGAAAATTTTGAGATCTTTTATGTTTTTCTCTAATTTTTCCTGGGACCGAACTTTGTCTTCTTTTCACAGTGCGGGCAGTTTCACATATTTGCTTTAGTAAACAGTACGGTACCGCACCTGTTACTTCTGCAAGCCTGCAGACCCTGTTAAAATTTTGAAAAACCTTTGGATTTCTTCCTTTAGTTTATCTTTATTTTGATTTAGAGTTTTTGGTTTCTGCCCAGATTGATGATTGTTTCTGTCAAAAGTTTTCCGTGAATGAATCTTAGCAGTATGGCGTTTTGATGATTTTCTAGAAGTTTTGCATGTTGGATTGTTTTTCGCTTGGTCTTTGTAGCGATTCGAAGCATTGAATTTTGGAAGTACCTAAGATTACATTGGTCTTTTGTCTTTTGCTGAATCTGGCCTAATTGTGAAATCATCCTTTATTAAGAAATAGAGTTACCTGTTTCTTTGCAAATCTTCGACAAGAAACTTTGTTATTGGTTTTTGAATTTCATTTTTTTAATTGAATGTTTTTGATCTGTTTGTTATTTTGAACGAATAGATCCTTAGTTTGCTGAATAGCTAAGTAAAACATTCTTCAAAAAAAAAAAATCTTAAAGCTTTAATTCAATTAGATTGTTAAAATTTGTAGATTTCAGAATTAGTTTAACAGTTTTGAGTGTTTTTCATAGAATTTTAGAGATCTCTTTTGAAGGAAACTTGTTTTGTAGTTTCAAGTTTCTGAAAGTGAAAGGATTTTCTTATGAGCTTTGATAGTTTTGTTTCATTTGGAGTTATTGCTGAAAAGACAAAATATTTTCTTTCAATTGCTCTTAATGTTTAAAGAAGAAATTGTTCATTAAAAGAATTGCATTCTCCAACTTTTCCTTAATTAAAATTTCATTGAAAGGGAATGATCTGATTATCATTTTTAGGTGCATTAGTGTTTTTTGGAAGTCGAGTCTTCACACCATCAGAGTTTGATTTCCGTACCCATTGACTTAAGGAACAACTCTTAAAAGTAACGCTTAATTAAAATTCATCTAGCAATCTTTTTATTTTCTAGGGCTCTTATCACCAACATAGCTTAGGCTAGTATCTTGGAGTAGGGAGTAATTAACTCTCCAAGGTAGTAAAACAAACAAGTAGATAAATCTTGCGGTAGGAAATAAACCCAATTGTAATTTGTATAATCTGGGAAGCTTCTCTTAAAGAAGTCAATCACGAGATCATGTCCGAACCTTTGAGACAATCAATTCTATTTCATTGGGGAAGATAGAAGATTTTGTGCGTATTACAAACGGTAAACCTTGGATTAACCATTGTCGAGGAGCCTCGGGTCACTTGTCGGTAAACCTCGGATTAACCATGTCGAGGAACCTTCAAGGGGATTGAGCTTTGTTACTCTGCCCTTGCGCGTGGGATCGGATTGTAGACTATTCCCCCAGTTATATTTGTTACTATTGGTAACCTTAGTGTCCACAAAATTAAGATTATTTCCTAAGGTGACGGTGAAGGAAAGATCTCACTGTACCTGGAGCAGAGGTCGACTAGACTCACTTGGACTCTTTGGGGAGTTCTCTTCACATGAGATGGTTTTGTGCAGAAACTTGTGCCAGTCTGTTTCATTAAGCAGGTTGTCGGGGTAACTGTTCCAACCGCCTTTTCTATATTAAATTTCTACTAAGTTGGATTTCATCACCAACTAGTGTTTTTAGTACGGGGATTTATTGTTTGTGTGTGGTTTGAACTCCTAGATTTTTAAGCGTGTGATTCAGCTGTTTTTTCCTTTAAAAACTTTAGGTGTTTTCTTTGAAATATTATTTTTTTGCGTGTGATTAGTTAAATATTTAATCGTGGCAGAATTGCCAAGACAATCCCGGAGACTACAAGGGAAACCCCCTAAATATACACCAAGTCAGCTTGAAGGGCTTCACGCTCTGGTATCGTCTAGTAGCGGTAGGATTAAATCAACAGAAGTTGGAACTTCATCCATAGTGGTTCATCCTGATTATCAAACACCCATAACAGAACACATTCAAGAGCCGATTTCAGTTTCTGAATTTACTAGTAGTATTTCTCCTACTAGTGAATTGGCTGACGAACCTGAAATTGAACCTTCTGTTTTGGAAACATCCTCAGGATTTATTTCACCAACTTCTAGCGATCCTAGTTCACCTAGGGTAAGAAATATTGTCACTGACGATCTTCCATCTGGACTAATTTCTATTGAAGAACTTACTAATACAGACGAAGACTTATCTCTTCCCAATTCCCCTCAGTCGTTAAATCTTAGGGAGCGTGAATCAATTTTATACAGCCCTATTCGAACTACTGCTTGGTACTTATCCTTAACGAATTTTTTAAAGAATCTGGGTCTTGCCTTTTCTCCACCTCGAGTTCCATTTCATCCAACACCCAAAGGTTATTATCCATCGTCCATTATGGCAGGAGAGTCATCCATGTTTTCCCAGACACCGGAAGCATTTTTACACGGTGGTCCTTCTGTTCCTTCAGGATATCAGGCTCTGTCTGGTACTTTCTCGGGGGTAGCTCCTCAACCGATTGAAAGTGTGTTATCATCTGGTTTAAGTGGAATTAAAACTGAAACGCTGAACGCAGAGAAAATTTTTATGATGTCTGGTAATATTTCGAATTCGCAACCTCAAGGTAGTCAAGTACCGCCTGGAGGGCAATCTCAGGGAAATCAATTACCGCCTGGGGGGCAACCTCAAGGTAGTCAGTTACCGCCTGGGGGGAAACCTTCAGGAAGTCAGTTACCACCTGGGGCTCAACCTCAAGGTAGCTTTTTCCCAGGAAAAACTATGGAATCATATTATTTTGGGGGACAACCCCAAGGACAGTACATACCTCAAGGATATAAACCTTCAGGACAGTACACACCCCAAGGTCAACCCCAAGCTCAATATGATCCTCAGGGTCCTTATCAACCCCAGTTTCAGTACGCGCCTCAGGGTTATCAACCTCAAGGTCAGTACCCAATTCAAGGTTACCAACAACGTTCTGGTTAGTCATCTCTTCAAGGAGCCGAAAATTTACCACTTACTTATCAACCCTACGTTCAACCAGGTTATGGTCCTTATGTTCAACCTTCTGCGGGACAATAACCCATAATGAATATGGTGTGGGATCCATCCCAATATCAATAGCCTATGCAACCTAATGTGCAGTTTCCTTTTCAACCTGGACAACCTTTGGTTTCTAGTCTAACCCAGCCACCTGTCCAGCCTACTATTCAAACTCCTGCACCTAGTACACCTCAGACTCTGCCTCAAACTGTTGTAACTGCTGCTACGTCTTTCCAACCTGTAACACCTATTTCTGGAGTATCTGTAATGTCAAGTTCGTCTATCCCTGCATCTGTGAAAATCCCTCAAGTCTCTGTACCCCAGTCAGGGCCTTTCGTTCAGACTTCAGTTCAGATGCCTGCAGGACAAGCCGGTACGAGTACAATTGTCACAAGTCAACCGCAATTCACGTATCAACCGTACCAGGGATATCCTCAATTCTGTCCCGGTTCAAAAAATCCAAATTATCAGTATCAACCGTACCCTTGCCACACTTATCAGCAGCCTCAACAACCCCAGTTTGGTCCGGTTAATCCTGCTTTTCTGGAAAGTTACACAATTCCTAATGCAACTCCAATTCCTAGTTATCCTGGGTATCCTCCTCCTGGAACTGCTTTGGCTACTCAAGGCTTTTGTGACCCTAATATTCAGTTACCATTTATTGCAACTTTGGATTTACCTAATTTGACGCGCCTTACGAATGATCCGATTTTCTATTATCCTCACTGGCCGCCAATGCCACATAAGTTGCCCAGTGATATACCGAAATTCGAAGGTAAGTCAGGAGAGGATCCATCAAATCACGTCATGACTTATCACCTCTGGTGTGCGTCTAATTCAATTATTGATGATTTGATTTGCTTACATCTTTTCCAAAGAACTCTTATTGGTCTTGCAGCCAAATTGTACATTGAGTTACCACGAGGCTCGTTTCATAATTTCAGTCAGTTAGCGACTACCTTCTTAACTCATTTTCAGTTTCCTGTCAGATATGAAAATGGCACAGAATTATTAACTTCACTAAAACAATCTACGTCTACATATATTTCTGATCATATTCATGAATGGTGACGTAGAAGGCGTTTGGTGAAAGTTTACATTCCAGATCAAATTTTGGCAGAATGGTTTGTTAAATAATTGTTACCCAAGATCATTGAAGATGTAGCTAAGGCCGGTGTTGTTACTGAAGAGCAAGTGATTGCTCAAGCTCAATACATTGACCTCATTTACACGTAGTTAGGTACTTTACACGAAAAAATCCCCGACCTTCCAAAACAAGGTCAGATAGCTGCTGCTCCTTCAGGGTCTCATGTTGTTGATGGCATGATTGGTACAGTCAATACTAAAAGTAAGAAGAAATCTTCAAAGAATTCTTCTTCTATTATAACTTTACCAGATTCCCCGAAAGGAGAATCTTCCCCCGAAATTTCTGCCGACATTCATGTCGTAGAGACATCTACGGCTAAATCTAAATCCGGTGGTAAAAATAAAGGGAAGAGTAAAAACAAAAATAATTCGAAAGAGAAAACTGATAAAAATGAATCCAATGATGAAAAGCACAAACCTCGTTACCCTTGTTACATTTGTGACGAGGATCACTTCACTAAGGAATGCCCACATCGAGCAGAGGTTGCAAAATTCGTTAAAGGTTCACAACAACCTGCTGTCTTGAAGGATCCTTTTCCGACTCAAGATAGCAAGATGGTTGGTTCCATTTTGACTACTTCAGAAGAACCTATTTTCATGATGTCTCATGTAAGGATTGCGAAGCGATCGCAAGATTATGGTACTAAGAATCCTGTTGATGGGAAAGAAGAAAAATCTTCTAATGCAAATACATCAACTACACCTCCTCCTGTTTCTGGTCTGCTACAAATCGAGAAACAAAATCCAGACTTAATAATCAAACCGCCTGCTAAAGGTGTTCTTCGTAAATCAGCTTTCAATCCACATGCGAGAGCTGCTCAGAATTACAATATTGTTGAAGATTTAGCTATTTCCCCTTCAGCAATGTCGGCTTTGGAAGTGTTGCAATCATTCCCAACACAACGTAAATTACTTTTGTCTGCTATAGGAGCTGTAAATGTTCAGGATTCTAATCTTATAATTGTTACACCATTTTTTGGTCATCTAACCTTTCATCATTAGATGGACCCAAGTGCACCATGTAAGACCAGTTTTACCCCAAGTAAAACTGCTTTCACTATGTTAATTAGGAAACCCCAAAAGGAATAATTAATTAAACCATAATTTAATTATTATTCCCAGTCATGTTTAACCCAAAAACAAAGAAATTAATTAGATAAACCCATAGTTATCTTATTATTTTCTAGGAATAATTATTTAAATAATATTCCTTGTTAAATATGACCAAATCAACCACCATTAATCAACTAAATCATTATTTATTTGATTATATCCCAACCACTTCCTTAAAAAGATAAATAAATCATTTATTTATTTATTTTTCATTAATCAAGGGATTTGACCCAAGTCAAACACCCTTTCCCTCCAACAAATATAATAAAATATTCCATAGAGGTGGATCTAGATTTGGTTAACATTATTTTAATCATGCACCAAGATCTAGAATGACCCAATATTTTGTTATAAATAGGAGGGTTTTCCCCTTCATTCTTCACCTTTTGTTGCATACTAGATCACTCCGGATCTATACACTTGGTCTCATTTTCTGCCATTTTTGCTCCCATTGAGCTCTACCTTCTACATTGGGTTTTCTACATCTACAAGAGAGAGAAAGCTTAGATCTGAAGTGCTGAGGACTACAAAGAACCCATCCCATTGAGGAGATCCGGATACACCTTCTTGTTTCCTCCTGTGTGTGGATGTGAATATGCACCTCATCTGTTAATCTGTACCTTGCCTGTCTCTGTTGGATGCATGACAAACTTTACTCTTTCCGCTTAATGTCTTTCCATTTATAGATCCGTTTACGCAAGATTTTAATCAAATACTAATTATCCTAAGACCTTTCTGTACCTCTATTGTTGTTAGGGCTATTAGTTATGCGTAGCTAAAGTGGTTCTTTTTCGTACATTTCGACAAAGAATTCATACTAACAATAATATTCAATTTAGAAAATAGTACACCTCGTCTATCTCATCAAATGGCTTTCCAGATACCAGTGTTAGTAAAAAACAGACCGATCTATCGGACTGTGATTGATGAGGGAGCTTCAACGTGTATTATGTCGATTCAGTGTTGGAAATCGCTTGGTTCCCCTACACTTAACCAATCTCCGACGATTCTTAAGGCTTTTGATGGTCGAGGTTTCCACCCTTTTGGTATTTTGTAGGATTTACCCATAGGGGTCGAAGGTAAAACTATAAATCTAGATGTGTAAGTGGTTGATGCCCCTCTACATTACAACCTTCTTCTAGGTCGCAGTTGGTCTTATGCGATGACTGCTGTTGTTTCTTCAGTCTTTCGACTCATAAAATTTCCATATCAAGGAAAGATGGTCACAATAGATCAGTTAACTTATTTCTCTTCCGACCCAGCCTCTACAGAAACAATCCAACACGTTGGTAAAGCGGCTATCCCTTATAAGGATGTTGGAGTAGGATTCGTTAAAGATTCTGGTTTACTAGGAAATTTTTCCTTTCCTCCTCCTAATGTATCGCCTGCTGTTGCAACTATTCACATGATTTCGTCAGACACTATTATGTTTGATTATCCTTGGATTGTACCTTCCGACTCCGAGTTATATTCAATTGATGGCATGATGCCTTTGAGTTCATTTGAAATTGCATACCAGTCCGTATAGTCACTTTCTGACACCTCTTCAACCGGAATTGATCCAATGAATGGGATCCATGAGGAATCACTTTCTATATCCAGTTCAGCCACAACGACATTTCCGGATGTTGTTCATACTGATGAGCAGATTCATGAATTTTTGTCTATTGATGATTTACCATGGGAAGATCTGCATCACCGATCTTCATTTTTACCTGAACTAGATCATTTTGAAAATGATTTCACTTCAATTTTTACTGCTGAATATGTCAAAGAACCGCAGAATCCATTGAAAAATCCTGATTTTAAGTTAAATTTGGAAAATATTTCTCGAACGATTCCAATTGACATTTCGGTAAAACCAGGAATAATTGAAAACATTCATATAGGTGCTTGCTGTACTGAAGATGAAATTAAATCTTATAAAGCCCTATTTCAAGAATTTCATGATGTGTTTGCCTGGTCTTATGAAGAAATGCCAGGAATTGATCCGTTAATCGTCATACATGAAATCAAGACTTACCCGGATGCCAAACTTGTTCGTCAACGTTTACGTCAAATACATCCTAGAAAATTTGCTGCTATCAAAGCAGAAGGTGAAAAATTACTTCGTGCAGGTTTTATTTATCCAATTCCCTTAACGGATTGGGTATCAAATATTGTTCCTGTGACTAAAAAACAAGGAACGATACGAGTATGTATCGATTATAGGGATATTAATCGAGCTTGTCCCAAAGACAATTATCCAACTCCCTATATCGATCAGATAATCGATGATTGTGCCGGTAGTGAAAGGTTTTCCTTTATGGATGGCTTTTCTGGGTATAATCAAATAAACATACTCCCTGCTGATCAGCCAAAAACAACTTTTATTTGTCCATGGGGGACATTTTCTTATCGCAAACTACCCTTTGGTTTGAAGAACGCTGGAGTGACTTTTCAAAGGGCAATGTCTTACGCGTTTCATGACATTAAGCACATTGTGCAGCCGTATCTCGATGATTTACCTGCTCATTCATCACACAGGGCCGACCATCTCACACACTTATGAGCTATCTTTATGAGGTGTTGGCATTATAAAATTAGGTTGAATCCACATAAATGTGTTTTTTGTGTAGAATCAGGTCGTTTACTGGGATTTGTTGTTTTGAAATTAGGCATTCGCGTTGATCTGTCGAAGGTCGAAGCTATTTTTAAATTACCTCCTTCTTCGACTTTACGCCAACTCCAAAGTTTGCAGGGGAAAGCAAAATTTTTACATCAGTTCATTCCTAACTATGCTGAGCTTACAAAGGGTTTTACCTGGTTGCTGAAACAAAACATTCCATTCTTTTGGGACGAGATCGCTGATCGATCTTTCAATGCAGTTAAACACGCGTTGACTCATGCACCGTTATTGCATCCTCCCAACTACAACCAGGATTACATTTTGTACCTTGCTGCTTCTCATTCCACCATTGGGATGGTGTTAGTTCAGGAAGATGGACCTCACACTGAACATGTGATTTACTATATTAGTTGGAATCTGCATCCGACTGAGATCAAATACACACATGTGGAAAAATTGGCATTGACAGCTGTCCAAGATGTCTAGAGATTTAGGCACTACATCTTGTTACGTAAAACCACAGTAATTTCTGATTGCAACCCTATGATGTATATTTTGACCAAACAATTGCTAGGGGGGCAAGTATTCCAAATGGATAGTCATCCTGCAGGAATTTGATTTGGAGTTTGAGACATCCAAAGCAAAGAAATCGTTGGTATTTGCGGAACTGATGTGTGATTTTCCCTCTACTGATACTGAAACTTTGGCAGAAGAGCCCATTACGGACAAATCTCTGTTTCTTAACAACTCTAGATCCATGGTATGGAGATATTATTGTTTATCTCCAAACCCAATCTTTTCGGCCTGAAATCTCACAATCTTAGCGATGGAAAATACGCTTCCAATCCCAATAGTATAATATTATTGGTGAAACACTCTATCGTCGTGGAGCGGATTCTGTTTTTAGATGCTGTCTTATTCATGAAGAAGCTGAAAAGGTGTTAAATTATTTCCATTCTGGAGCATGTGGCAGTCATATGTCTGGGTATGCCACATCCCAAATGATATTGCACATTGGTTATTTCTAGCCGTCATTATTCAAATATTGTATTTATGCAGTCCAGAAATGCCACAATTGTCAACTTTTTGATCGTAAGATGCACGCGCCACCTGCTCCTCTTCATCCCATAATTGCTGTTGGTCCTTTCGTGAAATGGGGTATCGATTTTATTACATGTAACCCTCACTCGATCGGGGGGCATGCATATATTATTTTAGCAGTAGATTATTTTACTAAGTGGGCTGAGGCGATGCCTACATTTTCGGCTGATGGCAAGACTGCTGCAACTTTCATATTTAATCACATAATTGCTAGGTTCGGTGTTCCTCAAGCCATTATTACAGATCATGGAAGTAATTTTTGAAATGTCATGATGACTAAACTGATAGATCAACTTGGCCTGCGTCACGACAGTTCCACTCCGTATTATCCACAAGCCAATGATCTGGTTGAAGCCATAAATAAAGTTTTAGTCACAATGATTAGACGAATTATTGGTATTCACAAAATGAATTGGCATTCCATGTTATTTTCAGCACTTTGGGCATATCGAACCTCAGTAAAAACATCAACTGGTTTCACTCCCTTTCAACTCGTTTACGGTTTGGAAGCTGTGTTGCCGATTGAATGCGAAATTCCGTCACTAAAATTAGCCATAGAATTACTCCCAGCTACGTCTGAGGAGGAGAAACATTTCCTGTACTTAGCTCAGCTGGATGAGAATCGACGAAATGCCGTAATAGCAAATGAGGCTCATGTTAAATGAATAAAAGCTCAGTATGATAGAAGTGTTACCCCTCGAAATTTTTTAGAAGGAGACCTAGTCTTAGTTTATGATCAAGCCAACGATAAGCTAGGAGCTGGGAAATTTGTGCCCATGTGGCATGGCCCTTTCATTGTCAAGCGAAATCTAGCTAAAGGGGCCTATGAGTTGATAGATTTTGACGGCGTCCCTTTAGATAAACCCAGAAATGGACTTTATCTGAAGCGATACTATGCTTAACTTGGTATGGAGATTTTTTATTAGATTAGATTTCTTTACTGGTGGTGTGTTTTAGATTATAAAAGCATGCTTAGTTTAGAAGTGTGTTTTTATCACTATTCCTGCTTATCTGAGTTTTACTCTTGATATTGCAGATGTCGATGTCTCTTCAAACCTACATTGGTTTTGCTGATGGTGCTTGTCGTAGTACACAGAACATTTCTTTCGCAACTTGGGTTATTTATTCACCCTCTGATGAGTTAGTATCCATGCATGGGGTAAGACTTGGTCAAAAAACGAATAACATTGCCGAGTATAGTGCAGTGATTGAGTTATTATCTGAATCCATATCATTTGGAATTCAGAGTTTGATTGTTAGGTTGGATTCTGAACTTGTTGTATTACAATTGAACCGAGTTTATGCCATTAGAAATACAGTGTTATTACGATTATTTTTAAGAGTTCATCTCTTGGAACGTGAATTCGATTACATTGAATATCAACATATTCTAAGAAATTTAAATACGTTAGCAGATGCAGTTGCTTCTAGTATGATAAATTGACATTTGCAATGATCAAAGCAGTAAAACAAAAAACATCCATAATATGTATATAGATAGCCGGTAAATAGTGATATATCTTAGTATAGAAGGTTTTCAAAAAATATACAACGTCTTCGATCATAGGTTGGAAACACCTTATGATTGGAAAAATGATAACACAAAAAGTCAAAAATATGAGTCTAGAACACGATCATCCCATCACTGATGGTGATCATGATAAGAAACCATTGCTCGAGCCACCCTACACAGGAACCTCCTAAAAGGTCCTGGAACACCAATCACGTATCTCTTCAATCTGAGTGGGATCTCATCTATGTCCGTCTCTGGAATATCTAGAGTCATACGCTCTAGATGATGCTCTAAATTAGAAAAAATTTCCACTGATTGGCCTACTGGGGTTGGTGCGGCTGCAACTGGTTGTCTTCTGTCATAAGGCTAGAGATGGGCTGGTTGCCATGGACTCACATCTGCATTCATAAAAAAATTTAGTTATTAATTGACAAGATGATCAAAAAATAAAAAATTAGAATTTAAAATTCATTGAATTTTTTTTTACCTGATTCATCCCACTATTCCCCTGCTGGGAGAGTCATCTCCCGGTCGCCGTAGAAGTCTATCTCGGGATACGAAAATTCCTCGATGACAAAAATTTGGCGGTCCAGCCAACGAAAATACGAAGGAGGAAATCGAACAACCTTAGTGCCCTCAATACCGTGACAGGCCATCAATGCAACCCAACAAACCATCCTAGGTTCTCGGGGTCGACCAGCGTCAACATGAATACTTTGCGGAGCTAGCATGGGTACCCTCTCTAGAGCAAAAGTGACCACGATGGATCCATATCCAAAGTTATTTAGTTTTCCATTTTTTTCTCTAGTTAGTTGGCCTTTTACATTGGCCAACACAGCTTCGCACCAGTTGAAAATGGTGCCTCAGAAACAATCTATAGCAATACGCATCTGGGAACTGGTAGCCACATGCAGTGCGGAACTCCCACACAGTCTGGTAATAGTAAATGCAATCACTTTCAGCTCGAGATGGATGATAGTTTTTATATCAATCCGTTTTTCCCTGGGGTCTACTTCATCATTACAGAACTCTTGTCGAAGACTAGCGACAGTTTGGCCACCTGGCCTAGTCCCAAACAAGGAAAGTTGTTCGCCCCTCTTGGACAAACCAGTCAGAAAATAAATATCCTCCAGCTCAATTTCGAGCCGGTGGCCGCCAATAATGAAACACTGGTCCTGCACATTCCACCTGTTTACCAACAATGTCAGGAGGTCTACCTATGCCCTCATGCCCTGAATGGCCCAAAATTTATACAAACCGCATGCTCTTAAAGCCTACATTGTGGGAAAATGGAGCATCGCGGCGTCATCCACATCCTCATGCTCAAGTTCTCTCCAAATCAACATCTTGCTAATCCTACAATGCATAAAAAGATAAGTTAGAACAATCTAATTTGAAAATTTTTGGGTGGCAAATGAAAAATTTGATTTTGAAATTCAATTGCGTGGGGACCGCACTTTTGCTTCGTACACAGTGCGTAGGAACGCACGCGTTCCGTAGGTAAAGTGCGGACAAACGACCTTTTTTCTATATAGAAAAGGTCGGGGTCCGCAGGTCCTATGTGTTATGCCTGCGGACCCCCGCAGACGGTTTCTTAAACATATTTTTCCCTTAAAAAATGGAAACTAAAGCCTAAAAAGAATTGTAAACAGATGAAAAGAAAGATTAAGAGGTCGTGGATTACCTGGGACTGACGATTCTCGATTTCGTCGGACGGATCTTCCAGAATCTTCACAAGAACTTTTTACCCAAAAGCTTCTACTTTTCACTGTGAACTTGAATGGTAAAAATGAAGTTGAAAAAGTCCTTTTTATAAGTTTTTTCGAATAGATGAATTTTTAATTTATTTATTTTTCACTTTAAAAAGGGTATCTTGAAAGCATTTTTACTTATTTTAAACAGGTATGTGTAATGTTTCAAATTTTTGTGCAGAAATTGGATTTATCAGGAGAATTGACCATTTTTCAACAAAGAGCGTACTTTTATCACTTTTTCGGACTCTTTCAAAATTTTACGAAAAAGCGAAACATTGAAGTTCTCTTTTAAGCCCTTTTCAGACTCTCTAAATATGAAAATATTGCCGAGTACTTGATTTTTCAAACTCGTTAAAGTAAATGAATAATCATCCCTTCAACATAAGTTTACCCCTTTTACGGACTGAAATGGACTATTTACGAAAAAGGTATACGTTGACTAATTACGGTCAATAGAGTTCTCTCCCGCATTATTTTATCCTTTTTCAGGCTCGAGAGACTAAATTTACGAAAAAGTACACCCATGGATTTTTCTTAAGTTTTTTCTTCTGACTCCCTAAAATTGAAAAACACCGAGTTTCTCCTAAACTAGACTCGTTAAAACTTAACAGTAAAGGACCTGTTCAATTTTAAATAGGAACGAACCACTCCTTCTTAGGGTTCGAATCTTAAACTAAGTTGGACTCATCCGAAGGATGAGCTTATAAAAAAGCAAATGTTATCCTCCTCAAGCTTGTCAAAAATAAAGAGGTACTTGCCAGAAATGGTGGGGGAAAAGAGAGAAAAATGACTTGTTTGTGGTATTTTGATTTTTCGAAAATCTAGTTAACCACTCTTGAACACGACACTTTCAATCACCTGGGTTGGGAAATTATTTACCTAACAGTTAATCGAACCTCATTTGAAAGTCTTCATCCGGTTTCTGGGTATTAGCTTTGGGTCAACTACTACCAAGCCATCTGCAGTGTCGTTATGTGTTCAAGAGGACAGTTCAAATAAACCATTCATCTGCAAAATATCTGTCATCCATTTTTGACCATCCCTGAGTCAGTCCTTGCCAATATATTTTCAAAACTTGATCTATGATTTCGTGTTGTGGGCTTTCCTACGACGGATCACTTTCTATCGACGACAACTCATTATCTAGGAAGTTGATCCAGAAATCGTCAGTACCTTGGAATCTGCATGCCTTAATGGCAGGTTTCTCGCCTTCGACGATAGGTTACATCATTGACCTTCGATCGAATGATTCCGTGACATGTTCGACTTCAGCTCATTCATTCAAATTTCATGGATTGTACTGAGTACTTTGAGAGCCATTGACATTACTGGTGGTTACTCTCACACTTGTTAACAGTTTACATCATTGACTGGTAATCAAGTGGTTTCTACCATGTTCGACTTCAACACATTTATTCACATGGATAGAATCATACTAGTTCGAGATGCAGAAATCAAGACCCTGGATCTAGTTTCTACCATCTAGGTTGCAAGGAATTTTGTTATCCTTTATACAGTAGACTATTTACAAATAGATGGCTGTGTCCATACTGTGTCTACACATGTCTATACTATGATGTACTCAAAATCATTCCTGTATCAGAACAGTTTGAATTAGTCTCTAGTTAGTTTTGATCTGAGTATGGGAATGCCTACCTCAGCGATGATATATATATAATTTTTCATTGAATGTTTTTACAGGTTCCGACTGGGGTGACCACAGGATGATCCTTGAAATGATAAAGTACTGCACTCTTCATATATGACAGACTTCAACATCATCTATTCCAGACTTTGCACTTTAGGGGGCAATCTGTTACACTGAAAATTTTCATCCTGACATTCTGCTATGTGTATGAGCTCATTATTACTCATACTTCTCCCTTTTCAATTCTAACATATCAGTTCCTCATGTGAAGCCTTGAAAATCAGAGAAAAGTTCCTAAAATTCTCCTAAACTTTGGTATCGCACTTTCTCGCAATCTTGCCTGCGGTCCCGCACCCAATGTTCAACTATCTTTCATACATGAATTCACTTTATCTGTGTTAAAAGTACGGACCCCTGTAAGATCAAAAAGGCGCAAGTAATTTCCAAAAAGCTCAATAAAAGTGAATTCTAGAAGCTTCCAGAAAATATCTTGCGGTGATAGAACCGCTCTTATGAGGTGCATGTATCCCTTACCTTATGGAGCTAACCCCTTGATGTGAGGAGCTTATCCCTTTGAAGGAGGATTCTATCCCTTCATAGTTGGAACAGAAAACCTCCTCTATTCTACCATAAAAAGAGGCATTGGGTAGCCTCAAAGGGAGTTGAAGCTTTAGAATATTTGAAGTTAAGTGTTGTTGAGATTCAGACTCAGTTAATTAAGACTTTTGTGAGGAAAGATTACATACCTCTATTGGTCTTGGTTGGAGGAGTGCAGAGCTTATCAAAGTAAAGGAGATTCCTGCTTCGGACCCCGGAAAGTCCTATGCAACATCAAGGCTTAGGTTGTAAGGATTTTCTTCTTTCGAAATTAATACAAATATACTCATTTTTATCAATAAGCTTTCAATCAATGGTTTATTTCATATATTCCTTTATCATTATGATAATCATGGTTTATGATGATTTCTATACAGGTGCTATGTAATATTTTTCTTGTTTGTGACTGCAGGTTTACGAGGAAAACTCCTTCAAGTGCGCGAGGGACAACAACGACTTCAAACAAGCACTGGACAAACGGTAAGTCCTTAACACCTCAATAGAGCTTTTCATAGATCATATATGCTTAGAGAAAGATTAGTTTATTTGGTTGTTTTTTGCTAGATACTTTTAGTACTAGGGAGATCGGTCTTGTCCGCAAGATGGATTAATCCTCCAACACATGGAGAAACAAGTTTTGACTTTACATTATAAGGGGAATATGGTCACATTTCGAGACATGAAAATGGACTCAAAATCAATAATGTCCGCATCAGAAGACTTTAAGGATATCTCAGACTTGATGTTCAAAGATAACAAAAAAATATATCAAAGAAGCAAAGAGAGTTTGAAGAAGCCATCTCCAGCAAAGACAAAGAAGTTTCACACCTCAGAGAACACCAAGAAAAGTTTCTCGAACAAGTCAAGAAAGCTAGAGCATCAAAGAAGGAACTCAAAGAGATTTTATTAGAACAAGAAGAAGAAAATTTATGTTTAAAGAGCCTTAACCAAACATTAATAGAAAAAATCAAGTGTTTAAAAGACGATAAGCATGAAGGCCAAAATGTTGATTCAGATAATGAGGAATGCTTACGTCTCAAAAATCATAATCAAAATCTTCTCAAACAAATTAAAAAATTTAAGGATGAAAAGAAATCATTGACGGATAAGTTCAAAGAACTTGTCGCAAAGGAAGCCTCAAAATCTCAAGATGTAGCATTCCAAGCCGAAGAAACAAGCATCAATACCATTAATATCATAGTTCGAGAAAATCCAAACCTTATTGAAGTAAAAGAATACTCATAGGTTGTCATTCAAATAGAGGACACCCCAAACAAGGATTCAGTAATTAAGTTAACAACAAAAATGCGTGATGCAAATAAGGAAACTGCCATTAAAAAATTTAAGGAAGTTCAAACACAAATTCCTTATCTACATCCCAATCACAAGAGTAGACACCTTAATCAATCTAAAAATCTATATCACGTAGAACATAAACAACTTATGTTCTGAAGAATACTGAAGTAAGTTCAATCTAGCCATACGATAACTACTCACCACTCATTTCTAAAGATCAGAAGATTCACCAGAAGATTAATCTAGGATGGTCTGATCCATTTTCAGTTTGAAAATTATGTCTATCGCTTAGAACATCATATCATCTTATAGCAACAAGGTTGAAAGCTCATAAATGAGAAGATATTTCGAACAACAGAAGAGAATTAGTCCTTCTTAAGTAAGTTTTGAGGACAAAGCTTCTTGAAGGGAGAGACTATGTTATGAATATAATTCACAATAAAATAATCATAAATGTAAATGTAAATATAATAATAAATAATAATTCATTAACTAATGATTAGTTAGTTAGTGATGAAGAGGCATGTCTTAGAGACATAACCATTCGTGAAAGGGCACCTTCCTAGGGTATATAAGCAGACCCTCATTCTCATTTGTAATCATCCTATCATCAATTCTTTTATACAATATACAATTTAAAATTTATATCCTACAATGGAAGTCTTTGTCTATGAAGTATTTTAATATTTCCGCTGCGTATATGACTATTGGTTGCTACATATGACATGCGTGATCTAGAATTAGCTAAATTTGTAATGGCCTTGAAACTATGGAGACATTTTCTAGTGGGACGTCAATTTGAATTAAGAACGGATCATAAAATTTTGGAGCATATCTTCACCCAAAAGGACCTTAATGCTCGATAATGACATTGGAGTGAGTTATTTAGTGAATATGATTTTAGGGTATTCTACATCAAGGGGAAGTAAAATAAGGTTGCATATGATTTAAGTAGGAGACCCAAAGCTCATTCAATATTATCACTGTAGATAAACCTGAGAAGTTGGATTATAAACCACCTAATAGGAGACCCACAATACCAACAAATAAAATTTGCATTACAAGAGGGAGTACCAGTGGCATCCAAGTGGGATGGCTACACCTTATAGAATGATGGATTGTTACAATATAAGGGTAAGATGTGTTAGGGCTCCTTAGTTTCCCAAGGCTGAGAAAGGAAACCAAAGAGGTAACCACAAACCGACTTTAGACTTGATAGCTAGCCCTACCAAATCAGAGAGGGCTCTCTCTCTATATCAAGCTCACAACCAATGGAAATTACTGGAGAATATAAGGGTTTTAGGCTAGTTATTAGCTCAATAGGCTTTGATTAGGGTTTTCTGGATAAGAATCAACAATTTTAGGAACTAGGCCAGGTATTTCAAAAGCTCAGTTATAGACATAGAATGAGGCAAGGTAGGTGTAGTCAGTGGCACAAATTAAAATTTTCATTGTAGTGTGGTGAGGAGGAAGTCATGTAGAAGGAGTAAAATTAGCATACATGTATGAATTCATTTACTTAGAAGATAAAAACATTTATATGAAAATCTCAGATAAGACAGAGCAGATGAGGCAATGTATCCTGTTTAAAACTTATGATATTAACACAAGAAGGCCATATATGGTTGCTTGAACAACTTGATCATCAGTTGCATAAGATAAATGGAGAAAAAAATTGTCACTAACGACATCACAAGAATCCCATAAAAATATTTGCAACTACTTGTAAATTACTTCAGCAAATAGTAAAGTACACCAATTTCAAAAGAGTGTGACCTTCAAATATCCAACCCTCTCATTGACTTGATTCTGAGTACATATAGAAAAAAAAGAAGATTCCACCTCTAGGTGCCGAATCCTTATCCATAGCAACTAATTAATGAACCTAATGACTCATTGCCTAATCTTAGGGAAGTTAGAAACAACTTTCCACCTTTTTAGCTAACTAGTTGAGCTTATCTCTCAAGGCATTAATCATAAGATTCTTTACAAATATTACCATTAATAGGCCTATTAATCATCAAACAACTCATGAGCCAAATTTTACATCGACCAAGTTGACCATTGACTCCACGTGTAGTGAAAATTGTCCAACACAGAAACAAAACAATTTTTTTAGCAGAAACGTAACAACTTGGGCTCGATATTTGAGTGCCTTCTCGGATAAGTTTTTTTCTTCAGAAGGTATGGTTGAAAGATGAATATGTCTACTACACAATGGAGTCATCAATCACTACAAAAACCGGCTCCAAACCCTTGAAAAATTGATTTGAATTCAAATTGTCCCAAAAGCGCAACGAGTGGTTTGAAAAAGTGGCAGAAAGGTAAAAAATAGGCATTATTTGGTCAATTTTCTGAAAATTTGTGAACTTTCAAGCATCCCCATGAAATTTTCTGACATCCTTATGCTATTAGCCATTTTCATATGCTTGAAATTATGAATTTGGGCCTCTTGAGAAAAAGCGCAACAAGTACTCGCTGCGTTTCTATTGACCAATTTTCCTGTATGCACAAAAAAATTTCAAAATTTTCAAAATTTGCCTCATTTCCTTACTTTCAGTCATGCCCTCAAACAACTAAGGATGCATCAGCCAAGAGGTTAAGGATTTTCTTCATTTTGAGTTTTCCTTGGGTTCTTTTGAGTTTCAACATAGTTACCGATCAAATGGGAACTATTACCTCAAAACAAAAACTCTAGCCCAAAAAAACTCAAAAAACATGAAAAAACAACCCAAAAATGAAAAGCGTGTTTTCTAGAACACACTTCTTTTTTAGGGTCAAATTTCAACTTTTTATAAAAATTATGTTAAAAACCAATTTTTTTCTTGAAAAAAGGATTGAAAAAACACCCTTGAAACAAAAAGTGTTGATGGTGGAATAACATTGCCAATTTTGTGTGTGAAAAAAACACCTTGAAAGTGAAGTGTGTTAATGTTGGAATAACGTCTTTTTCTTTTCGGGATAAATTGTCAACATTTTTTAATAATGATAATAAAGATAAAATATCATTACTTTGAAAAACCTTAAAATTTCAACGATAAGCATGACATTAAAGATCAAATATCAAGTTTAAAATTCCAATGATTTTTAGGCATGGTATTCAAGATAAAATATCACTTGAAAAAAAAAGGGGAAATATTCAAAAAACTCGCAATTTAAAGAAAAACAATAAAAATTACCCCAAAACAAAAAAACAAAAACTTGTTATTTTAAAGTTATAATAATAATAATAAAAATAAACCACATAATTAAAAAAGAAGAAGATAAAATAAATAATTAAAATAAAAAATTTAAAATTAGATAAATTAGAAAAAAAAAGTAATTAAAATTTAAAAATTTAAATAAAAAAAATCAAAATCAAAATAATAATAATATATTTGAAAAAAAAATTAAAAATTAAAAAGAAAATTTAAATAATAATTAAAAAAAGAAATATATAAATATATGAAAAATACAATTTTAGATTAAAAAAAATAATAAAAATGATTTTTTTTTATTTTTTTTATTTTTTATTTTATTTTTTAATTAGAAAAGAAAGACACACACACACACACACACACATATATAAACATTTTTAAATGTAAATTAAAAATTAAAAAAAAAAATATATATAAAAAAAATTAATTTAAAAATATAAAATAAATTAAAAAATAAATAAAACAAATAAAAAACAAATTAGTTTGGCCACCGCTCATTGATTGAGTGTCGCGGCCCTGGGGTTGCAAGGGGCAATTCCCAGAATCGACTTCGGCAACCCTGGGAGCCGCGGGGCTTTGTCGACGGGCAACAGGAGAGTTGGGGGGCTGCTAGCTCTCTCGCCATCCGTCGGTTGAGCACTACTACCCCTCATGGTCGGCATCATCCCCCGCTAACAATACACAACAATTTTCACAGGCTTACGCCTGACAGGCACCCACGGGGTTTGAACTGGTGACCTTTACAAACGAGTGCCTTAACAGAACACTTAATCACCAACAAGCCACCACCGTGTGGGTTGTATTTTAGTATTTTAATAATTTTTTATTTTTTAATTTTATCATTTTCTTTAATTATGTTGTTTTTTTTTTGTTAACTTAAAAAATATTGTTTTTTTGGTCAATTTTTATTCTTTTTCTTTAAATTACGAGTCTTTTTTTCCTTTTTTAACTTTTTTTTTTATTTTTTTGTTTTTTTGTTTTTGATTCATTTATTTATTAATTAATTTGTTTAAATTTTTTATTTTTACAAGTTACTTCTGTATTTTTTTACACTTTTAGTAGTTTTTTTTTTTTTCATATTTTTTTATATTAGATATTTTTTGTCACATTTTTTTATTTTGTTTTTATATTTTATTACCAAGATGAAAATCACCACTCTAAACAAAAATGATTGATGTCGCATCAACACTTTTCAAAATTAGCATGAAAATCGCTAACATTTTAAAACAAATGTTCATACTTGATAAATAAAAAAATTTGAAGTGCAAAAAAAAATCACCATTTTTCTAAATCGACATGACATTTAAAAAAAATAAAAATAAAAAAAATTAAAGTTTTAAAAATATGCTAAAAAAAAAGGTTATTCTACATCATCACTTTTCAAAACCGACATGAAAATCATGACATTTAAAAAAAAATAATCCCATAAGAAAATTTAAATTTCCAAAACTATGCTCCAAAAAAAGGGGTAATTCTACATCACCACTTTTCAAAATTGGGTGCTTTTTTTGCTACCTCAAAAAAATGAGTACTAGATAATTTTCCCGTTTGATCGGTAACTATGTTTTTCTTCTTCATGTTTTTCACTCTAACCTTGCACATCATGTTCCTAGCATAGTAGTGCCTTGCCATATTTCTTTGCATGGTAGTATCCCTATTTTCCTTTTCCAGTAGCTTCTCCAAGTGTGCATTCACTCTATCAAGCCAATACTCTCTGTTTTTCTCAATCTCAACACTTATGGAGTTAAATGTAGTATCTTGGGCTTGAGGAGCAGCTATAGTGTCTTCAGCTTGAGGAGGAGATAGATCTTCTAGATTTTGTTCCTTCCTAGCCATTTCTCTTGTCTTAGGTCTCCTAGGTTGTGTTTGAAATTTCTTTTCTTCCAAATTCTCAACATCAATAATGGCCTTCCATTTTTCCTTTTCCGCCAATGTTTTATTTGTTGATGGAGGGTCCTCTTGTGGCTTGCTTTTTTTCATTAGAGCTTGTCTCAATTGTCTATTTTCTTGTTGTAAGAAAGCCACCCTAAAATTGGCTTTGGATAGGTTATCCTTCAGCTCTTTAATTTGTGCTTCCTTCTCCTTGATGATATCTTCTGTTGCCTTATCTCCATGTTGTTCTCCTCGATCAGCCATCTCAACTTCTCAGAGGTACCTCTTCTTCATTATGCAATGGTGAATTATGTATGCTCAGAGGTGGTTCCTCTCTCATGTATTCCAACTGAACTACCTATTCACTAACAACCTCCTTAAGTATCCTTTTGGGTTCTAGGCTGAGTTCTTGTCACTGAAGGCATACTTGATGTTTCAGCTCCGTGTGGTCCTGATGGTGATGAAGGAGAGCTTTTACTATTTGGCTAGCTTGAGACAAGAAGAAGTGCAACCGACTCTAAGAAGTTTTCCCATGACATATTGATCTGAGCCAGCTGGTGGAGGACTATGAATTTGATTAGAGCATGATGGAAGAGACTTGCTTGGTGATTTCTTCCTTTGGATTGCACCTTCTCAGTGATTTTCACCAAAATTCTAAACATATAGTTGGGTAGGTTTAGGGGCTTGATAGAAGTTAAATGCATCAATAATATGATATGATACTAATATAACCTGCTAAACCTCCCCTCACAAGTGAAATACTTCATGATAATCTTCATCAAAGGGTTGTACTTGTCCAAAAACTATATGCTAGGAAAGATATGAGAATGGGGCTACTTGTACTATGGTTTCAAGAAAATCTTATAATACTCAAGGTCTAAATCCATCCCCTTGAACCAAATTTCACCTTCATTAGGGATTGTGGTTGTTGAAGATATGGTATTTTCTAACACCATAAATTTCACCCCTGCAATTGTGACATGATCTCTTTTGAAATTGAGGGCAAATAAATTTGTTAGATCATGATTATAACCCACCTCTTGCACTTTCCTACAAAACCCTAGACAACATGCCTGCTCAATTGACCTCCTTATAAAATCTGATGAATTGACCTTTTGGATATGAATGGGCTCATATCTTGAGATCTCTTCTCCTTTTAATTTCCTCTTTTCACCGATATTTGCCATGTTTGACTTTTCTTTGATAAGAAACCCTAGTTTCACACAAGAATGGGTAAGGAGGCTTGAATTGCAAAACAAGGGTGAAAACGCAACAAAATGAGGGGAGGAAATGAAGGGGAAATAGGATATAATAATTTATGAATAAATTATGGGGAGTGGGGAAGTGTTTTAGGAAGACAATGAAAGTGCAATTCTTCAATTTGAGTGAAGGAAAGGGGGTGAAAAAAGGAAAACACAATCCTAGTTTAGAAACACAACAACTAGCTAGCGTAGTGAGAGAAAATGATAAAATGATTGAATTTGAGTGTGGCGAATGGTGGGAAATTTCCGATGAGGGATATTTTGGATGTGTAGTCTTAGAAACTAGGAAATTTCTCTTGAAAATAAGCCAAAGACAATGAAATATAAAAAACGCAGCAGAAACCCTAGGCAATGATTTTAATCAATTCTCTAAGGAATTGACTGAATCAAGGGTTTGTGAAGGCTCCACTTACTTGATTAAAGATGTTTAAAGCACTGAGATGAATTTTTGAACCTATTATTTCCTCCTTATGCCTCCAAAACAAAAGCGCATCAACCTTTCTAGAACCGCAGCAAAAACACAACAAATTGATAAATTGAGCAATTGGTGATGGAATTCGAACTTATGATGGTTGTGGAAAGTGTTACGATGGAAGAGAGGAGATATTGAAGCTTTGGAAGGATAGAATGAAGTCTTGAAATGATTTATGCTTCTTTATAATTCAAAAACTTGATTTTGGCTTGATGAAAACATGACATCATGCGTACTTTTGAGAAAATGACTATTGACTGATTTAACATGCGAAATTATTCCTTCAAAAGGAAATTATACCTTGATTAATTTTGTTCCCTAATTACTAATTCCCATAATGATGTCCAAAATGGATGACATGACTCCCTTGTTTTCTTTTGATGACTGATATGATGATGACCATCAAATGTGAATCCTAGACCATAACCTAGATGATCACCCACTAACTCTTTTGATGACCTAGGACAGGGAAAAAATGACATGACCATGATGGATGATGGCGACCTTGAACAAGTGGAGGGAGTAGCAATGATATAGACAATAACCAATGACCATATGACAACAAAGAGATGCTAAATTTTATTTAAAAATATAACAATTTGACCCTAAGGCCTTATCAATCACATGGAAATAGTACATTTGATCACTGGTGACTCATAAACACTAACAAGATGTATGTGTCAACTGATGATGAACTTCGGAAATTAATAATGAATTAATCCCACCAAGCTCCATATGTTGCAAATACAGGAGTCGAGAAAATGTATACAGATTTAAAAAGGCTATTGTCTGGACAAGAATGAAAAATGATATAACGAATTTCGTGGCATGATGTTTAGAATGTCAATAAGTTAAATATGAACATCACCACCCTGGAGGCCTTCTACAACCCCATGATATACTACAAACTAATTGGGAAGTTGTTTCAATGGATTTTGTGGGAGGTTTGCCTATGACCTCCCAAATTCGATTGCATTATGGTATTTTTTGATAAATTAACTAAGAGTGCTCACTCAATTCCAGTTAAAATAACCTTTGAGCCGCCATCCATTGCTCAGGTTTTCCTGAAAGAAATAAGTCACCTTCAGAAAATATCACAGAAAATAATATCTAACAGAGATGCACGTTTTACTTCCATATTTTGGCAAAGCCTTTTACAATGTATGGGAACACAACTCAACTTCAGTACTACATATCATCTACAAACAAATGGGAAAATAGAGAGAGTAAACCAAGTATTAGAGGACATGTTAGGAATATATGTCATGGATCAACATTGTCAATGGGAGAAATACCATTGCTTAGTGGAATGTGAGTGGAATTACATACAACAACAATTATCACAGTTCAATTTAGCCAGCTCCCTTTGATGTCTTATATGGAAGACCATGTCGTACTCTGTTAAGTTGGGATTGATTAGAGTATCGAGTGATGTTGGGACCTAAAATTATCCAAGAAATGGATACAATTATGCAGGTGCTAAAGGAAGCCAGGGATCACTAAAAGATTTATGCATATGCAAAGATAACTGATAGAAGCTTTGACGAAGGTGTTAGCGCTCCTTAGCTTCCCAAGGCTGAGAAAGGAAACCAAAGAGGTAACCACATACCAGTATTTAGGATTGATAGATAGCCCTATCAATCCAAAGAGGGCTCTCTTGAAAATCAACCAAAATATGGTTGGAATTATCAGGGTTTTAGGCTAGATATTTTTCACAGTAGGATTTGTTTGGTTTTTCTTGATGTGAAGCAATAGGTTAAGGGACTAGAAAAAATATATCAAAAGATCAGTTGCAGTCATTAATTGAGAAATATAGATGTAATCAGAGACACAAATGGGTTTTTCATAGTAGTATGGTGATGAGGAAATCGGATAAAAGAAACTAAGTGAGCATACATGCATGAATTCACTTGTTTAGAAGAGAAAACACTTAAATGATAATCTCAGACAAAACTGAAAATTTCTAGCAATGATATATGTTTAACACATAAGTGATTAAAATAAGAAGAAATATGGATAGCTGCTAGAAACATCTAACAATAATATTCTTAAGAAAAACTGAAGAAAAAAATGTCACAGACCACAACACATGAATCCCAGAAAAATAGTTGCTACTGTATATTAATTCTGCCAAAAATCAAGTACACCAATTCCAAAATGTCTCTACCTCTAGTATCCAACCCTTTTCTTAGAATTTTTTCTGAGTACATATAGAATACAAACAATATTTTACCTCTAAGGGGTCGAATCCTGATCCATAGCAACTAATTCATGAACCTATCTTGTATTTGCCAAATCCTAGGGAAGTTAGAAACAACTTTCCCCTTTTTCCTAAACTACTTGAGCTTATCTCTCAAAGCATTGATTAAAAGATTATTTTACAATAGTAATCATTAAAAAACATATTTACATCAGATAAACTCATGAAATAACTATTTTCATTAACCCATTTCACATTTACCCTTTTCATGCAGTAAAAATCTCTCGTACAGAAATGCATCAACTATTGCAGAAGCACAACGAAAAATAGGGGTCAAAGATGAACTGATATAACTTTAACCATAAAACCTGTTACAAATTTGGAAGAAATTTTTGTAGATAGGGTTGGTTTTGAGAAAAAAATCTCTCAGTTTTCTGAAATACATTTCCATTTTCTCGGAATCTGTGCCACAAAATAATGACTAAAATAGACAAGAAAAATTGGAGAATTTAATTTTCTGAAATAGGCCTCCAAGAAAGTTGAATAGCTCCCAATATTTGATACCTGTGTAGAAACTGAAGGAGATTCCTGTGATTGGGTCTGTCCTTAACAAAAAACTCTTTTTTTTTTCCAAAACTCATCATGATTTTGTCAGAAACCTCTTTTGAAAATGATGACAAAAACATAGTCAAAAGCGCATCAAATTTAAAAGGAGAGAAATGAGAGGAAAGGGGGGTAGGAAAAATTGTACAGAAAATATGGAGAGTGGAATGAGTGTTAGGGAGATAGTAGAAGTGGAATTTTTCAGAAACAATGAGAAAAATGGGAGAAAAAGGTGAAACACATACCTAGGGTAAAAATTCAGCAAATTTCTAGGGTTTTTTGGGAAAATAATGAAATGAAAGGATCTTAATGAGGGGAATGATGGGAAGTTATAAATGAAGGGTCATGGAGGATGCGTGAACGTAAAAAGAAAGGGTTTTACTCTTGAATGAAGCTATGAACTATGGAAGAGGGAAAGCACAACAAAAACCCTAGCAACTTCCCAGAAGAGCAGCAAATGCACAACATTGCTTTAATTCTTCGTTCTTGGCTTAGTTGCAAAGTTTCTAAGGCTGAATTTGAGCTCCTTGAATTCATGTCACTGTTAATAGAACCAAATCGAACTCCTTGAAGCAATTTATAACTTGAAAATTCAAATTTTACCTCCCTTTGTCATGATGACCAATTTATCCATCATTTGGATGATTTAAGCTAGGATATGGCTTGATGATACATTTATACAAAAGATATGATTATTATTTCGGTTGAAGATGTATTTTCCTCCATGTGACATATATGTACCTTGATTCTCTTGATGTACTTTATTCTCTTTTTTTCTAACTCTCATGACATCTTACTAATTTTGGATGATGAATGACTTCAAATGGAAATATGATGATTACACATCCAAATTGATGAGTATGATTACTGACTAGACCAACAAGACACTCATGACACTTTCATGATCAACCTTATGAAACCATGACTCTTTATTTTCTGATTTTTAATACTGACACTTAATGAAGGAAAAATGACATTTGGTGACTCAATGACTCATGAAACTAATTTTGAATTGACCTTGATGACCATGACATATGATGTATTATGAGAGAAACATTACACCTAGACAATGGCTTAGGACCATTTGACAACCAAGAGACATGTCAAATTTAATTTGAAAATATTATAATTTGAACTAAGACTATGACCAATAGTGAAAAGAGTAATTTTGATCACTATGAATATAGGACTCTAACATTGGCTCCAATGGGGATGGAAGCTCCTTTAGGAGGTGTCAAGAACACAGTAGACCAAGTTGCCTTATTCATTGGGCATTGGAGTCACTACAACTAAAATCCTCAAACTTACTCAAATCAAACTGAAATTTGAACTATACACTGCGAGTTGTAAACTCTGGTGAAAACTGGCACTAAAGAGATGCTCAAAATGTTGATCTTATTCCTCACACCATACCTACTCTAACTGATCCAAAAATCACTTTATAAAGTGAAGTGAAACAACCAATTCAACCATACAAGCATTTTATCCACTGATTGAGTTCATTTCATATGCTTGTTTACGAGAAAAACATAAATTATTCATGGTAACAACTCCAATAAGAACTTGCAAACAAATCCAAATTTGGTAGGATTGAAAATTTTGGGTCCCCCTGTTGACTCCAAAAATGGTGCCAATGGATCTTCAAACGAATGTGCACTGAGGTTTAGCTTGTCCAATAGATTATAATTCTGCTCTGGGTAGTCTTCAAACCATGAATATAAACATTCATCTTCATCCTTACTCTTGTGTAATTCTAACTTGTAGTTGTCCTAATATGACTGCAAATTTACTGGTGATCTTTGTAATGAGACTCCTGTTGAACAAGAGAATGAAGCTAGCTGCCTGATCAAGTTTTTATCATCTTTGTTTTTAGACTCATATCTAGTTAATGGAGAAGGAATTTGATTGCAGATATTGTCCAAAAAATCAGTTATTGAATGATGGATAACTTGGAAATATTGTTGCAACTTATTATACATTCTTTACAATAAGAATACATGATTTTATATAGGCTTGTCATTCTTTGTTGCAGAGATATTATCAATTTTTTCCTTCAAAAAATGAAATGAATCAAAACTTAATGGTATAAAATTACCCTGCATCAATTCATAATATGATTCATGTTCTAAGCTTTAATATGTATTTTGAAACTCAATGTAACTGAATGTCTGTGATTCTTGAGCAAAAGAAGTTTCCATATCACAAGTGACATCCTCAACCGATTGATAAGAAGGTTTCCCCTTTATACTGTTCATAAATCGCTTATTTTCTTGCTTATAGTTTTCTCTTATTTTTTCAAATGAGGAGAAACACAAGGGTAAGGAGTCCCAACTAGGAAGTTCATTCTCTTCTACATGATCAATATCAAAATTAAAAGACTGTTGATTTTTAATTTTGGGAAAATTTTCTCTTAGAAATTGAAATGAAGTGAAACATAAAGGAAATGACCTTTTAGTTGCTTTGAAATTTTATGCATTTTCTTCATTGCTGTCATGGCTAGTATGCATAGGCTAAGTGCTATAATTGAGCTATTTTAACTGGACTTCATCCTCCCAAAAACATGTCGATGATTGTCTTGAAGAGTCAGCCTCGATTTCGACAACATAGTCATCATCACACTGATCATACTTGGGTAAATAATCAATATAAGTAATATCATCAAGCATATACATTGGATCAATAGATTGACTCTCCACAGGTTTATCTACAAATACATTTTCATGAATTCCCATAAATTAATACATAAAACAATAATTTTTCTAATCTATGGTAATTGGGATTAGCAGGAAAATGGTTAGGGCCAACAACCTCTTCTTATTTTGCAATAAGTGGGACATGGTGTTTTTTAACAGAAAATTCATCTCTCATGGTGATCATTTGCATCATTTATTCCATCGTGCTTACAAAAATGTCAAGTTTCACTTTTGAAGATGTCAGGTGCTCCTTCTCTATGTTCTCCCTCTCTTCTGCCTTCAACTTTGACCTTTTGACCAACAAATTAGCTTCCATGGCTATTGCAATGTCTTTCATTTCTTCTATTGTTGTAGTGTTCCTTTATCTCAATTGAAACACCATTTCTATATCAAAGCAATCCAGGTAGTGTAAGAGAGCTAAACCACGGGGTGGTTTTATATCAATAGACATTAAATGGTATACTTGATTGAACCTAGATGAAAAGTGTTGCACTGATTCTCCTGGTTGTCTTTTCAAATGATTATGTTCTTCAAAAATCAGAAAAGGATTCCTCTTGATCATCCATTTATCAAGGAAGACTTTCACAAATTGATGGAAATCGAAAATGCTTGCATTTGGAAAGTTTTTGAACCATTTCTTGGCTTCGCCTTGCAAAGATAGAGAAAAAATATTGATACTAACATGATCTTCTTCAACCTCAAAAAGGTTGAGAAAATGTTCAAAAATATGAATGTGTTTTTTAGCAGTGATGCTACCATACTATCCATCAAACCTGTAAAGATATTTGTAATAATTTTTAGGGAAATCATGGAGTATAGGAGGTAAGATGAGAGGCTTGTATCTATCTGGAATTTTGGAAGATACAGGAGTATCTACAGAAGTTGTAAAATTAGTCTTGATCTCTTGAGGATCATCAAGCTGAAGATGGTCATCATAATATTTAGAAGAAGGTTCTTGACCAAGATCAAAGGCATACGGAGAGTTTGTATTCACAATCTTTAAAGGAAAGGAATCAAATGTAGGTCTATGATCTTTTCTCAAATACAGTATACATTGGAAAATCTTCTTGACATTCTCAGGAAAATAGAAGAAGTAATTCATGACAAAGAACATGATGTCTTGGATGAAATTCCAAGTTGAATACCTAATCTTCCCATATTGTCCTTTCATGTTTCTGTTGGTAAGGTTCACCCTCCAATGGAGTCTTTGAATTTGATTTCAAAACTGGATTTGGAGTTTTCAGGTGAATTATTTCAGCCTTCTTATGTCCGGTCACTATCCACCATCAGTAATCAAATGTAATCCTTATCGTTCACACCCAGGGAAAATGTGACCTTTCTCTCCCCGACAACGATGCCAAAATGTTAGTGCTCCTTAGTTTCCCAAGGTTGAGAAAGGAAACCAAAGAGGTAACCACAGACCAAGATTTAGGATTGATATCTAGTCTTATCAACCTAAAGAGGGCTCTCTTGAAAATAATCCAAAATATGGTTGGAATTATCAGGTTTTTAGGCTAGGTATTTTGCACAGTAGGATTTGTTTGGTTTTGCTGGATATGAAGCAATATGTTATGGAAATAGGCCAAATAGATCAAAATATCAGTTTCAGTCATTAATTAAGGAAAGATAGATATAATCAGAGACACAAATAGGCTTGTCCTAGTAGTATGGTGATGAGGAAATCAAATATAAGAAACTAAGTGAGCATACATGCATGAATTCACTTGTTTGTAAGAGAAAACACTTAAATGATAATCTCAGACAAAAAAGAACATTTCTGGAAATGATTTATGTTTAACACTTAAGTGATTAACATAAGAATAAATATGTATAGATGATAGAAACATCCAGCAATCATATGCCTAAGAAAAACTAAATAAAAAAATGTCACTGAAAACAACACATGAATCCCAGAAAAATAGCTGCAACTATATATTAATTTTGCCAAAACTCAAGTACACAGGTTCCAAAATGTCTCTACCTCTAGTATCCAACCCTTTGCTTAGACTTTTTTTTGAGTACATATAGAAGAAAAAAAATATTTCCCCTCTAAGGGATTGAATCTTGATCCATAGCAACTGATTCATGAACCTATCTTATCTTTGCCAAATCCTAGGGAAGTTAGAAACAACTTCCCCTTTTTCCTAAACTACTTGAGTTTATCTCTCAAAGAATTTATTACAAGATTATATTACAATAGTAATCATTAAAAAACCGACTGAACTCATATAAACTCATGTAATAACTATTTACATTAACCCATTTCATATTTACCCTTTACATGTAGTAAAAATCTCTCATTCAGAAACACAACAAGTATTGTAGAAGCACATTGAAAAATAGGGGTCAAAGAGGAAATCATATATATTTAACAATAAAACTTGTTACAAAATGGGAAGAGGTTTTTGTATATAAGGCATGTTTTGAGACAAACCTCTCTCAGTTTTCGGAAATACATTTCCATTTTCTCTGAATCCGTACCACCAAATAATGGCTAAAACAGACAAGAAAAATTGGAGAATTTGATTTTCTAAAATAGGCCTCCAAGAAAGTTGAATATCTCCCAATATATGATACAAGTGTAGAAAATGAAGGAGGGTATTGTGAATGGGTCTATAATTAACAAAAATTCCTTTGGGTTTCCAAAATTCATCTTCATTTGGTTATAAACCGCTTTTGAAAATGATGGAAAAAATAGATTCAAAGGCACAACGAATTTCGAAGGAGGGAAATGAGAGGGAAGGGGGGTAGGAAATTTTTTAGGGAAAATATGAGGAGTAGGTGTGAGTGTTGTGGAGATAGTAGAAGTGTAATTTATCAGAAACAATGATAAAAATGGGAGAAAAACATTAAAACATAGACCTAGGGTAAAAATGCAACAAATTTCTTGGGTTTTTTGGGGAAATAAGGAAATGAAAGGATCTTAATGATGGGAATGATGGGAAATGATCAATGAAGGGCGAAGGATGTGTGAACATAGAAAGAAAGGTTTTGACTCTTGAATGAAGCTATGAACCATGGAATGTGGAAAGCACAACAAAAATCCTAGCAGCTTCCCAAAAGCGGAGCGCTGCTTTAATTCTTCTTTCTTGGCTTAGTTGCAAAGTTTATGAAGTTGAATTTGAGCTCCTTGAATGCATGTCACTGTTAATAGAACCAACTAGAACTCCTTGAAGCATTTTATAACTTGGAAATTAAAATTTTACCTCACTTTTTCATGATGACCAAATTCTCCACAAATTGGATGATTTGAGCTAGGATATGGCTTGACGATACTTTTATACAAAATATATGATGATTATTTTAGTTGCAGATGTATTTTTCTCCATGTGAAATATATGTACCTTGATTCTCTTGATGTATTTTATTCTCTTTTTTTCTAACTCTCATGACATCTTACTAATTTTGGATGATGAATGACTTCAAATGGAAATATGAATATCACACACCCAAATTAATGGATATAATTACTCACTAGACCAAAAAGACACTCATGACACTTTCATGATCAACCTTATGACACAATGACTCTTTATTTTCATATTTTTAATAATGACACTTAATGAAGGAAAAATGACCTTTGGTGACTCAATGACCCATGAAACTGATTTCGAATGGACCTTGATGACCATGAAATATGATGTATTATGAGAGTATAATTACACCTAGAAAATTACTTAGGACCATTTGAAAAACAAGAGACATGTCAAATTTAATTTGAAAATATTATAATTTGACCTAAGAATATAATGTAAATTACTATAATGTAATATTCCAAATACGGAACAGCTAGCAAGGCATGAATGGAAAATGCATTTTCCAGTAATGGCTGCTACAGGAATTGAAACCAGGACCTGAATCCCTTAGAAAAATGTGTCTAAGTCCTGAATCCAAGAGGAGGCTCCAAATAAATCCTTTTAAGTGGGTTAAACATATCTCCCACACTTAGATGTCCTCAAAAAGTGCCCGATGAAGGGACTACAACAATACTTGACAAGGATTGAATACACAACGTTATTTTAATGAGTCGTGACACATGAAGATGTAAATAGCTGATAAATGTATAATATAGCAGAAAGAGAGTACAATTATTTGAGGAATCACTCACCCAAGCTAGTCAATGAAAGCCTCAATAAGACATGTACATCAAATGTGACAAAACATTGCTACATAAATATGCCCTAGCTATGACTGCGTAGTTTATATGTAGACACTACAACATACAAAATGAAAATGTAATGATATGAAAATATCATCTCAATAAATGAGGGGGAGCAAGCTCTCAACCCCTGAAAACACTAATACAACACTAATACACAATCCTTAGAAGGATTGGCTGCAATACATGTACAAATGGCAATTCTGCAGAAATGCCGAAGTTGTTGGGTAGCAGCTGCAACTCTGAAAATAACTGGAGATGGCTGAAGATGACGTGTAATCTGAAATAAGCCTCTTCCAATGGATCTCTCAAGTGCAAGGCTAATCCCGACACTGAAGATCTTGCCCTCCAAGGTAGTGGTGCAAACCCACACTGCAAATATACACTGAAATAATGCAGTCTGGAGAAGGGAATGTGTTGTCTATGATGGGAGACGCTTGGCCTAATTCCAAGATATGAAAATAAGCCTTGAAACCTCCTTCACTGATCTCCCGGAGAAATAGGGACTCCCTCCTCTAAAATATAAGCCAAGGAAAGGTGTTGTGGAACCCTCCACTACAACACCCAGTGACACTACATTATACTTCAGCAGAAATAACACAGTGACTGATGGAAGTGGCTTTGGCCTTGAGCCAATATGTGGAGAAATGAAGTGAAATCCTTCAAGAGGCCTCTCAAGAAGGAGAGGAAATCCTAAACAGGAATCCTTCGTGCTAAGCAACACAACAACTCAACTAAACAACCAGAGAATGCAAATAGTCTTTAGACCAAAATCAATTTGCTTCAAGATGTCTCACTATGGCTGCCTCTTCCTCCTTTTATGCAAGTGAATGTATATTTTCCCTGGACCCCACACATTAGGGTTTATTCCACAAAGAATATTCCTCCCTCTCAAACTGCACTGTCTTCTCATGCAATCTAAACCTCTTAGGCAGCGCTGCTGACTTGGTCAAACTTGACCTTGTCCTCATGAAATTGCCCCTTTTCACATTGGAAGGTGAAAAATTAAGCTACTCCATTGATCCTTTTCACACTATGAAGGATCTTATTCCTGCTCATGGGCCTTTTACCCATTTTATTCACCTCCTAGATGAAATAAGCAAAAATTAATATTCCAATTTGCTGCTTGGAAATTTTGGAATATTACAGTCCTCCCCTCTCAAGGATTTCTTGTCCTCAAGCAAGTGCAAGGATAGACTAAATTATTTTCTCCTCCTCTTCCTGTAGCATCCCTGTATGATGTTCTCCTCCAAGTGAAGTGATGCTATATCATCAAACAAGCCTCCACATTTCCCCTCCTCAACATGTAAGTTAGCTATCAAGCCATCATCATGTAAAGGTGAAATACTCAAGAGGATAGCAAAGTGATGTCTAGAGGTCCCTTTGAAGAATGGGATTTGAAATATAATGGGAACTATCTTTCCATTATGGATCCTCCATCTCCAGGCTATTAGCCATGAAAAATGAGTCACCTTCCAACTAGGAAACTCCTGAAAACTGTCCTCCACCTTTGGCTCTGGAAAAGTAGGTGGGATGAAAATTTGCACATGGTAGACAATGTAGCCTACCCCATGCTGTCCATCTCTCCACTTATGATAAGTGTAGAGCGTTGGCTGATCATGGGCTGCAATAAGTTTTCCCTCAAGTGGAAAGATGAGAACTATATCTCCAAATATCTCTCCTCCAACGCTACAAATCATGCTGGCCCAAATATCCTCATATACTATGAGTTGGAATTCATCATCATATGGCATCATCTCCATCATATGGCTCACCTCATAAAGTGAAAAATATGTTGTTAAGGTAACCATATCATATCTCATGTTCCCCTTAGAACATGTAGTGCAAAAAGTGTGAGGAATTTCTCCCTCAAAGGACACATTCACCCAATGTGTCTCTCTCCCAAGCATGCTCCTCATAAAGACAGAAGCAATAGAACCATAATGAGAAAATATGAGAATCATGCTTGCTGCCATATGCAACAAATGAGAAGTACAATGGTCGCTCGAGTGAAACCAACGCAGCTTGACCCTCAACTGCAATAGATTGATAAAATGAGTGGCTTCTCAACCACTTGCCTGCTGCTCCAATCTCCTCATAAGTATGGAGGAAGTGAATAATGCAAGGTGTATAAGGAGCATGTCCTCCATAATATCTATCTTCCCCAAGTCCTCCTAGGGAATGGCCATCAATCATGCTTATGGCCTCATCTAAACCATGTGGTCTAGAAAAGAGAATGCTCCTCCTTGGAGCATCATCCTGCACATGTATGGTTAAGGGATGCATATATACATTATATAAGTAATGATGTAGACAACAATGAATTCCCTTACCGTATATCCTACTCATACAAAGAGAATGGCTCATAAATGAGTCCCCTCTCATCCTCAAAGAGAAAAGAAGTGACTGTGCTAACTCCTCCATCTTCATATGATCCATGCATCTACTCATATGCTGATATATCTCCTCCTCAAAACCCTCCCAAAAATACCCCTCCATGATGGTGTGGTATGCTCTCATAGAACAAGTGGGGCTGAAAAGGAAATCCTCATGAGCTGCTTGTAGTTACTTCTCCTTGAGCTTGGAAGCTCTAGGAAAGAAGATCCTACCATGATAAAATATTACCCCGTCTCTGACTGAATATCCCTCCTCATGCAACTAGTCATCCAATATCATACAAGTATGAAGATCCTTGGACTACTCTACCAACAACTGGGAGTTCCAATATGGATCTATCCTCCATAGTGACAGCGCTGATGATATCTCATGAATAACATCTGTCATATGGTCACCAACTTCTTTGACATCTCCCATGCCAAAGATGAAAGTTGGAAGGCTGCTATCCTTCCCCTGCTGCTTCTGCCATAGCGCAGAATTTGAAATGGAAGTGGGTACTGATGATGTTGAGAGAATTCTGTCTCTCTCTCTCTCTCCTTGAGTCTACCCCAAACTCCCAGTGATGTATCAAGCTATCCCAAGGTTCCCACTCCTATGAAATCACTGAGTGGTGCCTCAACTGGTGTAATGTTCCTAA